>OZ007579.1:46937270-47382270 GCA_963931925.1 Onchidella celtica
GTGAAGGGGAAAAAAAAAAGTGCTGCGTCCACGGGAAATAACCAATATCAACAAATGCCGCTACTAAGTCATAATTTGTTGTCTCCCATTTATTCCTAAAATCTCCATGTGTGTATGTATTTGAGAAAGTGTTGTCTGGCTCTGTCTCTGCACCACTCCACACCCTCTCTCTATGTGTTTGTTGTTGTTTTGTCGATTTGTCTCCTTACGTCTCTTTTTTTCTTGTCCTTGTCTCTCTCTCTCTGTCTCTCTCTCAGTGTGTCTAATCTTTTTTTCTTCTGTAAAGCTGGATCTGACATTGTTACATGGCTTGACCATTGCGTTTCAGTCTTTATTCATTTTTTTGGTCACTTTTCGTCTATTTTGCAAGCGATAATTTCAGTACCCCCTCCCCCCCCCCCCCCCCCCCAAAACCCCCTAACCGGATCCCCCGCCAAACAACAACAACAACGACAACAACCCAAAACCAAAACATCGAAATCATTTCATTAGCTGAAAAATGTCGGTACCAGTTCTCCGGAAAAATCAAAATCTGCTATTACATCAGATGAAAGATGATGTTTCATTCCAGACACCGCTACCGTTGGTCTAGGTGCTCACCAGGCTATTGGATCAGCCGGCCCGTAGAATGGTGACTCCACAACATTGAGTTTCAATGAGACCTCGCGCACTTGTCAACTGGTTTTATCTCATTGAATTAAACTTAATATTGTGACTTCACCACTGACCTAAGCATAGTGCATTCAATTTCTCTTTCTATCGTTGACCAAAGAAACAACAACAACAAAAACACAACAAACCGATGGGTCTATGTAAACTTCGCAACAGTGTCATTTTCTAATTTGTTTTGGTTGTTGTTGTTGAAATAATGGACTTAGATCAGTTGAAAAAAAAGGCGCGCGACTTTTGTGGACAAAGTGTGTCAGGTGACTTTTTGAGATTGAATAGAGGCCAATATATTTTTTCGTGACTAAATAACAAACAGCAGTTCAAAAGTACAGTTGAATTATGTCCTGCGTGTCAGGTCAATGTGTTTTAGTTAGGGAAGCATATTGTGTGCACTGTTCATTTTGTTAATTTAGTTAATTTATCAGTGTGTGTGTATATATGTGTGTGTGCGCGCTATGTATCATACTTTCTGCTTCTGTAACTGTATTGTTATGTATTCAATGATCAAAACAAATTTCCTTGTACAAGGACGAATAAAATTTATCTTATCTTATCTTATCTTACAACACGTGCCACCACAAAACCCATCGAAGAGCATGTTCAGAGGAAAAGGAAGGTATCTAGAGAGTTTCTTATAACCAGCAATCATCCTGCAGAGTTCACATGCGCCAGGGCACATTGTCATCCCCCCCCTCCCCCCTTTTTTTTTTGCAGGGAAATTGCACGATTGAGTGTCCAAACAACTCTTCGTTACGCACCAGTGCGCTGTGAACATCATCCTTGGTAAGGACAGTTGCACCAACTTGAACGCTCTTGTCAGAATATTCATGGAAGCTCTTGGTGGGTAATTCACCCCCCCCCCCGCCCTCCCCCCCATAACAAGAAAAACAACAACAAACAAATGAACTGTTGGACAAAACAAACAGACAAACACAAAAACAGACACAGCAATAAAATTATGGCGGCAGGATGATTGGTGGCGATAGTTATGCGTGGGTGGATACTAAAATAAAGAAATATAGTGTGTGTGGGGGGCAGGGGGGCCGGGGGAAAGCGATTTTCATATAAAAACTAACGCTAATAATGAATTGAATTACGAGGCTGGACGTTGATTGTTTCAGATTTCATATCACTAAAATACACTATTCATAGATAAAATAAATCAGTGAGGTAATTATGAACTTTGAAACATACAGAATTTCTTAAGTTCTTTCTTTATTAACCAGATATCGGCATTCACTTTTGAGTGCTGACACTAGAAATAACAATCTTCATAATTCATAACAATAACAGTGGAGTACGGTACATTTCTACACCACCTGTCTCCAAACTCTCTACAGTGAAATGGTAACAACTCTCCCTATCCTCCTCCTCCTCCTCCCCCCCCCCTCTCTCTCTAAGAGTCTTATGTATTTTTAAAAATAAACTTTCAAGCTGTACAAACCAGGCGAGGCTTGAGCCAAGACCCACTACGCCAAGACGGTGCAATCGATCGTTGAATACAAAGGCGAAGAGTTCCGCCGCGTGCCTTGTCTGCTAGACTGACCCAGCGCGTATGGTGTGCCCAGTCATGGCTCGGTGGAGTGGGTCTTGGGCTTGAGGAAGATTGTACCCGCCAGTAGCAATTTCCGACACAGGACTAATTTTAGCTCTGGTTTGAATTTTTCAAATGAAGAATATCTTTCAATCAAATTGATTTATTTAACCCTGTAACGCCACAGTCTGTATTCGAAACAGGTCACCTGATCCCAAGGTATTTTTGCTATACTTCCAAAGTTACCAAAAAAAAAAAAAAAAAATGAAGGATATTTATATTTGTGCATTGATCTGGTGACTCGAAATCAATTTGGCTTGTTTCAAAAGTTTTGGATTCTTTAGATAAAAGTTAGGCACTGTAGATATTTTAATGCTGTTGTCTTGATGGCTCATCAGAGCTCAGATAATAGTAAATTCTTATGTTCTAATCTGTCTGCCCTACGTCAAAACTGTCCGTGATATGTAAAATACTTCTGCTTTTCATTGAAACTTAATATAAACTAGAGAAAAGATATGTGAGTATTATATAATATGTGTGCACATTTACACACAGAAGGGAGAGAAATAGTGAACGGGAAAGGAAGAAAGAAAGAAATAGATAGATAGATAGATAGGTAGATAGATAGATAGATAGATAGATAGATAGATAGATAGATAGATAGATAGATAGACAGATAGATAGATAGATAGATAGCTAGATAGATAGATAGATAGATAGATAGATAGATAGATAGATAGATAGATAGATAAATAGATAGATAGATAGATAGATAGATAAATAGATAGGCAGGCAGACAGATAGGTAGATAGATAGACAGATAGACGGATATACATATATATATAGAGACAGAAATAGTGAACGGGAAAGGAAGAAAGAAAGAAATATATCTATCTCTCTATCTATATATGGCCCGTACCGTGCATAAGGCAGACGGCACAGAAACGCAATAAACTTATGCCTTCAAACTTTGAAACGCAACCGGAAGTTTAAAGTCGAAACAAAACAAAGGCAGGAGGGAGGCAACCATTATTGAGGAGAAAGCATTATTCGATGACATACTCTCTCTCTCTCTCTCTTCCAATAAAAGTAGTAATCTGCAGTCCTGCTTTAGAACTCATGCGCGCCAGAACGCTTCGCACCAAGCTTGATATGGTTACTTGTTATGACATGCACGGTACTAAAGACGAAACAAAACAAAGGCAGGAGGGAGGCCATCATTGTTGAGGAGAAAGTATTATTCGATATTTTTACGCCTACTTTCATTTATTACAAAATTACGATACTTCACTTTCATGTCAAAGGAATAGACATAGTGGCAAAAAGAACTATCTTTCACGTGTACTTTTTTCAGGTCTGGGCGTTTCTTCCTCGCAGCTGTGAAATGTTTTTCCTTGCTGTTTTTTTTAATATAGATATAGATATATATATATATAGATAGATAGATAGATAGACAGATAGATAAGATAGATAGATAGATAGATAGATGGGTAGATAGATTGATAGATAGATAGATAGATAGATAGATAGATAGATAGATAGATAGATAGATAGATAGATAGATAGATAGATAGATATCTAGATAGATAGATAGTGACAGGGAGAGGGATGGAAAAAGAGAGAGAACGACAGAGAGAAAGAGAGAGCATAGGAGGGGGAAGAGAGGAGAGAGAGAGAGGAGAGAGAGAGAGAGAGAGAGAGAGAGAGAGAGAGAGAGAGAGAGAGAGAGAGAGAGAGAGATTGCTTACCTCTCTTGAGGAACGATTCGAATTCAGCTTTTGCCCCGGCTGCAGTGTAACCGTGTAGGTCAAGGGTATCGTCTCTTCTACTGTCTACACTATCTAGTGGTATATCTCGTTTTTTCTGCAGAGAGTGAGAGAGTTTATGCAGTGTGAACGAATTAGGAGAGATAGCAAGAGACAGACAAGCAGAGAGAACGAAAGAGCGATAGAGATGGCACGTGTATGTGTGTGCATGTGTATGAGAGTGAAATGCAAAACAAGATGAATCGAATACCATGTAGACAGAGCCAAATCATTTGTGCTAATATGAACGTGGATGTTTTAAGGTATTTGACAGCTCTTCTTGTGATAGACATAGAGATTTTTGAAACTGACCTCTTCACTAAGCCAAAGTTTCATCATACAAACCGTACGAAAATTCTAAGAAACCGGAAGATGGAAGTATGAGTTTGAGCAGGATATTATTTATTAGTTGGACCTTTGACGTTGAAACAATTAAAAAAAAAAAATCAGCCACATGGAGAATGTTTCTGCACGCGGGTTCTGTATCAGCAATAATTTGTTTCCTTTTCTGTTGGAACCCAGTCTGAAATCTCTTGAGGAAACACAATTATAAAAACTATCAGTAGTCATCACCAGTTCCCGGTGTGGTGGTAAACTTTATGCACATTGAACGACCGGGTGTCGAGGAATATTTATGCAGATTGATTGATTTTTCAACGGTAAACGACCTCTCAGCGCCCAGTGAGTACATTTAAAAATGCACGTACAGAAAGCATTCATAGATCATTTGCATGTATCCACTTTGGCTCGATTCTGTCGATTTTGGATGAATTTGAATACTTATTGGCTCAACAGGCTATAGTCCGTTCACCGAGGCATGATCACGGTTTAGTTAGGTTTTCCCAGCTATTACGAAATACAGCGCCCTGAAGTTTTGCATGCAGTGTTACATTTATCACGACCCTACAAATCTCGAATTTGAATTCTCTGCACAGCACCGTTCTTTCAAAGCGGCGAATTCCTTTGATCTTTTCTTTATTTACAGTATGCGTGTGTTCCAACATGAGCTGTCACTTCTCGTTTCCCTGTAATTGATCTAAATTCCGAGATAATAGTAACAATCTGTGGTGAATTGCAGTGGCGTAGCATCACGTAATGGACTTGAGGTTTGCTTTACACGTAAATGCATTTATTGTTCCTTTCCTGTAAGATAAAGCTACTACAGATTCATTATCAATTGAAAACAAACAGCCTTCTAGTTATGCTAACGGTAACATCCTATGAAAGATAAAGTTTGTAAATAGCTAGGCTTTCCAGTCTGTATTAACTTGTGAGAAATTTACATATCGAGGTAAAAATATGACCACCTTTTCCCCTCTGAGTCCCTGTCATTGCAAGAGCATGGCCTTGTGGGTACAATGATCAGGCTGCGGACTTGGGACAACCTTAGGCCCAATAGAAAGGTTAGCCCCAAAAAGGTGGGTTTTTTGTTGTTGTTTTGTTTTGTTTTATTTTAAAACAGGCAAGCACTTTTCGGTGTTTTTTAATGTTTTATCATCCCAGTCGCTTTCTGAGTCGGATGTCTCCATTGGATTGATGACGATATTCGGTTGAATAAAATGAAGGCCCTCGTTTTGCCAGTATTCTTCCTCCAACCGCGATACATGGTCCTCTCACTTGGAGAAAAATTCTGCAGCGACTGTTTTCAATGCTGGCTGAGTTAGATTTTGGATGTCTGACAGTTTGAAGGTCTTGTTCTCCAATGTTCCTCATCGTATTGATTTTGATGTTTAAATCCACGATGAAAGGAATTTTGAAATTGAAAGATCTCTGACAACGCCTCTGACTCTGTGTTGGCCTAACAGTGAACAATCACGAGAGTTTGCTTTTACACTCACTTTAATCACGTGCTATACCACATTTTAGTGGGACTCAAAAACCATGTGTTATTACAGTAAACCACCTAAATGTTTACCCTTGTCGGTGCTCTCTTTATTTATATACCTCAAATAAACAAACTCGAAGACTACTTGAATAATTCGGGGGCAAAAAATCTGGGTTAGGGTCATCACAAATCTAAGACTGCATGCCAAATTACATTCAAATATCATCGACGGTTGCAACGCTACGAGCAGTTTTCTGTGATCATGCCTCGGTGAACGGACTATAGTAAGATTTGGCCCCGATCTACACAGTACGCCCACGAACGAATACAGGCTGAAAGAGCCCCGTATGATGCTTATTACCAATGCAGCAACAGAAGTACAAATGGTATTGGGAGTAGTTGTATTTTTAATAGTGGCACTGCAGGGGTAAAAAGTAGAGATTTTGTACATCATATGTGGAATCCCACGTAACAACATAGGGCCATGTACAAAAAGTGTTGCTAAGTCAGTTGAATTCCGTATGTTCTGACCACCCAGTGAAGATACACTAAAACTGTACTCCCTGTCTTTATCCATAACCCTAAGCCTTTGATTTCTGGTTGAAAAGGTGGAGGATTGGTTTGGGGATGGATAAGATTAGGGTTAGGAATAAGAAAAGGGTTAGGGATACATTGAGTAATACGAACAATCTTGCAAAAAGATGATTGAAGCATGAAACTTGGCCCAAATGTTGCTTGGACTACTTTTAAGGTTTTTAACTTGTTAACTTATGTTGACAATGAATGAAACAGGATTGGCAGCCTAAGGATACGGCTATGACAGTTTGAACCCCTGTGGTTGTAAACTCGATGTTTCGGTAACAAGGAAGTGAAATTACAGATTATTGTTGGCGGCCATCTCGGAGTTGCCTCTATACTGGATTTTTTTTTTTGGCCAACACAATATTCTCATAGCCAACACATTATTCTCAAAAACGTTCGTATGGAGAGTGTTTGTGCCACGTTTCATGTTTCATTGTTTGAACGGTTATTCCAATTATCGAATCCACTATGGGGTTTGTTGACTGGGTGGTCGAGACGTACGGAACTCTCTCCCATTATACTTCCTTTTTCCTACATGGAATCCCATAAGAACAAAGACAAGAACAACACGGATCTCAACAATATAATAATCTACCCATTTTCTTACCTTCCGACAGCGGCAACAGCAGACCAGTAAAACAATCAGCGCAATTGCCAACAAGACCACACCAACCAACACGCCTATTATTGTAGTGTCCATTTTCGAGTACCAGGTCCTGAGGTATAAACGACGAGTGTTTGACTTCAACGACAAAGATTATTAGATTAATCTTGATAGCACCAATACTTCACACTCGTGATCGAGGGGATTATTTACCAGCACATTGTATCAGTAACACGTCAGAAAAACAGCTTAATCCACGTGTAGGCTACTAACACGCAGCTAAGTCAAATGTGCAACACACATTACACGGAAACACACCAAGCTTTTGTGAAAGGTGGTTTCAGTTCTACCAAAGAGCGTAATTTTGGTTCTACATTTCATGAGTCATAAGACTGAAAGAAAGCTGCCGACAAGTATGTTTAGCGTGCCACGGCTAATCTGGGTCAATGTACGAGGGCGTGCTCACGTTGATTTCGTCAGCTGAGGGAATTTCAGGTACTTCTTGTTCGGGAATTCCCTCAAATCATTTTCAGTTTCAAAATAGTTAAACGCTTTATTTTATACTTATGTTGTTGTTGTTGCTTCTCTTAAAATATAACAGCTTTCCACTGATATCCCGTATTACTGGTGCTTTTCATGATGCTTTTTTCTTCTTTTTCTTTCCTTGTTAATAATTATCAAGGCGAGTACTTCTCATTATTTCAACCCTAGCCTACTCCTCCACCACATCAAGGTGTCAAGCTCAAACTTTGTGGCAGGAATTGTGGGAATGGTAAACATTATTCATCTGCACCTTTCCTCCCCTCACCCCTTTGCGTCATCCATATCCAAACATCACTTGCCCGTTTGTATCTATCCATCGTCTCCTTATGCAATTGATAACTCATTCTTCTGCATTCCTCCTTTCTGTTTTCCTCTTCTCGTTCGCGGAATAAGCGATTATCATTGCTCACCTATTAGTTGTTAAAGCTTGAGCAGTACACGGTGCTAAATCATCTTGCAGTATGATAGCTGTCAGCATACTGGTGGCTTCGATGTAGCAGGAATAATATGGTAAAGCAAATGGTAGTCGTATCATAGACGTATCTCTCTCGGTAGTTATTGCGTAGGTAGAAGTGTGATAGTTATAAGCTCACTGATGGTAGTTATACTCCAAGCAATTATGTGCTTGTTATAAGCCTTCTGATAGCTAGGTGCAGTATCGCACCAGCGAGTAAACAATAAGCCTACTGTTACATTTAAGCAGCAATGAGATAAGTGCATACCTTAATTATTTGCGAAACAGTAATGTGGCAGTCGTGGGCCCATCGGTATACTTTTTATACTTGAAGCAGTTTTGTGACAGATATAGCGTGTTTTTGTGTAACACAATCAATGTTCCATAGCGTGCTGGGCAGGCTGGGCAGGCTGAGCAAGCAAACTGGGCACTCGCCTCTTGCGCAGCGTGTATTTTCGAATACTGTAACATAAAGGGTAGGAACCCATGAACACAGTAAGGGTTTGAAGAGATACGCATTTAGCTCCCCTTATATTATAGCCACTTACGAGCCTGCCGACCTGCCAACCAACTAACTTCGTAACCAACCAATCAACCAACCACCTACGTAACCAACCAATCAACCAACCAACTAATTAACCAATCAACAACATAACTAACCAATCAACCAACCAATTATGTTACTAACTAACCAACTACGCAACCAACAAACCAACTACGTAACCAACCAATCACGTAACCAACCAATCAACCAACCAATCAACAAACCAACTACGTGACCAACTAATCAACTGTGCAACCAACCAACTACGTAACCAACCAATCAACCAACCAACTAACCAACCAACTACGTGACAAACCAACCAATCATCCAACTATCCAAACAACCATCATCCCGTCCAACCAACCAACCAACCAACCAACCAACCAACCAACCAACCAACCAACCAACCAACCAACCAACCAACCAACCAACCAACCAACCACGTGATCAACCAACCAACCAACGGACAGATATTCAAGCATATTTAAAGTATACAACAATTATATAAACCGGGAGTTCACAGTACAGAATTCTCTCCCTCCAAGTTTATGTATGTGTCTGACAGTTACTCTCTCTCCTCCACCTCCTCCTGCCCTCCTCTCTCAACTTTCAGTGCCACTCCCTTTGAGAATCAGCCGTTGACACTAATTAATTTGTTCTGGCACTGGCGCACAAATAATAATCGTTTATGATCATTGTTCAGTTTATATGACATGCTATGATTAATTCTCTTAATTACAACACACTTGACTCAGCTCAGTTGTTTCAGGTTTCTTCTTTCAAATGATTGTCGTTGCAGGGCGTCCTGAACTTAAACTCGAAGTGTGAGTAATTCAGGCTTAAATCACCTCAATTATTTGTATAGATGACTACAGCCACCGGCCAATATCTTTGTTTGTTGGTAAATTCGAGATCGTTGGCCCTATTATAAAACAGCACAGGTCTCTCTTTAATTTTTTTGGGGGTCAAATATCATTGCCACAATCCCTATGTCAATTCGACATAAATTTGTCCAGGATTTCGGTAGAATTGGTAAGGTTAACGCAAGGATGAGTTCCCCACACCAAACGGACATCCGAGCAATATTTACTAAGGAGCTGCTTAATTCCTACGAGTAAACTTGACGACAACTCTTCGAGTCGGAAGTCCATAGGGCTGCTGGCTGGGGTTCTATGTACTCTTTTAGGAATTTTTTATTTCTACTGATTGAAGGAGGGCACAATACATGTGTGTCACTTTTTAAAATAAATTAAAAACATATTAAGCATGAGCAATATATTTCAGCTAAAACAGTTTGTTTCATCTCCCTTAAAAGTATGTCTTTTGCACTTGCGTGGTTTCATGACGAGGCCGACGTAATGAGGAATCTTGCACCTGGGCACCTATGGACCTTTGAAATTGTCACAACGACCCATGTGTCACAAACAACTTTGCCTTGAGTGATATTAATTTAGCACACCTGACATTTCTCTGTAATTAAGAACAATCTGTCATCGCTCCGGTGACTTTATAGCTTAATTTAGCACACCTGACATTTCTCTGTAATTAAGAACAATCTGTCATCGCTCCGGTGACTTTATAGCTTAAAAGCACGCAGGTCTGGCGTCCCAAGGGGTGACACTTGAAACCATCTAATCATCTAATTAAGCATGTTTACCCTGGGGACAACTGAGCATGTTAACCAGCATCATGATGAGTTATTTATGCATTCGTGCGAACAGAAACTAAAATCAGTTGTAAATGATTGCTCCCACCCTTGCTCCACCAGAGAGTCCGACCCCAAAGAAGTGGAACCAATACTGTATTTAAAAACAAACAGAGAGCGCTATAGACGATCTTTTTTGCCATCGGCAATTCCAAGCAGCAGTATTTCCTCATGTAGTATACGGTTGTTGGTTTGTCTAACTGATTGTTCTGACAGTGTGTGTGTATGTGAGTAATGTTCTCATTTGCTTGTTGTGTGAGCAATGTGTGTGTGTGCGGTATGCATAAAAGGCCTGTGGATATCAAATATTGTATTCACTGTTGTATTGTTGCTGATTTCCTAGCAACACGATACTAAAGTTATATTTCATTAGTACCAACTTATTGATTAAAAAAAAAAAAAGATGAAAGATGCAGAAAATCTAACATAGGCAAAAGATCTGAGAATAAGAAAGATACTTATTTTTCATCAGGGCGAAGAATAAAAAAAAAAAGGCGACCGAAAGCCAAAGCCTGAGGTCCTCGAGAAATAATTGAGATCTCCTTCCATTCTAATAGCTCCTACGTGTACATGAAAATAATTGCTCTAATATTACACGGCCAATTAGTGCTTACAATACGCCGCAGGGAGCATCTGTCATAACTGCAGATGTTTACGAAGTTTAATTGAGGGAATCAAGGACCGTAAGCGTTTTTCGCACACGATGTACAATCTCACCAAAAAGATTCAATGTGCTCTAAGGTGGAGAAATAAATCACGTCAATGCGTCGAGATGTTAAAATGAATTAACAGCTTTACATTTGTATGTTTATTATGTACCTGCATTATTTGTCAGCCAATCAGAATTGAAAACTAACCGTTTAATACGAAATTGCTCACGATTTTCTTGTGTCTTTCTTCCTGTTGCGTGAATCCAGGTACGTTGTTGCCAGAAGCTGTAACACTTCCACTCATATTCATTTTGTGAACATCGCGAAATAAATGTCGCTTAAATCTTAAAGTTTTGACTTTGTGAGTAAAACCTTTCGAAGTACACCCATAGTACAAACTTTGTATTGTGAACTGACAAGCAGAAACTTCAAAAGGTAAAAAAATTGCCTACTTCCTACTAACGTCAAAATTGGGCGAAAAGAAATAGTTGTATGTAGCAAAGCACCGCGTAAGAAATAATACCCAAACGATACAATGCAAACCAAAAGTGAAGACAGAAAATGTTCGATATTTCGGCTAGCGCCTTTATCAAGGAAAAAAAGAAAAAAACACAACAGAATGCTGCGACCCCACAGTTTTTCTGTGGTTTTTATAATCGTCTACTTCCTACTATGTTAAACTTTATGAAATTCCTCAGATTTTGTACCGGGAAACATTTTTTTAATATAAAACATTATGAATGTAGTTTCCAGAAATGCTTTAACGTGTTATATTAATAGCTGTTAAATCGGGAGAATTATTGTGCTATGCTGAAAATGTTTTAGCTAGGATTATTATTGAAAGGTTTCGCTTGTCGTGCATACCAAGATAAGTATTATGTTCTTCCGCGACAATACCGTGCAGACCACATATCTGTATGCGGATGATAATCTCATCAACAGTTTAAGATCATTTTGGAACGGTTTGCATCAAATCTTATCGAATGAAGTTTAGGTTCATGTTTAGTTAGCAGGAAATTCTTCTGGGCATGCCAGTCTCTCGTTGGCTGTTTACCGAAACTTACTCAACGTTTACGAAAAATGGCAGCCAGGCAACAAAACTTTAGTGGGGCACATATATCATGTTCTAAGTGGTGCACTCCGAGCTGCACATTTACTATAAAAACATCCAACTAGAGGACTAACACAGCCTCATGCGAAATTTCTTCCCTTTAATTAACGATAAGTTTCTGAGTCCTGACACCAATGATACTAGAAACGATAAGATGAGACAATTCGAGTTTTTGGCGTGCACGGGTTTTGCAGCGCCATGAAGTTGCGCAAGGGTGAGAGATGTAAAAAACGGCATTTTTTACAAAGCCGAAAAGAGAAAATGCCGAATTTTGTTCACTGTTTAGCTATCACCCTAGAACTTGCTGGAAGTCACTTACTTTGCAATTATAATATAATTCATTGCTTGTAAACTCTGGATATTTTTTTTTTTTACCTTTTTAAAATGTGGTAACAATGTCACAATCGTATATCGTATTGCAGGCATTGTAAGCGGCATTTCTAATAGAGATCTAGATCTAATGATAACTCTGCTCTGATGCTGTTCTTTTATAATTACATTACAAGATGTCACAGCAGTGCCAGATAGCAAAGCTGACTGATTTGTTGATGTGAACAGAATGATAAATGCACGTTTGTGCTTTTCAGGTTTTTGTATTTCAAATTGAATTATTAATAGAAAAATACAGAGTAATTTCAGTTCTTTCCCATGGATTAAAAAAAAAGTTTGATTCATTGATTAGTTAAAACAGGCATAATCAGTTCATATATCTGGGGTCCGCACAAAAATGGAGAGTTTCTGTTCAAAATGGAGAAAGAACATGGACACAATAACGATCAAATTGTACTAGGAAGAAGCAGCAAAACTACAGACAGAATATAGCAAAATGGCAGGACAGAGGGAAATCCTCTCAGAAGCTTCCATCAACCACCCAGTAAAAAGAGGGAGGAAACTCAGTAAATTGATGGAAACAGGCTTTGGTAAAAGAGAGATTAGCCAAAGAAGGAATTAAATATATATAATTACATCTATAAAATTTGATTGAAGAAGAATATTGTTATCAGGTAAAATAATCTAGAGAGAAAAGAACATATTATAATTTAACCTGGGAACCTTGTTATCCACATACTGAATACATTATAGTCTTAATTTTTGTCGACTAACTTTCAATCGTCAGTTGCTCAATGAAGTAAAACCTGTTGGTGCGTGAATTCAACATTTGAATTCAAATAGTCTTTGTGCTGTACCGGTAGACCATATTTTAAAAAAATCTTATGTTGACATCGATATACGTAGAATAGCAATCCTTTATCATATATGAGTTTCCACCTGAGGCTAGAGTTGTTGTTGTTGTTGTTGTTCATGTGGCTCCTGGTTTTTATTTTTTACTGACCAGCTTTCACTTATTCTACCTTTTTCATACTGCTATCTCTTCCAGTATCTCACATGGACCTTCTTCTTGGGTATTTGGCCGCAGTTAGCAAATGCCTGAAAAATGGTACCTAATTATTACATGTTATTTTTTCATTATTTCACTGTCACATATTTCAGGTTTGCACGGGCTTTTATGATATAATGGCAGTCTTTTACTCGTTCCTGTGTATTCTACTGTTTTCTCCGCATATGAACATCAACTGCAGCGATAAACTTCATACTAAATCTCCAAACGAGCATAATAGATTACATGCAATGGTATCTGATAAAGAAGAAATTATTCCTGTACCGAGTTTCAGTCTCACCAGCCCGTCGCCCAAGGACACATCCATTGATCGCATACATGGGTCAAACACTGAGGTGTTCGGTCCGAGTACACAGACTTCAAGGCCTGTCAGCAAGAAGACATCTGTCAGCCTTGAAATGATGATTCCTGGTGGAGGACTTGGCCACTCAAATGGTCTCAGCCCAGTAACACAATCTACAAAACACGAGCTTTTGTCAACAGTATCAATGGACAGACAGCAAACTGTGGCTTTGAAGTCTAGAGACAATGAGAATTCTTTGACTGAAATGAACAAAAATGCTCGAAGCTCGGGTCTCTCCACTGGTGACGGAGAGTCAAATGTCAAGATAAACGTGGGGGCGACTTGTAGTGGTAAATGTGGTCAATTGTTCCAGATGCCCTGTTCCTGTGATGTCCAGTGTACAGCCTACAAAATCTGTTGTGAAGATATGGTAAATGAATGTCCCGAAGTAATGGAAGAAGGGAATAATCTTTATGGAAAGATGAGGGATGTGGAGGTTGAATGTTACAAGGATGGGATGTTATTCATTTCAAGCTGTCCTGAAGAGTCCAGATCAAACACACGTTTTTCTCAAAGCTGGACTGACCTTGGTGACCAACGGATAACACACTTGGATGTCACTACACCAATGACTGTAGACTTGACCAAAGGAGACGCTGTAAAAGAAGTTTCTCCAGTGTTCAGATTTCTAGAAAACACACCTGTAACTGACAAGACTACTGGCCTGGTCTACAGAAACTCGCAAATCTTCTCTTGTAATGCAAAACCAGAATCCCAAGCTATCATGTGGGGCACCAGACTCAGGACCAAACTGAACCTGTTCCAGGTAAATTTGATGTCGCAGACTATCGCAGGTGAAGATAAAGTGACCTACATTCCACCCAGCAACTTGCCTAATAATGCTCAATACAGACTTTGTATCCCAGACTCCATCAGCACTTGCCCAGACCAGGCACAGTTACAAAATCCCTCTCTACAAGGCAAATGCGAGGCCTTCATTTCTTATGTGATTTTATTGTCAGGTGATTTCTATTACAACAACAGATACTGCGCTTTGTGTAATGGAATTGAAGAGACAGACATATATAACATTGAGACATGGAGGCACGAACGAGCTGAACCCGCTTTTTCTGTCATTATGAAACTTTCTCAACAGAAATTGAGTATCTCTTTGGCGGGGCAAGAGAGGGTGCTTAGCAAAATGCCATGGAAAAATGCAGAGTGTGACATGTCTCAGAAAACTCAAAATGAAAAGTTGAATGAGAATTTTGAATGTAAATTACGCGGCTGTAACAATGGCTTCATCATGCGACCTGATGGAAATTGCAAACTGAAAATAATAAAGCGAATCGCAGTTTCAGATGATGGGGATGTTCCATTACAATACAGTCGATATTTCGACGTTGAAAATTTGTCTCTAGACGATCAGATAGAAGACGTCGACGGATCGTCTATGAGAAAAGAGGGCACTACTTTGTCAGCTTTTATTTACTGTTTCTTAGAAACCCATTTGGATCAGGACTTTGGAGATGTTAAGTTTACTCCTTTGATTCGCTACAATTCTAGACTGAACTTGACGCTGTACGTCATGGATTTCCCAGCTTATGATTTTACAGAGGAACTTCTAGGTAGAGAGTTTGAGATGCACGTAAAACAGCTCCTGTGGATGGCTATGGCACTGAGATCTTATCTGAAAACACAAAAGACACAGCCAGCAGTTATCCCTTCAAGAAAACCCCAGGTGCAATTGCGAGCTTCCAGAATTGATATGGACCGTAATGTTTCTGAAATCGTGGACAACACAACGACCACTGTATGCTTGTGCAAAGAAACATATGAAAGCGCTATACAACATAGACAAAGTGAACCGTGTCTCCTGGAATGTTTTCAAGATTTAATTTATGAGGAAGACGGAGAGGACATTCAAAGACTTTCTCAGTCCAAATGTTTTTCTGTCTTCGACCAGCAAGTCAATAACGGTAACTGGTTGAGATTGTCCAGTTTTTGTCTTGCGAGGTCACTGATTCTTTCCCTAACAGCGGCTGGTCTGCTGGTTCCTTTGTTTGTTTAAACCTCGAGAAATGCCTGTCTCCTGGATGTGTAAACATCAGGCTGCAGTAATGATTTTAAATGTCAGGGTTATTGCTTTAGCAGGAGACAGTCCTTCTAAATCAGTGTGGAAACATTTGACAATCTTAATAATAGTTAGCTTTATTATCTAATCAGTATAGATAGAGGGGTTGGAAACTAGTGAAGAGATGGCACTTGAAAGCAGAATCTCCTGCTTCCATCCAAGAACGTAGAAGGACTAATGATTTAATAGGATGATGATGGAAAATGTGATGGTTTAAGACAATGTCTGTAATAAAAGTCTGTTTCATCCGAGTATTTTATGTATATTTTGATGTTCTGTACATTATCAAATCATATAGAAAGGCAGAAATGTGTATATTGCGTGTGTCAATTCACAAATGCGGCATTAATATTCCTTAAATGGGGATAACTGAAAACAAGAACTTAAAAAAAAAAAAATTTTCAGAAGGCTTCATCTGAAACTGCACATGAAGGTTGGCAATGGGCAAACAGATATTGCCAACGTCCAAAGGCAGAGCAGATAATATACACAGGTAAACCTCTAAGTCCTTCTGTTCTCTCACCTTCTAAAAAAAAACCACTACCTGTGCAGGACAAATTGTCAACGTTCACCCAGACATTGTCCATCCACTGCAGGATGTAGCCCTGCGACAATGACTTCCATTCCTTTCTGTCTGATGTCTTCCTCATCCATGTTGTTCTCCCTCTCTTTTTAATATCATCCTGCCACCTTCTTCCTCGTCGTCCTCGAGTCTTCTTTTTCCTGTCCGTGGTTGCCATTCAATGCAGAACAAATTTACTACAAAATAAAAGAAAGAATACAAAAAACAACCAACCAAATCAAAACAAGACGGTTGCTCACCATTTTATTAATTTGTTTTGTAATTTGGTCTAAAGATCTACCATCTTTTTGATTGATGTGTAGCTCGTGCATTTTGTTTCACATTGCGTGACACTTTTCTCATTTACAGCATCCTTATAAGTAAAAAGTCTTTTAAATTTAATTCTCCCCACAACGTGTCAAGAATGGATCTGAAAAAGGCAGGAATTATCCTATTTGTAAGTTTCTGCCATTCATGGCAATATTCGCAAGCAGAAAAACATCTGTCATGTTTTGCGTAAATGCCTGGGTCAGATTTAAAAACACTTGTTTTATGTTTTAATTGTTGTGGACAATTATTTTTGTATTTGTGTTTGTGTTTTGTGTTTGTATACTTCTTTAATCCCATTTGGGAAATTTGCCTCTGTGCCATTGCAGCCCAGTTACAACTGGAGCAGGCACGTCGTAGCCACAGTGCAGCGCCGGTCGGCGGTTGTTTTTTTTGGGGGGGGGGGGGAGATGAGGGAGAGAGGGGGAGGGAATGGTAAGGATGAATTTTTATTTAATTTTGCCCGGGCAGCGACCTGTTCGGCCTGCTCTTTACGATTTTCCACACGGGCCCTCCGAATTTTTTCGTCCTTATCCGAGAAGACTAGCTACTCGATCCTACCCCCCCCCCCCTCAATAGGGCCAGGGATACGAAAATATGAGAAAAATCCCAAACTTCCAACATGCCTGCACCGGCCGGGTTTTGAACCCGGGACCCTTGGCGTGAGAGGCGAGCACCTTGCCTCTACACCACAGACCACCTTGTCCCCCTTATGAGATGGCTGGTAGTGCATAATGGGTTATGCCAAGTTCTTGTTGATCAACCTTTTTAGGCAACTGGAAGAAAAATAATAGAGGTAAGTTTGAATTACATACGAAATTAATTAATTATATTATTATTATGATTAAGCAGCTACTTGTGGGCACCTGTGTGTTATACATACTTTATTTCTAGTCAGTTGATGAACTAGAGAATCAGTTTACTTTTCCAGCTAAACAGATTTTCATCCTTCACTTTGAGAATCCCGAAAATGCCACCGATTTCTGGTTTCGGAGAAGAAAAAGAGATTGTGTTGCAGGTTAGTGCTTTCTGCTGAGCCAAAACACATCTGAAGCTGCAAACCTGGGTAGACAGGAACCAGCTGATTCCTAACAGCAGCAATAACCCTTCAAAAAACTGGTATTTCTGTAATTTAATTAAAACATAACTTTAAAATCACAAGCTACCAAATGAAGAAGTGAAAATAAAGTGCCAGACGGAATATTATTGATATAGTACATAACATCATACAATCAAAACTCTCTCTGTATAAAAACTTATGTAACCAACAATGATCAAAATCTCCAAACAACTGAGGACAATTTTGTCAAAAACAATTCAGATTCGCAAGCTTGCGAACACACAACACACAAACACATGAAATCAAGACTCTTTTTCTACAAAACATTAGAATCTTTATCCAATTCATATTAGGAAAAAAAAAAAAAGTACTGTAAAACTCAAAGTCACCAATAACAGCGTGCAGTTATTTCATAAACGTACATGCACGGAAAAAACACTGCAAAGTTACGTATATAAAATATTATTCACATAATCTATACTAATAAAAGTGAAACCTTACGACAATTGCAGCGCGCCTTTCGCTACTCCTCCGTTAATGCTGATTCGGTGGCCCTCATATTTTATACAGCGCTTAGTTTTGACCGTGGCCGTGTCCCCGGCACAGAAAATAAAAAAATAATTGACAACTCGCAAAACGTTTGTATTAGTTTCTAGGTTGCGACACATTGGCGTTCGGCCTATTTTTTCGGCAAATGTACGTAATTGAGGTTGGTTCCGGTGTCTGTATCACACTCACAAAACAACTTGCGGTTAGGACTGGTTTGAATGATGATATTGAGTTCTAAGACTATCAAGTATGAAACTTTGTGTGTTCTCAATGTGCCTCGACTAGGAAAAAGAATGGGTCTGGAATTGGGAGATTGACGCTGCAGGGCCAAAATTACAGGTTTGTGTTTTCAATATGCCTAGGAAAATATTATAATATTTCTTTTCCATTAACACATGACGTTATCACTTCCTGCGATGTGCAAACAAACTAACCCGTGCGTAAATCATAGCCATAATTTGACGGGTGCTGACGGGACGCGCAGGACGTCAGTGCGCAAAGGGAGAGCACTGAAACGTATCTAAAAACAAACAAACAAACAAAAATAAAATAAAACTAAAGGAACAGGCAAAATGAAGCAGGTCCATAATAATCACCCAGAACTGAAACTAATAAATCGATTTATCCCGGGCAGGGCCGGGAACTCAGGTAGTAATTTATACGGCGCAAGTTTCCTGACGTCTCAATGAGCTATACAGGGAGAAAAACAAAATAACAATCCACTTTCATGTGCATAAACGCATACATACACAACTACACGAGCACATGATCGGATTCACACTGCACAGATACAATACACATCCCATTTACTAGACATCGCACAAAAATTCCGTCAACAGTCGAAATTCATAGTACATAGCATCAACACTCTGTAACAATTTATAACCAGCAATAATCAAGATCTCCAAACATTTAAGGAAAATTCTGTCAAAAAGAATTCGGATACACACACACAAACACACATGCATACACATACAAGCACGTGAAATCAAGACACGTTTTGTATAAGAAAAAAATAATGTGGTCTTTCTTCATTTTAGTTAACCCTTTTGCTGCCAAGTCCAAACGCTCTTCCTTTTTTGGACTACCAGAATAATGGATTGTCGGGTAGAAAGACAGGAGGGAATAGTATAAAATAGAAGTCAAAAACATACCGGAATAATGTCGGCCGATATGTATCAGCCCCGCAGCAGTTTTAGCATGAAACAGTAGGACTAATACATCGACCATGAGGCAGACTTCCATAACATATGATGACCCGATATATCTAAATCTAGTAGTTTTCGATGGACAAATAAAATTATGGTTATATCATGTGTTTATGAGATCATTCAGTATTTTGTATAAAGGAGTGTAGAAGAGCAAATCGTGCTCCAATCACAGTGTGGAACTGTGAGGGACAGTGTTGTACTGACCCGCCCCCGAGATTGTGGGAGGATGGACAGGTACTGAGAAAAGGCTATAAAACTCCGGGCCTGTCAAGCACCAAGCACTGCGTCTCTTACCCCACTCGAAAGCAGGTGTATACATATTATGTTGTATATGAATAAATGTGCCCTACAATAGGATTTGTATTCTTCTTTGACAATGTGAACAGTTTAACTGCCATGGCACAAAATCGTCTGAAAGTTGTGGCCTGACAAGCCGAAGTAACAAGTGAAACCCCCCCTACAACCACAACATCTGCATCTTGTTACAATTTATGGTGCCCAACGTGGGGCGGTAGCTGGCTGTCAAACGAGAGCTGAATCAGGACACAGCCTGGAAGTGTGACGTAAGTTCAAGTTTGATGACGGGGCACCGTGATCGGAGTGACCAGAGATGATTATCGCCGGGACACTGGCCTGAGAGCTGCAGCGGGAACCACGAGGCTGGTGGTGACCCACCCAGGTATACGCCGCCGCAGGATTATTCGTACAAAATGGACATTTTTGACAATAAATGACCCCCGCCCAACAGGTTGTTGCAACATTGCGACATTGTATCGAATTGTGGTATCGTGATTAGTAATTTTAGCTAAATTGCGTTCGTGTTACTCCCTGTTATTAGTGTTATCAGAGAGTACAGACGTATAGAGAGGGGAAAGCTTCGCTTTTACGCGTGATCCTGGCAACCGAAAACAGAGGCGATAAACAATGGGAAACATGGCGGACCCAAAGAACACACATTGCAGATGGTGCTCTGCTTTTGGCCGCCAGAATTCAAAGCACAAAAGACCAGACCTCGCATTTTTTCATTTCCCTCCAGACCCAGAAAGGTAAGGGATATTGTTTTTTACAACTATTTAATTTATTTTTGTGAAATTGTCAACTGAGACACTGATTGCCTCCGTGCCTGACAGACATGACTGTGTTGACGCTAATAAGGTGGTGTTTGTTTACATGAGATCGGTGATCATTACTACGACTAATAAACCCATTGAGCCCATAGAGAGGGCATAGTCTAATTAAAAAAGAGTAGTCATACAATCACTAGAGACAGACTTATTGGACAGAAGCTAGAATCTAGATCTAGATCTAGATCTAGTTTTGGTCTCAGAGGCTTAGGCCTGTGATTTTCGTCTTCGAATTCGATCGTAAGTCTAGGCCTACAAGTTTCAAGATCTGGTGGTCGTCTATGCATTCTGATCCAAGCCTACCCTCTACTGGATTAATTATTCTAGTCAGATACGGCTGTGCTTTTGGATCTTAAAGCTTAAATGATCTATTCTAATCAGTTCGACCACGCTCTTTGATATCAAGCCTACATTCAAGGAGATCAGTTTACCGGGTCTTTTCTGATACCAGATTTAGACTTTTAGTACTGATGCTACTACAGTGTAGTAGAGGAGCTAATTTGCCTCTAATCAGATACAATGACATGTCTTCTCATCCTTAGTCAAGCTGGGTGGACGATTTAATGTGTTGTTTATTTTCACTGCATTTTGTGCACCCCCCACCACCCCCACCCCCACGGAAGATTTTCATACTTGCCAGAACTTATAGATCTAGAACAAGGCTCCTCACTGTACTCAGATTCAAAAGAAGAGAAAGTGAGGTTTTCATTTGGGAGCAGGCCTAGATCAGTGCTGAACAAGCCAATATCAGATCTCTCATGATTTAAATATGTATATTTAATTTGTACCCTCTTGTCCCTAGATCAAATCTTTGCACTTCATGGAAAGATTTGGGTTCACCAACACTCCCCCCATTCTTCCTTCTGTGTTTTCTTCAAGTATTTTGTTCTACTCTACTTTGAGGAAAATAAGTTGATTGGGTGGAAATTAATCTAGTGCTAATCCAGCTTTTAAAGAGTGCTTGATTTCTAGATTTTCCGAAGCCTTTCTAAAGTTTAATCATTTAAGGATTAGAGTGTACTGAAAAAATTTTGTTTGCAATTCTTAAGCATAATCACAACCTCAAAAAAAATAACAAAAAAGAAATGAAAAAAAAAAACACCATTAAAAAACAAGATTAGAGGCAATATCAAATGAAAATTTAATTTTCTGTTTCAAGTATTCATTACAGGCATAAATTATGATTTAACAAGCACATACGTAGCCAACATGACATGGTGTACAAAATACTTCATTATAATGATGTGATTGATCGACTGGCTCAGTTTGGTTTTAGTGATACCGATAGTGGTCATGATAAAAGTTTACAGAGCAATAAATTGTCTCACAGAAATTAATCGAACAATATTACCCAAACACTTTACAGGGCAGTAAAAACATCTTGTTATACACAGAGAAGTGCATCTATCTAACAAAGTAAGTTTACATTGTGTTTGTCTTGTTGCTCTCAAGCAACCTGCTAAACTGATATCTGGATTTCAATCATCTCATTTAATTGGCAGATCTGGGGTATTTTTCAAGTAAAGAAAGACATCAATGTTCATGCCATTGCGTTAGATCTTTCATCAGACAGAGAAAACATTCAGGTCATAACTAAAATAAAAGCCCTTTTAGTGGTCATGTTAGGCCTTTGCCTCAGTACAACAGTGTATTTGTACCTTTCTCAAAACTATATGAATCAGAATAAACAAGAAAGTAGAAAACAAAACCTGAATTTACAATCATCTTTCATTTCAGACATGTGCCTCTTGAAAAAGACAGCAGTTCCCCCCCGTTTCAGCCACAAGCCCCAAGATGGTGAAAAGAGAAAGCGAACTTCATATATGAATTTGGTGCTTCTGTTGTTATTCCTGAACCCAAATTTACTACACAGGATCTCACATATCATGATGTTGATAATCTATTATTCAGAACAAGAGGAGCTACAGGTCATGTGCACTCGGCTTGAAAATGCCAATGGCATGTTGGAACAAAAAGTAGAACAGCCCATGCGTTTCACCTTTGAGACTCTGCCACCAGAACAAATGAAGCGAGTCACCGGTTTCACTTCATCTACTGTTCAAACCATGTTTTCTTTTTTCACTTTACAAACTGTCTATCTAATAGGCAAAATGCTGCACTCACACCAATGAATGTTTTCTTCATTACCTTTTTAAGACTGAGACAAGGTTTGAGTGAAAGTATGCTTGCTCTGTTATTTGATGTTAGTATAATTATAACCACAATCTCAAATAATTTGAATGACTGCATTGATGCAATTTATCACAAAGTCAAAGCAGCCTCCATCTGGCCTTCAAAGCACACCATACAGTCTTTCATGCCCCTGCATTTTAAAATGTTTTATCCATCTTGTCGAGTTATCAGTGACTGTACAACATTTTTTGTAAAGAAACCATCAAAACCTGAACTTCAGCAAACAAGCTGGAGTAACTATGAAAACCATAATACCTACAAGTCTCTCATTGGCATTGCACCTAGTGGTGCTTGTCAGAAGTGGGATTTTGGGGATAATTGCGTTATTGTAGGTCCCCTCCAGATGTCAACGAGGGGTTTGGTGGATGTAGTAGACTCACACCCGAAACATTCATACCACAATAACTAAGCAACACAGGATTACTTATGTTCAGGCCTGACGGGCCATGTACTTCATATTACAACATTCGACTGCATAATTTACGGTAATCACAATCATAGATATTACATAAATGGCATCCACTACTGAAATTCTAGCAAGTCTATCTAAAATATGGTATCGAAACGTATATTACTATGCACTCTTGAAGTGCGCCTATCCAGGACTACGGTTCCTAAAGGACACCGGTGTAACCAAATTCAATTTGGTCGGTCTCGCTTTCATACAATCAGGAATAGCACCTAATCAGATAATTGACTGACTCATAAAGCGGAGCAGCACTCTCTAATAATTTTTACAGTAATACTTTACAAATTATCTATGCTGCTCCACACTAAGGAGTATACAGCTGGGAAATGAACATAGTTCAATCTCAAACACAATCTAACAACTCATTACACATCTAGTAAAAGTATAATCAATGTCCTTCTCTTCGTCACAATGGGGTGACGGAAAAACTGTCACAGTTCCTGGCACTAACACATACGAGGAATCTCTCACCATTTCCTCGCTCGCGATGGTTTTGCGAGCGAGAGAGTCCAATGTAAGCAGTGTGCACACAAGCCTGGTGCACAGAGGTTTCGTCACTGTCTAGGTCTCTTCACAGCGCGAATCTTTTTGTCTGTCATCTCCACTCAGGTAGGAGGCCCCCGTGACTCGTCTTTTCGCCAACTGCTCGAAATATGAATCCACTGATCTTAGTACGTGTGTTAGCTTTTATACCCCCCAATGGTTACGAAGGGTCTCCCTCCCGATTGGACGATCCAGGACCTAGCCACGACAAACACAAGTTTGTCTTTCAGTTAACCCTAACTGCTTTCTCAAAAGGATATGGACACAACTTAAAAACCTACACTAAAACTTCTACAATCCTACTATGTAAACAAGAAAATCCCACACGCACACCAAAATCAAAGGGTTAACTTAATGTTTACAAACTTCACTCACACATCCCTCATCACGAAACCCGTGGCTCGATTAATAGCTAAACGCGTTTCATATTCTCCCAAAATAAACCCAACCCATGACTAACAGAAAAGAGCTCACGCGGCTCGTGACAGTGCTGTGAATTTTATATCTGACCTTTGGTTTGGCAGTGTAAGTGATAAGTAACTAACTCTGAAATGTGGTTTAATGGAAAAGCTGAAAGCTGGTGATTTGGTGTTAGCAGTAGCTGACAGAGGATTCACAGTGCTTGAATCAGAGTTTGAAAAAAGGGGTGTAAGATTAGAAACTGCATTCTTTTTGTCAATAAAACAACAATTTGAGCTTGATGAAAGATCAGAGAATAAGAAAATTTCACATCACAGAGTACATGTAGAAAGAGCTATCGGACGCATCAAAACCTTTCAAATTCTAAATGGCATTATTCCAACCTCCCTGAAATCCATCAATAAAATTCATATCATTTGTGCTTTCCTAACCAATTTTTCAAGGGAACCCTTGATTCAGTCCCACAGAGTAGCAGCATAACCATGAAGCTTTTTGACTCACATCTTTCATCATTACTTATCATGTCTTCAAAATGCTGTAAAGCCCCTAACACAAATCTTGTGTTTTCTTTGTTGAATTTCAACAATCATTGCTCTGTATGATATTAACACAACACTGGTACAGCAGTGTTCAAGTCATATAAATTCTGCTACCCTCAAATGTTATATGTTACAGTGTGTAAAACATAATAGGGTGAAACATAAATGGGCAAAATGAAAAAAAAATGAGTTACGGAATGAATACAAGTCAGTTTTAATAAAGAATAAATAAAATTACAATTTAAATAAGCAAACTTGGCAAATTTCTGACCCAAGGGAACTTTCGAACATGAGCAAATTATTTTCATAAATTTCCACATCTGCTTTCTCTTTCTATTCTGAATGTATGACCATTGATATTATAATATTATTATATTGTTTCTTACTATTCCCTGTTCATTTTTCAGGTGAATTATTCATTGCTGCAAAATAAACAAGTTTATTCATTTCAAATTCATGTTCATGTCATACTATTTCAGTGGCCACTAGACAATACCTTCTAAATCATTACATATATCAGGAGGACACATTTTCCCAGAAATGCACTCAACTCACCCAATCAATAATGCATTAAGAGGCATATTCATATACCACATTCTCCAAAGCAATCATGTTCATAGATTAGAAATCAAATCAATTTTATCATACAATATACTTAACTCAATCCAAGTAATCAGTTGAAGATGAGAACTGACATTTAAGGTGAGAAAAAAACAAACACAATTGAACTGGCAGTTTTAATTAATATAATAATACTGGTCTCATCGACGGTCAGACACCAATTCTTTCCTTCTTCAAACAAAGCGTGGAAGGAAATAATTGAAATAAAATTGCTTCAGCTTCTCAAGGATTGGTTTCCAGCCCTCATAATCAAACATTATTATTTCCATGTGCAAAGGCTTCAGCTGATGATGCATCAAAACAAACAAACATTTTGACACATTAGCACAAAAAAGCTGACCCTGAATTTGTAAATAATTTTTTATGGTCTTTCTTGAGTTTGAAAACATCAGAGTCTGCAATGTATGACAGACGAAAATCTTTCCTCTTCTCACACAGCTTCCTTAAATCAACTTCAAGATTTTTATTGTAAACACATTTGATCTCTGCAATCATGGGGTCATCCTCATTATGGAGATAGCCATCAGGGGAGGCAGCAAATATACGGATGTGTCTGCCTGACAGTGAGACCTGTGCTCCTAAATGTATGTATGGTTCTTGAACTTGAACCGCAAAACATTCTTATTCTTATTTGCGCTCAGTTAAGCGCCCAAACTGAATAGGCTTAATGCCACTTAAGTCTGGTCCTGGTTTTGAAAGCTCATGGGCCAACTTCAAAAATTCCCCTTGCCTGTAGACCACACCATGTAAAGTCGATGCTGTCAACCTTTTCAGCCTTTCGGCATGCCACTGGGAGGAAGTTTGGGGCATTGTTGAAAATTCAAGGGCATGTATTTCAGCGAGACTCATTTTAATGTGTTCCTGGTAATACAGGATAGTATCCAGGGACTTGGACTCAACTGTGCTGCCTGCAATAGCCCCTTCTTCTTCGGCTGGGACTGGGAGTGGTGATGTGCTGCTGTAAAATATTTCGTCTACTGCAAGGGATGGAGACGACTCCCCATACAGTACAGAAAACATTGGTGTAGTCTGAGCCATGGATGACAACGCCATGGTGTTCACAGCACACTCAAAAGATGGCTCAGATTCTGTGTACACATCTTTCACTTTCATTATCGGCACAGGGGTGGGTTTGGGCTGATGCCACTGTTGCAGCTTTTCAGGAGGGGCTTTGTATAGCTGCAGCCTGCTGTAGTGTTCTAAGGCTACCAGTAAACCAAAGACATGCTTGCAGCAGGCCGGTTGCTTCTCACCCGGGCATTTGCACTCTGCATTAGTGACCTGTTAAAAAGAATATTGAAAGATATAGGTTATTACATGAGAGAAAGAAATCACAGCTGAACAGCCAGAATGGAAAAACTAGTTTGAAATTTGTAGCCAAAATGACATTTCAGATAATTTACAATAATCTCATATATAGATCACGAATGTGGTATGAATTTTTTTCATTAATTTATGAAGGAAAGGCACCCTCATGGATTGTCTGCTGGCTACCATTAGTATCAATGATCTTTTACCATGGATTTTGGGTATAAGACATTCTGGCTGATAACATTTAGATATGGAGCTATCAAAATATTCTTTAAAATTGTATAAATTGAATTTCTGGTTCCAAACATTCATGATCACTAACAGTAACACACTTAACAGAAAACCAAGGTCATGTACATATATGTATTGTCTGGAGACCAACTACACAAGTACCTGACTGACATTGTACACACATCATTGGTACTATTATTAAAATTATAAGGTGTTTTTAATCTTGCAGCCAAGAACAAAAAATGATTCTTTTTTAAATCTAGATCTATCTCTAAAATTGGGTGGATCCCCGTTGCACATCTAATAATAAATTCATTTTGATATATGTAATGGGGTGAACCATTACAGGGCTGAGAACATAGCTCATTGTGGTGAAAGGGAGATAAACCCGTTATTTTGATCAGCTGGACCACTAGACGTGGTCAAGGGGAAGTAACCACACAGAAACCATAGATAATCTCCCCTTATTGTTTACCACGCACTGAGATGAGTCATGCAGGTGTTGAGTAACATTGCCAACTGATGTACTCACTGCGCCAATTTTAAATCATAGTCTTAGCGTGGTCTGTATTGTCCAGGATTGGTCAATTTAAGTGACCATCCCTGGTGCCAGAAGTAGAACCTTGTTATGTATCACTACATTGTAAGTTTTGGTTAGTTTTTATCTTGTTAAGTAATATTTCCTTAAGATAGTGTATTTGGAACATACACGAGCAAGATGGTGGTCTTTAAAAATGTTTTTATTTGTTTTAATGTTTTACTAGAATTTGCACTTAGTGAACTGTAAGGAGTGAATGGGTTGCGCGTGTTTGGGTGACGCTTAGATGATAGCGTGGGTCAGTCAGTTCCACCCAAGTCTTCAAGACAGCAGGACGTGTCATTGTGTCCAGACTAACATAAAAGTAAAAGAAGTTGTATAATTTATATTTCAAGATTTGTGAAGTGCCAGCTCTGATGATGTAGTTCAAGTGTGAATTCATTTGGTTAGTTCACGTAAGTTGTACCCATTATTTTAGTTCTGGTATTTAATAATATTTAGATGATGTGAAATAATAATGATTGGATTATACTTGGAGGTTTGATGAACTTTGTTCAGCTTGGTTAGGCAATCAGGCTAGCAGCTAACAATCTATGGTAAAGTTTATCTTACTAAGTTTCTATCTTAGTATAGATCTATCAGTATCCTGCAGAGAGAGAGTGTAAGGTTGTTCTAGAATGCTATCAACGCTAGCGCGCATGATTAGTTCATGTAATTAAATGGAAACATTTAACTGTAATTTGTGACGGACTGATTTTATGTGAAGTGCTAACAAATAGTACTACTGGAGGGTGTGGTCTAAGTCCCGCTCTTGGATCAGAGATAGACAGATCTAGATCGTTATTCTTAATCTGCAGTTGGTGCCATTCAGGCTCAACGTGTCCTTCTTAGGGACAGACGTCACAGAGAGAGAGAGAGAGAGTAACGGGCAAGAATTATAACCAAGTTATTTCTTTACTTTAACTTGTTCTTCCGTGGGTTGTAAGGTTATTGTTGGATGATTATTTCTAGGTTCCTTTAAATCAGCAGTGTGACTATGATGTATGTGTAGATTTGTCTTGTGTGCCTTTTCGTTACCTTTATTGATGCCGTATTCATTATGGACTTTATGATAATGAGTAGACCAGTTAAGATGAAGAGAGAGGTGCTGGATTTGCAGAGCACGCGCGTGAGCCGTGAGTAGGTCACAGCAGACGCTAGCAGGCATGATCACATGACTTTTGGTCAAGCGAGTCAAATCAAGACCGGGATTGGTTAGCTAATAGCTTCCGGAAACGGAAGCTTGACCCAAACAACAATAACAATCCTGGCTGACTGTTTACAGTGGCTACCACACTTAAACAGCATTTGGGATCTCAGATATCGGCATTATACAGAAGGATGATGATTATTTACTTTAATTTCTTAATTTATTATATGTTTATTATTGAATTAGTATGTTCGCTACATAGGTGTTAAGTTGAATTTCTTCAATTTGTACTGGTTGGGTCGGACTTAGAAACTTTTGGGAGTCGGACCTTGAACTTATATTTGTTGATAGGATGAAGAGAAAGGCCTATGCTAGGTGTATGGATGCATCGTCTATGCATCAGGTGTCATGTTATGGCATCCTTGTAGGTGCTGCTCATTGTCTGTTCTTTTGACACACTGACAGATGTAATTGGACTCTGTTGTAATGAAGAGATCAGATGCATTGACGTTAAACTCAATCATAGGGGTTATGGGTGTTGCTTGCCCAGTAGACCTATGATATATATGTCATCATTATTATGATATTATTTTGTTGCATTATATAATTAGTTCACTGAATATGTGGGAATGTTTTAGGTATATCAGTATTGTTGGAGGTAATACAAGTGGGTTGACTTGACTGTTCAGTCTTGTAGTTGTACCATGTAGTTGGGTTTGGCTTTATGCCATGATTATCATATCACTTGTAGTGGGAGACTATAACTTGCTATTGTTGGTTGAGACTTAGGTGTTGACTTATTACATGTATGTGGGTTGGTCCACCTAGAGATACTCCTATGACTTTATGAGTAAGGAGTTTGGTATTATATCCAGAGGATAGGAAAGGGATAAGTTTGGCTCTGAGTTGAGATAAGTCTGTGGCAGTATGGACTAGGGTGTTGTGTAATATTAATAATCTAGCATGTGCGGAATTGAGCTAGGTTGGCTAATGGGGCCTAAGTTAATTAATTTTGACTTAATGAGTAGATCCAGTTGGCTATTGCTATCCTCTGCTAATTATGATGGTAATTGTTAATTAAGGGATACTACGTTGTGCGTGGGTGGGCTAAGTAAGTAGATGGGATTGTCTTTTATTGAGCCACCTAGCACGGACAGTTCTGTGGTATGAGTGTGTAGACTCAGCAGATTGTATTTTATTGTAGTTAGTTTAACTCCAGCTCATTCCATAACTAGGATAGATTTGATGCGTACAGGGTGCGCGTACACATTGTAAGGCTTAATGTTATCTTGTCTGGAATCAAATTAAGTTTTCTTCCTGATCTAGATAATGGCCGTTGTTATAATATAAGAATTATAACGTGTGGGATAGCCCTATGTCAGCCTGTAGTTAAGCCAAGGGAAGTAAACATGTTACTTGGTAGGCTTGCATTTTATACTCGAGTTATCTCCCCTGGAGTGCTCACAATGTAAGTTATGCGTTACTGTTTGATAGACATACTAGACCGTCCCCATATATTAGTTTACAATGTGAATATGGTTATTATTAACTTTTATGTTTTCTTTTGATGCATTCTCTTGTTTTAGCATGATGTAATGATTAACTGATGAGGCGTGCTGTTAATTCCTGTTTTTTGTTCTTCTTCAGCGCGCCTATCGGTTGGGTTTATGTCTGGTTTATTGTGCTGTTTATTGTCTTCGTAATGTATTGTTTATTGCATTGTGGTTTATTGTCTTGTTTATTGTCCTGTTTATTGTATTGTGTTTAATATTTGAATTGTTTTTTTCTTTTCCTTTTAATAAAATTGTTGCCCTCTCAAAACCTGATAGTTTTGTTTGTATGTTTGACTGTGTAGAGAGCCCCGCTCGTCTCGTCCTGTGTTACATTATTTGGTGTCAGATTAGATAGCTATAGATAGAGAGAGACCCGCTCGGTTTACCCGTCCCGTCCTGTTACATATATAAATTTACTTTGCTACTTAATCACAAAACCACAATAATACATGAACATGTAAATCAGTGTACAACTTTGCTTTAAAATCAAACATTTCATTCTGTCCTCTGCCTCAAACTGTGGATTAGAAACCACATTGTATCTGAAGTCGATGGCGATATTAAATAGGAGACATGCATAGAGAGCTTTCATAGCATAGAGTGTGATTACATGAATTGCAGGGAATATTTCAGATGCCTCGCTGTCAATTTCATAGTACATGTAATAGGAAACTTTTACAGAGAATTACTCCATTCAACAAGACACAAAACTGACTGCTTTCAAACGCAAAGCCAAAAGCTCCTCCCCAGAAATCATTTTAATATGACACACTCATATCTCAAATAAAAATAAAACGCACAACCAATTCTAAATCTTAACAATTTGTACACATTGCCTACATTAGTTAGTATCAGCTTACATTTACACCCTACAGTGGGCACAGACAGTAGCCTTGAGTAGCCGGATAGGTCTAACACTGCCTACAGACAGGCCATATAACCTCAAATTCAAAACTTTCATTTTCTAATGAGCCAAACTGGGTTACAAAGTGATGGTTGAAATAATTATATAGCCTGTCACATATAGTTTCAATTATTATTAATATCAGTAGCAGTCAGTGTCACAAATCCCAGACTGGGAGATGTAATAGTTTATGACAGGACGACAATCACGAACAAACAAGTTTAACACTTAACAAAACAGCCCATCAGACTCACACATTTATTAAACATAATTATACATATAATAGCGCAATTACATACATTATATTATTGAAATGACTGCCGTACAACGGCCTTATTCTCACACACACTCTCCCTCGGATCCACAATCCGGTAGTTACTCCTAAAGGCACTTCGGCCTCAGCCTCTCCCCTCAGGGTCTTAATAGCACCTTAATAATTTACTGGCACCGCAGTCTCTCAATATCCCCTCCCTATTGTCATACACCTTAGCACTCCCCTAGCACCTCAGCAGGGCAATAACACATTATTATTTCCATAGCCATCAACACGGCAACAACATAGTATCAGTTCACTAGCCTATCAACATGGCAACAATATAGTATCTCATTCACTCTCATATCTACGTCCCTGTCCGTGGCCTGACTGCCACGACTTTATGTGCCTCTACTGTCCGGCCCCGACAGTCTCACTTCTGGCCTATGTATGGCCTCCGGCCCTATGCTGGCCTATCACTTGTGCTCATCGAGGTGGCTCTTCGGCCCGTCCCCGACACCTACAAGAATAACATTACATTGGTATAATACCCTACCATTTCTATTCACTCCACCTCTCCTTACAATCCATGAAGCGTACACACACTAGTTCACCTTTCACTCACCACACATCTTACGGTAACACACCTCCATCGGAGTACACACTACTCACTCGCGCTACAAATCCATGAACTCACTTTCATCTATCGCTCGTGGCGCACATTGCTATATCCAATATCAAGGACTTCCACATTCCTCACATATACTTATTCACATCATGGTAATAGACGAATATAATATAATACATCAATCATAATAATCAATCAACGTTCTACATACCAGTCATTACTGGAAAGACTTTTCCACTAGTCTTCTCGACTGCTCCCTTTCCGTCCGATGGGCTCTTATTCACAGGTCCGCTCCGTCGGACCTTCTAACTTGCAGTGATAGTTATACAGCGCTTTCGCCTCATTCAGACCCCCCCACTACTCACAACAGCACGCTTAACTTGCTGTCTACTGTGAGTCCTTCTTACTCTACACCCGCTCTGTAGCAATCCCCTTAATTGCACTCACTCCACTCGTGACATCATCCCCCACCCCAAAAAAATTAATGCAATTAATTTCAAATCGCATCAAGATGACTGTCAACGAGTGGGCGTGAGCAATACCTACACTAAAAAAACTGACCTAGCAGTTCCCCTAGTATATAAAATACCGAAATCAGGGGAAAATATGGGGATCAATATGGCCTGCAATATGCATATATGTGTCACATCATGAATAGCTAACTAACCACAATACTTAATACAGAATCAAAAACCATTCAACCTATCAACCATTCTTCATATCATATTTATAATGTCAATATTTTAAAGTCGACTTATTCACACAGATCCTGTCAATGTTCCTGTCCTCCGATGTATAAGCTCCTGAACTGTTCCCCTAGGCTCGACTAAGGTAGTCGGCGATATGATTGCTGGTTCCTGGAATTGGTTGAATAACGAAGGTATACGGCTGCAAAGCCAATGCCCATCTAGATAAGCGTGGGCTGGACGAACGATTCTTCGACAAAAATGTCAGTGGCTTGTGGTCTGTCTGGATACAAAATTCTCGTCCCATGAGATAACGTCCTAGTTTCTGGACGGACCAGACAATGGCAAGACACTCACGCTCTATCACAGAATACTTTCTTTCTCTCTGCAATAACTTCCTACTGACATAACATACAGGATGGAGACATTCGTTCTTCTCCTGTAGAAGACAAGCGCGGACACCAGAGTCCGACGCATCCGTTCTGAGGATAAAATTAGATCGAAAATCGGGTAATATCAGAATGGGTGACGATGATAATGCTGTCACCAAATTATCAAATGCTGTCTGACATTCAGACGTCCACTGGACCTTATCGGGTTGTCCCTTCTTAGTAAGGTCAGTAAGAGAAGATGACAAGGAGGAAAAATTTGGAATGAACTTTCTGTAATAATTTAAAATTCCCACTAAGCTTCTGACTTGTTTCTTTGTTTTAGGGATTTGCAACCCTACTAACTTGTCAATTTTTGTTACTTCAGGTCTCTGAACACCTCTACCCACAATATGTCCTAAGAATATTATCTCTGGACATGCCAAATCCATCTTTGCGGGTTTAGCAGTTAGCCCAAACTGGCGTAATCGTTGAAAAATTACTGTTAGTGTCTGAATATGATCAGACCATGTCGATGTATGACATGCTATATCGTCAAAGAATGACACGACATTAGGTATGTCCTTCAACACTAGTCTCATTAATCGCGCAAACGTCGCTGGCGCGTTTACCAACCCAAATGGCATGACCTTAAATTGGAATAATCCAATGGGCGTTTGGAACGCCGTGTATTGTTTAGACTCCTCAGTAAGCGGGATTTCCCAATAACCTTTCGTTAAATCTATCTTGGAAAACCACGTGGACCCGGCCAATGAAGCTATTAATTCCTCCTGAAACGGAATAGGCTCCCTATCGCCTACCGTAATAGTGTTCAATCTTCGAAAATCAATACAGAACCGCACCGATCCATCAAGTTTTTTCACGAGGACGATGGGTGATGAATACGGCGATGTTGATGGTTCTATCACATCTAACTTCAACATTGACTCAACTTCCTTTATGACTCTATCTCTCGAAGAAAAAGGCAACGGATACGGTCTAAGAAATACTGGCTTATCCGAAGTCAACTTTATTTGGTGCTGGATCACCGTAGTGCGACCCGGCAAATCCGTAACAACATCCGGGAATGACGCTAACAGGGTCTCAAGTTCCCTACTCCTTGAACTCGTAAGGTCAGGGTTAATTTTTACGTCCCTGTAACCTTGTGTCGGAGTTAACTCCGGCAATTGAATTTGTAACTCTTCCTGCGCCTCGGTGTCGCTTACGTCACAGTCCAACTGGTCTACGACCCCCGTACAAGCGGTAGAGAAGACAGTCTCCTTTGGTCTTGTCTGTGCACACAGATACTGTGGTCTCTCATAAAATTTCTGTAGCATATTAACATGGAAAACCTTACTCGCTCCATCAATGTGGATAGCGTAATCTACCTTTGAAACAACTCGCTCAATAACATAAGGGCCTTTCCATGTCATCAATAACTTATTATGGTCCGTAGGTAACAACAACAGAACCTTGTCTCCTGGCTTAAAAATTCTCAGTTTGGAACCTCTATCTTTATAGTCTTTTGCTCTTTTCGAAGCGATACCAGAAGCTTCTTCTGCTATAGTGCGCGCTGAAGATAGTCTTTCTCTTAAATCAACAAGGTACTGAAACACCGAAATCTGCTCATCGTCTCCCGATGATGGCGACGTCATCATGTCCCGAAGAACATCAGTTGGGCCCCTAGGACTACGACCGTACATCATTTCGAACGGCGAGAATCCCGTTGACTCCTGCCGTACCTCTCTGTACGCGAATAACACTGCAGGGATATATCTATCCCAATCTTTAGGGCGATCAGCAGCTACCTTACGCAGCATCGACTTTAACGTCGAGTTCAATCTCTCGCACATGCCATTAGCCTGCGGATGATAAGGGGTGGTAGTGATGGGTTGTATGCTGAATAAGCGGAACAATTCCTTCATCATCTGCGACGTAAATTGCGCGCCCCTATCAGACAGAATTTGCTCTGGTATTCCTACCCTAGCGAAAATTGCAAACAACGCTTCCGCGACTGCCTCAGACGTTATGGTCCGCAGAGGAACCGCCTCTGGCCATCTCGTAGCATTACATATGACCGTTAAGAAAAATCGATTCCCCCTATCGGTCGCTGGGTGAATGGGGCCAACAAGGTCTATCGAGACCTTTTTAAACGGTTCCGAGACCGTGGGGATCTTCTGAAGAGGAGCCTGGGGTGTACGACCCTTATGCGTCGTCTTTTGGCACGCACTGCACGTCTTACAATAGACCTGCACATCTCTGTGGATCGATGGCCAGTAAAAATTTTTAAGAACCCTTTCTTTGGTTCTAGCTATCCCCATATGACCCGCTAATGGGACATCATGTGCCAAATGCAATACTGTTGCGATCAGCAACGCTGGCACAACGACCTGCTTTAAAATGGAGGACACCGTTACATACTTACGGAACAGAATGCCCGCCTGAACAATAAAGGAGGACGACCCGTTCTTATATCTCCTCGTTTTCTCGGTTCGCGCTTCCCCAAAACATGGGTTTAATGATGGGTCCTCCCTTTGTAATCTCGCCAAGCGCTCTGGCGTGATATCTAGGTTGACCGCTGGCGTCGCCAAAGGTCTAATCTTATCTTTATCAGCTACCCGTCGACGTGTTTCGACCGCGGCGCAAAAGTCAATACCCTTTGATTGCGACCATGCTTGCACGTTCTCATCGGAAGGGGAAACCACCCGTGATACATTCCCAATGATGAGCTGGGCGCCTGGAAAACAACCAACGACTGCTTCGACTTCCCCGCTAAGGAAAGGTGTATCTATCATTATTCTTGCCATGGGTAATTTCTCAATGGCCCCCGAAAATTGGATGCACGGGACAGTCTCACCTGTAAGCTGTGAATCCCGAATGCAATCCCTATGCACTCCCACAACGGTAGATCCTGTATCTCGTAAAACCGAGACCGGTTCGTCCCCAACAAACCCCGGATAAACCCTAAGACCACCTCCTGTATGACATGAATTTATAACGGGGATCTTTCTCCCACAAGGTAAAACACCGGAAGATAATAACTTCTCACAACTGGGACACTTAGAATACTGTCCGCCTCCGTTGTCCGATGTAACACACGCAGCCGCATGATGAAATTTATTTGGGGAACATGGACTGGAGCTACTGTCCACGTTCGCCGCTATCCTACCTGCAGGGCAGTTCACGCTGATGTGATCTGTTCTTCCGCAGTTCCAACACTTCGCGGCCCTACACTCGCGCGAAAAGTGACCCACGCGTCCGCAAGTCCAACACTCCGCTCCCTGTGCTGCCCTAGGCCTGGGTCCCCGTGACCCCTCGCGACCGGAACTAGAGTCCCTATGCCGTCGGTCATCGGCAAAGGTCACAACTCGCCCCCGGCCATTACCGCGACCTAGCCCTCCTGCTCGGTCAAACTTACCGGATCCATATGCCGGTGATTGGTGATAGCCCCTATGCTGCCCCTGGGCTTGCCCACTATAGGCACCACGCTGACGCGACCTGTCCCTAAGTCCTGCCGGCGACCCCTCGACAACGGCGACGTACCCAGCATCTTGGACGTACGCCCTGGCGACTGGTTTGGACGGATGTGCCGTACGGTATGCTTCCGCCAACTTAGACGCCTCCTGCACCGTCGCGGGTTCGTTCTCTTTCAGGAAAGCCACCAGATCTTTGTGGCACGACGCGTACAGCTGGTCACGGATCATTAGGTCTTTCAGTTTAGCAAAATCCGTGCCCACATGCGCCAAGTCTACCCAGTTCGCGAAATACTCCGTTAGTCTCGCGACGAAGGCAGCAAAGTCCTCCCTGGTATCTGCACGTGCCCGCCTAAACTGCTCCCGGAAATATTCCTCGGTACGCGCAAATCGGCGAAGCAGCAAAGCCTTCAGCTTATCGTAGTCTTGCACGTCTTCGCGCTGTAGCTCTTTAAAGTAGGTTAACGCTCGCCCCTGCAATAGCGATGCCAGGTACGTGGCCCATAATTCCTTATTTCCCCCCCATTGCAATTGTGCGTTCAGTTCGAACCTGTAAAGGAAGGCGTCTATGTCGTCCTTCCGGTCGTCGAACGTAGGGAGCTTAATCCTAACGCCACCCTTATTGTGTACCTGCCGCTCAACCGTTTCCGTTGGCGTATTCTTTTTGCTTTCTAATTCTGCAATTCTTACTCGCGCGTCTGTCTCCCGCTCCTGAGCTTCTATCTCCTTTAACTTCAACTCCCTCTCCTGCTCCTCTCGCTCTCTATCCTTAGCACGCTCATCGCGCATTTCTGCCTGCTGTTCTTTAATCCAGCCGCGTAGCTCCTCTCCCTCCAGGCCAAGTTCTTTACCCAACTTCATTAGTTGTTGGAGTTCCGCCATTTCACAGATTTATGGTTATGGTATCTATTATACGACGACCAACCTGTCGGTATGATCACTAACGATACGACCAGAGACCTGAGATCACACCAGATATAACAATACCCAGTTGTCTCAAATACAATTCAGAAATTTACCTTTACAGCACAACTAATTCTATATCTATAAAAATGCCTAGCACTATTAATTATAAAAGAAACTAGACACGGCAAGAATGAAGAAATACAGTAGAAGGACCACAAGTACGTCAAGGACAACGAACCGGACTAGGACAAAGCTTCTACAAAAAAAAACTATAATGGAAAAAAAATGCAACCTGCTACGCCGATTACACAACACGGTACGAACAAGAACAGAGTCTGAAAAAAAAGAACGTATCTACAAATAGGGAAGAGAGGGACAAGAGAAACGTCTTCCTAAAACAACGAGGAAGATAGAACGCTACAATCTAAACAAAAATACAGGTCCCTACAGAACTGTTCACTGTGATGAACGAAGTTCCTAGATTAGCCCACCTCCCGAAGAGGACAAACTACGCTCACCACAGCAAACCCGCGCCACCGCCCGTATAACCTATAACGACAACAAAAACAGCAAAAACAGCGGAAAAAGACAGAAGAAAAGACAGCCCTTAATCCAGGGTACAAAATTTTTGACTTTTACTTAACTTTGACCCTAGATTTCAATTTCTCCCCTTCCTCGGAGCTCTGGCTGCTTGACCTCTACAGGCTGGCACGCACACTCTGCAGAAATTTAAGTACACATTAATACATATTCATCAAAATACATGCATCAATACATATTATTATTCATAACCATACATAAATCATATCATCCTGAAATTTCCATTCATCCCACGAACAAGGACAACAGCATGAATTCCTAGCACAACAGAAAAACAACTTGATATAACGAATACACAATGTCAAAATGACCACAGGTAAACAGGACGAGCCCCCAATGTCACAAATCCCAGACTGGGAGATGTAATAGTTTATGACAGGACGACAATCACGAACAAACAAGTTTAACACTTAACAAAACAGCCCATCAGACTCACACATTTATTAAACATAATTATACATATAATAGCGCAATTACATACATTATATTATTGAAATGACTGCCGTACAACGGCCTTATTCTCACACACACTCTCCCTCGGATCCACAATCCGGTAGTTACTCCTAAAGGCACTTCGGCCTCAGCCTCTCCCCTCAGGGTCTTAGCACCTTAATAATTTACTGGCACCGCAGTCTCTCAATATCCCCTCCCTATTGTCATACACCTTAGCACTCCCCTAGCACCTCAGCAGGGCAATAACACATTATTATTTCCATAGCCATCAACACGGCAACAACATAGTATCAGTTCACTAGCCTATCAACATGGCAACAATATAGTATCTCATTCACTCTCATATCTACGTCCCTGTCCGTGGCCTGACTGCCACGACTTTATGTGCCTCTACTGTCCGGCCCCGACAGTCTCACTTCTGGCCTATGTATGGCCTCCGGCCCTATGCTGGCCTATCACTTGTGCTCATCGAGGTGGCTCTTCGGCCCGTCCCCGACACCTACAAGAATAACATTACATTGGTATAATACCCTACCATTTCTATTCACTCCACCTCTCCTTACAATCCATGAAGCGTACACACACTAGTTCACCTTTCACTCACCACACATCTTACGGTAACACACCTCCATCGGAGTACACACTACTCACTCGCGCTACAAATCCATGAACTCACTTTCATCTATCGCTCGTGGCGCACATTGCTATATCCAATATCAAGGACTTCCACATTCCTCACATATACTTATTCACATCATGGTAATAGACGAATATAATATAATACATCAATCATAATAATCAATCAACGTTCTACATACCAGTCATTACTGGAAAGACTTTTCCACTAGTCTTCTCGACTGCTCCCTTTCCGTCCGATGGGCTCTTATTCACAGGTCCGCTCCGTCGGACCTTCTAACTTGCAGTGATAGTTATACAGCGCTTTCGCCTCATTCAGACCCCCCCCCCCCCACTACTCACAACAGCACGCTTAACTTGCTGTCTACTGTGAGTCCTTCTTACTCTACACCCGCTCTGTAGCAATCCCCTTAATTGCACTCACTCCACTCGTGACAGTCAGTAGCAATGGCCTACTTACATATCGATCTTGATGTTGTGCCTGTGTACAGACAAACTCCATGCATGTAGAGCTAGATCTATCATCTAGAATAGAAATCTATGTAATGTCATTAATTTAGGCTAGCCGCATGCACGGGTGTTCTGCAGGATGCCGTTATTCATAACTGTGACACAGTTTACAAAAATATTGTAGCCTACTGAGATCCAGAGCTAGATCTAGTCTAGGTTTACTTACAGTGTTGTTGTTGTCAATCCATACAGTCACGTCATATGCCTCCCTTTTCTTCATCTCTGCCTTCACTGGACTGGAGACTGTGAAGCCTTGGGCTTGGTTGTTTGAGATCTTTTTGTTTCTCGGGGGCCTCAGCATAATGCTGTTGGCCCCCTATTCTTGATTATGTTTCTCTCTTGTAATAATTCTCGTTTGCTCCGTTGTCGTCCGTAGTAATAGTATCTTCTGGTCGTGGTTTTTATTTATTTTCTGGTGTGCGCCAAGGTAAGGGCAAGACAAGTGACAGGTGAAGGGAGATAAGTGAGCAGCAGTTCTGGGACACTGTCCCTTTCAGGAATTTGATCCCTTTATTGCCAATGAAACATGTCACTAATTGACTGTTTTCCTCTAGAGCCCCAGCTAAAACAAATATGAAGATATTAAAGCCTAGCAGGGCTCTAGGGTTTTTGAATTTTGGGCTTGGTTGTCTTTGGCTTGGAATTTTATATATCAGTGACAAAACGATCACTGAACAGCAGTCTGCCTTTCCCCGGTTCATGATTATAGTTATTATCACATTGTTAAACGTTCAACAGATCGCAAAAATCGATAATGTTGACGATAGAGAAGTCGTGCAATTCAAGCGGAGCTTCGATCAGTCTTACATACTTCGCCATCTTTCTCACGTCACGTGACTTCCTGTGCCAGCTGATTGGTTTCCTAAAATAGGTTTACAACACGCGGCAGTGTTTACCGACTCTATTTCGATCACGCTCGCCTGCCCACTGTTGTCATGGAATTCACGCGGAAGTTTCCCCTCTCAATACATCTGTGCTCTCTGGTGTTCTTGTGTGAGTTGCTACGAGAGGTTATCTCTGCCGAATATTATTTCGGACGATTCTTTGTGCAAAAACAGATAAGCTAGAAGAACTGATCACCCCTGTCGCCTCAACTGGTTAAACTTTTTTTCTAATTTTTATTTGTAATTGCTTCCCTTGTTGAACATTTTTTCGTTTCATTCGATGCCATTCCTTTAAGCCTCTAAGTTCGTGTTCGATACTGAAACCTTCCACTGTGTATGATTTCAGGTATCTGTTTTCCTGGTTCCTGACTCCCCGTGCACCGATAATTAGTATGTCATAAATGGCACGGTGTCTGTTACGTAGATGTGGTTTCGCAAAACTTTCTCGTCTTTCACCTTTCTAGTACTTTCACTTGGCGTTTGCACCAGGCGATCTTTCATCCCATTTTGTATTTCTGGTATCCTTATCACTAGCCGCGGGCTGCGCGGAGGGTTTACACCGTCATATCAGTCATAAATACAACCTTACTCTCCGTGGTCTCCCGAACTCTCCAGATTCAGGGATGCGACCACTTTGACAGTGAAGAATTAGATTCAATCAACGGACATTCCTAGCTCCGCACAGTATTCTGAACTATCAGAAGCAAAATAAGTCCAGTTTTGGTGACTACAGGAAGTATACGCACCGCCATTTTGGATGAGATGCACTTCACTTGGCTCATTCAGTGATTCATTGACCATCTTGTTGGATGTTATTTATCTTGCGGCCCTGATATTTGCAAACTATGCTACGTTATTAAGGTGAGTTTGAGATACCCTAATTTATATTGCAGATATATTGATTAATTTGTTTGCATTGTCAGCGAGTGCACTGTAGATCTAGACCTCGGAGAGCCGAAAAGGTGAAATCTGACTGACATGATTGTGGTTGGTGTGATCGTCAGTTTTATACACCCGTCATACTGTTCTAATGCGAAAAAGAATGACCAGGGACGGTGAAAATAATATTCATATTCTTTTACGGATATGAATTTCGAAATGTGTCCAAGACATAACGTTTCCACGGTTGCAATATATATGTTACATTAAACATCGTTGCGCATGTGCCTAGTTACGAACGATCTATCTCTTCCAAAATGGTACAGGGTAGTCAGAATTGATGATGTATTCCTGCCTTGTTGTCACTTCTGATAATATCTCTATTCTTTGTGGTCCATCGTCTTTTAAAGCCTTCCATTATCTGCGTAGCGTCGGCAAAGACACTAGAAACAATAAGACGAGACAGCTAGCACGTTTGGCGTGCACAGATTTCGCACCGCCACCTAGGGGCGAATGCGCAGAAGTCAAGAAAAATGCATTTTTTTTTTTGTAAAACCAAATAGGGAAATACTGAATTTTGTTCACTGTTCAGCTTTCGCTGTAGGCCTTGAATGGCGCCACCTATTTTGTAATTTTAACTTCAATCGCTGAGGGAATGCTCTGGCTATTTTTTCCTTTCTTTAGTCGCAGTAGCACTGTAACAAATCAGAATCATTAATTTATCATTATATCGTGCATTCTTTTCATGCACCGTCCCCGTTCAGAGCGCAAACTGTTTGCACGATTTTTTTACAGGTGCAAAGAAGGGAGTGTCTCATCTTATCGTTTCTAGTATATTTCGTGTCGGAAAAACCGAATTCATCGTTGCAAGTCAAATCGTTAGTGTCGGGATAACGCGGAGTGGTACTGATTTAATGAGAGTGGGAAATTTTTGCGTAGGAACCGAGAAGTTGTTTTGGTGGTAAATTTATGCAAGAAGCTTAGTTCCAGTTCAATCATTGTGTTAGTACTCATCTTTATCTTAATCATTTGTACCAGCGATGAACATTGTTGTCGCTGTGTTTTATTTCGCGTATTGTACTGCGCATGCGACGAACTGCGCACTTTGTACTTGATAACGGTGTCTGCCGCTTAAGTGCAGGGTGTGGCTAGAACTGTAGTCAACTGAATAACGTATTTCAATACTGTAAGGCTGTATTGCTCGTGTGGTTTATTGAGATTTTTAATATAAAAACAGTGACAGATAGCGTCTAGAAAGACAGCAGTTGCAGTGGCGAAGGAAAACTTAAACCTTCAGGCTATTTTTGACTCGATTTCCTGACGCTTGGAAATGGGGAGGACACACCGCACCCTGCAAGATGCGAGAATTCCTTTACTAACTGGCCAGAAAGACATGAACCATCCCCCTCCGATTCAGAGCAGAATATCTGCGTTACAGAACAGTGAGACCTAGAGACAAACGACTTAAATATGTCAGATGTTGTGTCTAAATATTTTATGTCCAAAAAATCTCATTTGTCTCTTTCTGATTGTCTGTAGTATATTTCTCTCTTTGCTTACCATTTTGAGAACTTCTTCATTTGATGTTTTGGCAGTCCAGGGAATTTTGAAATTCACATTTCTACTGCTTCTAGTCTGTCTTCTACTTCCTTCAAGACTGTCCAGGCCTCACGGCCGTATAGGAGGATGGAGTAGACAAAGGTGTTCACCAAAGATAATTTTTGTCACGAGCGGGTGAGCGAGGATCAATAGTTACGGGGAGAAGGGGGTAGAGTAAGATTAACTCACGGCCCACAATAAAATTAATGGAAAGCATGGAATGTTGTGAGTTGGGGGGTTTGCATGAGGCGAGAGCGGTGTGCTTACAGTCACTGCAAGTTAAGAGGTCCCGAGAGACAGACACGGGGAAAGCAGTCGGGAGATGGTGTATTTTCCAGTGATGACTGGTAGGTTGAACTATGATTGATAATTATGATTGATGTACTATGTTCTCCTATGGCCATGATGTAAATAAGTTATATGTGAGGAATGTGACAGTTATTGATTACTGTGTATAGAGATGTGCGCCATGAGCGATAGATGTAAGTTAGGATCATGGATTCGTAGCGAGTCTGAGTACTGTGTAATACGGTGGAGGTGTGTTACCGTAAGATGTGTGGTGAGTGAAATGTGGACTAGTGTGTGTACGCTTGATGGTTCGTAATGAGGGGTGAGTAGATAGAAATGGTATGGTATTATACCAATGTAATGTTATTCTTATAGGTGCCGGGGTCGGGCAGAGAAGCCACCCGCGGTGAGCGGACTTGTGCCGGGGTTGGGCCGAAGGCTACCCATAGGCCAGCAGGAGTGAAGCTGTCGCGCAGGACGGCGGGAGCACATGAGTCGTGGCAGTCTGGCCACAGACAGGGACGTTGTATTACGATCTTAATGTGCTATTGAAATGCTAATGTGCTATTGCAAGATGAATGTGCTATTGAGATACTACTGTGCTAGTGAAATATTAATGTGCTATTAAGACATTGAGGGGAGATTGAGATACGGAGATTAGGAGGAGCAGGAGCCGATAAGAGAGGCCCGCAAGTAGTACCTACATTGAGGAGAGGCTGAGGCCGGAACATAGTTAGAAAGTAACTATCGGGTTGTGGACCCGGGGAAGAATGAATGTTGGGAATACTGACCATTGAATGGGATTTGAATTGAGTAATGTAATGTATGTAATTGCACAGATATCTTTATCTTTATGTATATAATAAATGTGTAAGTCTGATTGGTTGTTCTGTTAAGTGTTATACTGGTTCGTTCGTGATTGTTGTCCTGTTATAATCATTACATCTCCCAGTCTGGGATTTGTGACAATTTTGTTTTCATGGATATTTTTTAGTCCATTAGGACACTTTTGATGTTGCGAAATGTTGCCTTTGCCCTTTTGCTATTTGCGTTTTGAGAGTGGTGAAGTGATCATACTTATTTATTCAATACTGAACAAAACTCGGGATGATTTTTTTTTTTGTGATTAGGGGGTAGTATGTGGTATTTTGTATGAAAGAGCGTAGAAGAGCAAACAGTGCTCCAATCACAGTGCGGAACTGTGAGGGACAGTTGTACTGACCCGCCCCCGAGATTGTGGGAGGATGGGCAGGTACTGAGAAAAGGGTATAAAACTCCTGGCATGTCAAGCGCCAAGCACTGCGTCTCTTCCCCTAGTCGAGAGCAGGTGTATGTGCTGTGTGTGAATAAATGTCTTTTGTGCCCACCAAAGACGTGTATTTCTTTGTCAGTGTGCCGCTCTGGCACGAACCTTAATGAAATTTGTGGTCTGACAACCGCAGTAACAAGTGAAACCTCCACAACAGCCACAACATCTGCATCCTATTACACATACCAATATTTGTTCTATGCTCAGCGAGGCCAACTATCAAAGTTGGGGACTATCTTTTTCCACGCCCGTTTATATAAAACATTCCTATCTCATACTGTCTGAGTTTTTACGACATACGACGTCCAAAAGTGCATGTTCTCTAAACGAATTGCCCAGTGCGCTCACTGAGTACCTGCAGCCATGAGAACGTTGAATGTCCAAGAGAAGACCTTGGAGTTCCCTAACGTGGGCAGTACTAGATTGCCCATACTCCACAATCATCCAATGGAAAAGAAACCAGTCACACAGGTACACTGCTCAGTATCATTAAAAAAATCATCTCTTATCATGCAGGCACTTCATCACATGAGGCAGTTAGACTCATTCCATCTATCTTTCCACTCCCGAGCTGTTAAAATAATTTCTATTCTCAAAGAAAACTAAATATTTTTCCTATTGACTTTCTGTTTCTCTTCTAATCATAAGAAAGTGGATGAAGAGTTAATTACACATATTTTGCGTGCAACTGATACTCCTGTGTTCAAGATCTCTTGTCTAAATGGGTAACAGTTATTAAAACATCTTTTTTTACAAAGTCAAAATGTGGCAAAATGAAAAAGTTGTATTTGTTTTTTTTTCCTTGAAAAAGGCTGTTGCCGAAATATCGGCCATTTTCTGTCTTCTCTTTTAGTTTGCGTTTCATTGTATCGTTTGGGTATTATTTCTTACGCGAGGCTTTGCTACATACGACTTTTTCTTTTGCCAAATTTTGACTTTGCATATACAGCCTTGCTGCGACCAAACAGTTTTATGCTTTTTGTAATATTTCGTCAAATCCCTTATTATTTTTTTTTTTTACACACGTTTCTATATTGAACATAGTAGCAATGTTTTGTCCATTTCCTATACACATGTCTTCTGATGGTGATTTCAATAACTCGTACGACCTTGTCTTGCTGCTACAGGTAGATACACACTTTCCCACCCTTGTTCATCCGTGTTGTATACCTAACACAAAAGGATAAATAAATAAATGATTAGAGGGATGGATGAATGGGGAGACACTGCACGGGCATGGGATGTTTCCGGATATTTAACCCGTGCGGTGATGATGAAAGAACTTACGTAACTTGGTGATCTCGTCTTATATGACGTGATCCTCATGAAGAGAGAATGGTGATATTACAAAAACATTACAGATGTTAAAGGACCCAAGCTCAACCCCAGGATATTTTCATCTCAGAAATGTCTCAGTATGTATGCCAGAGCACTGGCATAATCTGTCTAGAGAGAAAGAGACAGACAGACCAGACTGACGGACAGAAAGACAAATAGAGGACGAGCTGAATGTGTTGTAAACACAAGTAAGGAAATGAAAAACGCATAATAAAGTGTCTTTTTAAGAAAAATCCATTTAGGACAAAAAGCCAAAAAAAAAAAACAACAAAAACCAAAAAACCATCCATGTAGCCTAAAGGGGTGTTCTCATGTGTACGGAAACGGAAACGACTACGACGTGCGGAAACGACTAAAAAAATCCATCAAGAGGGTGTTCTCATGTGTTCTCAAAAAACAGAGAGGGTGTTCTCATGTGTGCGGAAACGACTAAAAAAATCCATCAAATAGTAAAACAGAGAGGGTGTTCTCATGTGTGCGGAAACGACTAAAAAAATCCATCAAATAGTAAAACAGAGAGGGTGTTCTCATGTGTGCGGAAACGACTAAAAAAATCCATCAAGTAGTAAAACAGAGAGGGTGTTCTCATGTGTGCGGAAACGACTAAAAAAATCCATCAAGTAGTAAAACAGAGAGGGTGTTCTCATGTGTACGGAAACGGAAACGACTACGACTTGCGGAAACGACTAAAATAATTCATCAAGTAGTAAAACAGAGAAGGTGTTCTCATGTGTGCGGGAACGGAAACGACTACGACTTGCGGAAACGACTAAAAATTTTTTTTCGCACTGGGTAGCGATTTTTAGCCGTTGCCGCACTGCCGCAGGTCGGAATTTACGTCATTCCCACCTTTTTTCCCCCGCCCTTTTTTGGTATGAACTGAAGCCTGGCTCTGTGGGTCAAACAGTGTGGCGGAAACCTTCATATTGCAAAGATGCCAAGACCGTGGGATATAACATACAATGATATGGAGAAGCTCATTGAGCTTGTTAGACAAAACAAGACACTTTTTGACATGAGGAGGCCAGATCAGTAGGGCTCCCAGTTACACAAATATATTTGGGAAAGTACAGCAAAGGTTGTGGGAAAGAATTATATGACTGTTGAGTTTGTGCCTCATCCCTTGACTACACGTTTGCACTAAAGTGTTTCCCGTTTCCTAAAGCTGTAAAGAAACTGCTGCAACATGAGCACAATGATTACCAGCTAAACTGATATCTTAATGTATGTAATAATCATCATCAGCGGGTCACCTCACAAACGGCTGTTTTAACATCGACCCTGTATGTATTTATATTTGGCTAAATGTAGGTCTATGTAGGATTGATTTTATCCATTCCTCACTTCCCCCACATTCACTCCGTAACCATATACACCTTTAACTATCGTGACTCCACCCCCCCCCCCCCGTACGAGCTGCCATCAGAATGGTGAAAGTCCATGACAAGGTATGGCAAGGCCTTGATCAAGTTGATGTTCTGAAACTTGGTAGCATTTTGTATGGGCTAGATCTAGGTATTATGTATTTGACTGTATAAGAAACCAAATCTATTATTTAATTCAGTTTTATAAAATCCAACCACTTAATTTGCTTTTTTCCTCTTTATCCTTTTAAAACAAAATCATTATCATAATTAAAAACTGCACAAATCCCCTTGCTTTCGCGACATCTCCCCCGCCCCTATGTACAATTTTCATTCGCTGATACTTTCTCATCCCCTTTCCCCTTTCCCCTTTACAGCTCTTAGAGCAAGTGAGATCTACTCTTTGGATCTCTATTCCAGTATTCCTGAGTTGAGAATATGGAAATACGTTAATACATGATTATATATAAAAGACATGTACACATCTGTATCATAACATGATTGCTTTAAATGTGGAGTCTTTGAAAATTGTGCATTAAAAAACAAAAGAAAAGAAAAATCTCAGGGCTGATAAGTGCTGAGATTTTCCAATACAGATTAGAAGTCAGAATTATTTGCAATTACATCACCACCAGGCAAAGACAGGTTCATTAAAAAAAATGGAAAAAAGGTGATGTCTGTAATGAAACAGTTAACATCTGTTGCATTGTTAACCATTGTAATTCTTGTGACAAACAATTAGGATAAGACAAGAAATAATTTTATCACCCTATTGTTAGGAGATTTGTTGTCACACCACCATTAGTAGAACTACATTGAATAATTATAATATCAAAGGCACACAGGTCCGTAACGCATACCGCACACACGCACATTGCTCACATGAAGAACATTACTCCCACACACTGTCAGAACAATCGTTTTGGAAACCTCACTACAGAATATATGTATCAAATTAGGAAACATTACTGCTTCGAATGCTGGATGAGAAAAAAGATCGCCTACAAAGCTTTCTGTTTGTCTTTAAGTACAATATTCGTCTCCTTCTTTGAAATCGGACTATCTGATGGAACAAAAGGTGGAACCAATCATTTAGAATTGATTTCAGTGCTCTTCCTCAATTTCTCGCACATTTTACACTGCAACATGTTAATTTGAGCGGAGAGCTGGAAGAAAGAATGGAGAAATAATCGTGGACCCACCACCGGCGCTGTGGACGACGTCTTTATTTTCTTTTGATATACATATATCTGTGATGGAGGAGTGATATTAAAACCAATTCCTCCTCCCAAAGCAAGAAACTGCATTCGGCTCTGGACGAAACAGATGCCATGGTGGCAGAGAGAGAGAGAGAAAATAGCAGACTGCAAAGAACGAATCCCATGGCTAGAGAAACAAAAGTGATATTTTCCTTTATTTTGGTCGTTTCCGTTTCCGCACACATGAAAACACAAAATTTTATTTCCGCACGTCGTTTCCGCATATCATTTTCGTTTTTGTTTCCGTTTCCGTACACATGAGAACACAGCTTAAAGCCCATTTCTGGGAGTACTTTCTTATTTTTCAACAAATAATTTCCCGCGATAAATCTTTGCCCATTTCCTTACTTCCATGGATAGTCTGAATGGCGGATTGAGAGAAAAGATAACTCTGAGGTCACTAGTGATTTGATTTTTTGATGGATGATTTAGTCACAAGTGTCTGGTTCTTGCGAATTTATTGATGGATGGATGGATAGATAGCCGTATGAGTGCATACATGTGTGGGTGGTTGAATAAGTGGATGGATTGGAGAGTGGATGGATAAACAAATGGAAGATTGGATGGATGGATGGACGGGTGGATTGATGAGGGGTGGATGGATGGATGAATTGATGGATGGGTGGATGGATGGATGGATGGGCGGATGGATGGATGAATTGATGGGTAGTGGATGGATGGATGGGTTGATGGATGGACGGATGATTGAATGGGTAGACAGGTGGATGGATGAATGGATGGATGGATGGATGGATGGATGGATGGATAGATGGATTGACGGACGAATGGATATATATATAGATGAATATGTAGATAAATATCAGTCGTTGCTGATTTAGGTGAAAAGATGGGTGAAAGGTAGGGTGGACGGGTGACAGGATGGGTAGATGGAATGGATCGTCAAGGCTGGCATAAATGAATAAATGAAGGCAATTTATGAATATATGTAAAGATTTTGATTGGATGGTTGTAATGTAGGCAGAAACACTCAATCGTACCTGTAGTTCTTGTCTTTCAAATATTTCTGCACCATGTTACTTACCACAGGTATTCCAGCTCCACTGTAAAGACCTCAACCAGTGATCACGTAAACTTGGTTGTAATGAAACGGAGCTGTAAAAATAAGACTAAACAGCAACAACAACAACCACAAAAAAGCCAAAATCAGTGAAGAACCATTCAAAACCTGTAGGGTTACCAAATATTTCACAAAACCACAGAAACCACAGAAGTCACGGCAAGGTTTTGCAACATACAATCTTGTTTTGTTTTGTTTTTTTACTACGCGATCACAGTGGTTAATTTTTGGCAAGTTAGAAAACAAAAAAATTATATTTACCAACGTCAACCAATTGAAATAGACAGTGAGAAAATTGTGCAAACATCTCTAGGTGAGAATATCCCTTTCTTCTATCTCTCTCTCTCTCTCTCTCTCTCTCTCTCACTTACTTATGTTTTCATTTTCTTAATCTCTCTCTCCCTATCTCTTGCCCTCTCTGTCTTGTTCAGTTCGTCTTACCTTTTTTTTTGTTTTTAAGTGTACAATGTATATTTTTAAAATCATATTTTGGGGTTTTCTTTTGCTTACATGTATTTCAGGCATACTCAATTCAGCAAATACCAGAAAATGTTAGAGACACGTCTAAGACATGACTAGACATGATCACCAACTTAAATGCTACTAAAAGCTGAGAGTAAGAAACAGGGACAAGTCTTGGAAATTGGAATGTTTTTCACCAGGAATTTCGAAGCGAAAAAAGCTAGCGGTCTGAGGGAGCAACTATGAAGCAAATAATGTACCAGTATTCCATTTGTAATTTCATTTCTTCGACCATGATTCATGACACCTCCATAATTAAGGAGATTTCTCTATTTCTATTTCTTTCTCCCTCTCTCAATCCACCTTCTCTCTCTCTATCCACGTATTTCTGCCTGCCTCTCTTTCTCTTTTACCACCCATCTATCTGTCACCCCTGTCTCCTTAGATCTCTCCAGCTATATATGGCAGTCTTTCTTCCTCTCCCCCCCCCCCCCTTTACTCTCTTTCCCTCTGAGCTGGAAAAAAAAAGAGCAAGCGGTCCAAGGGCAATAACAGATTTAATTATGACATGACACCACTGAGTATTGCATTTATTATTTCCCTTAGATTGTGATCCACACAACAAAAAAATTCCCCTAACTGAGGAAATTATCAATCTCTCTATGCTTACCTGTGTATAGCTGTCTACTTTACCTATTCACCTATCTACTTACTTACCTTCTAACAGCCCATCTATCTGTTTATCTACCCACCCCCTACCTATCTATCCCATCCATCCATCCATCTGTACCGTTTTTCCTTCTGTCTAGTGTCTTGTCATTCAGTTACTTTTTTTGTCTTAAAAGAAGAGAAGAGCTGGCGGTCTAAGGGGAATAACCAATATAATTTATAATGCTACTTGGTATTTCATTTATTATTTCCCACAGACCCTCAGACGTAAAATTTTCACAATATAGAAAGACTTCTGTCTCTTTTCCCTCTTGCGATTTCACTTTCTCTGTCTATCTCTCTTCTCTATCTCCACATCTATCCCTCCCTCACCTCATCCATTTATCTATCCACCCACCCACTCACCCATTATCAATCTCTCTCTCTCTCTATCTGTCTATCTATCTATCTATCTATCTATCTATCTATCTATCTATCTATCTATCTATCTATCTATCTATCTATCTATCTATCTATCTGTCTGTCTGTCTATCTGTCTGTCTATCTGTCTATCTATCTGTCTGTCTGTCTATCTATCTATCTATCTATCTATCTATCTATCTATCTATCTATCTATCTATCTATCTATCTATCTATCTATCTATCTATCTATCTATCTATCAATCTATCTATATATCTATCTATATATCTATCTATATCTATCTATATATCTCTCTCTCTCTCTATCTGTCTATCTACCTATCTACCTATCTATCTGTCTATCTATATATATATCTGTCTATGTCACGAGTGGAGTGAGTGCAATTAAGGGGATTGCTACAGAGCGGGTGTAGAGTAAGAAAGGCTCACAGTAGACAGCAAGTTAAGCGTGCTGTTGTGAGTAGTGGGGGGGGGGGGGTCTGAATGAGGCGAAAGCGCTGTATAACTATCACTGCAAGTTAGAAGGTCCTACGGATCGGACCTGTGAATAAAAGCCCATCGGGCGGACATAAAGGGAAGCAGTCGAGAAGACTAGTGAGAGTCTTTCCAGTTATGACTGGTATGTAGAATGTTGATTGATTATTATGATTGATGTATTATATTATATTCGTCTATTACCATGATGTGAATAAGTATATGTGAGGAATGTGGAAGTCCGTGATATTGGATATAGCAATGTGCGCCACGAGCGATAGATGAAAGTGAGTTCATGGATTTGTAGCGCGAGTGAGTAGTGTGTACTCCGATGGAAGTGTGTTACCGTAAGATGTGTGGTGAGTGCAAGGTGAACTAGTGTGTGTACGCTTCATGGATTGTAAGGAGAGGTGGAGTGAATAGAAATGGTAGGGTATTATACCAATGTAATGTTATTCTTGTAGGTGTCGGGGACGGGCCGCAGAGCCACCTCGATGAGCACAGGGGATAGGCCAGCCTAGGGCCGGAGGCCACACATAGGCCAGAAGTGAGGCTGTCAGTGCAGGACAGTAGAGGCACATAAAGTCGTGGCAGTCAGGCCACGGACAGGGACGTAGATATGAGAGTGAAGGAGATACTATATTGTTGCCATGTTGATAGGCTAGTGAACTGATATTATGTTGTTGCCATGTTGATGGCTATGGAAATAATAATGTGTTATTGCCCTGCGGAGGTGCTAGGGGAGTGCTAAGGTGTATGACAATAGGAAGGTGATATTGAGAGACTGCGGTGCCAGTGAATCATTAATGTACTATTAAGACCCTGAGGGGAGAGGCTGAGGCCGAAGTGCCTTTAGGAGTAACTACCGGATTGTGGATCCGAGGGAGCGTGTGTGTGAGAATAAGGCCGTTGTACGGCAGTCATTTCAATAATATAATATATGTAATTGCGCTATTATATGTATAATTATGTTTAATAAATGTGTGAGTCTGATGGGTTGTTTTGTTAAGTGTTAAACTTGTTTGTTCGTGATTGTCGTCCTGTCATAAACTATTACATTTCCCAGTCTGGGATTTGTGACATTGGGGGCTCGTCCGTTGTGACATTGGGGGCTCGTCCATTGTGACTCGTCCATTTTCGTAATATTTAGTTGTAGTTAGTTAGTAGGTAATTGTGCTGTCTTGTTCGTTGGATGAATGGACATTTCATGATATGATTTATGTATAATAATGAATGTATATTGATGCATGTATTGCTATGAATAGGTATTAATGTGTATTTAAACTTTCCAGAGTGTGTGCGTGCAGCCTGAGGAGACGAGCAGCCAGAGCTCCGATTGAAGGGAGAGGTTTTACTCAAAATTTCAAAAGTTAAGTGAAAATTTTGTGCCCTGGATTAAGGGCTGTCTCTTCATCTGTCTGTTTCCCGGTTTTTGCTGTTGTTGTCGTTATAGGTTATACGGGCAGTGGCGCGGGTTTGCTGTGTTGAACTTAGTTTATCCTTTTAAAAAGGTGTGGTAAACTTTGGAACTTCGTTCATCACAGTGACCAGTTCTGTAGGGACCTGTATTTTTGTTTAGTTGTAGCGTCGATATCTTCTCTGTTCGGCAGGAAGACGTATTCTCTTGTCCCTCTTTCTTCCCTATCTGTAGATACGTTCTTTTTTTTCAGACTCTGTTCTTGTTGTACCGTGTAGTGTAATCGGCGTAGTTAGGTTGCATTCTTTTTTCCATTATAGTTTTTTTTTGTAGAAGCTTTGTCCTAGTCTGGTTCGTTGTCTTTGACGTCCTTGTGGTCTTTCTACTAAATTTCCTTATTCTTGTCTTTTCTATTCTTTTTATAATTAATAGTGCTATACATTTTGTAGATATAGAAGTAGTTGTGCTGTAAAGGTAAATTTCTGAATTGTATTCTGAACTGGGTATTGTTATATCTGGTGTGATCTCAGGTCTCTGGTCGTGTTGCTAGTGATCATACCGACAGGGTAGCCGTTTTCATAGTATACATACCATAACCATAAATCTGTGAAATGGCGGAACTCCAACAACTAATGAAGTTGGGTAAGGAACTTGGCCTGGAGGGAGAGGAGCTACGCGGCTGGATTAAAGAACAGCAGGCGGATTTGCGCGATGAGCGTGCTAAGGATAGAGAGCGAGAAAAAGAGGCTAAGGCTCAGGAGCAGGAGAGAGAGGCTAAGGATAAGGAAGAGGAAAGAGAGTTTAAGTTGAAGGAGTTAGAGGCTCAGCAACAGGAAAGGGAATTAAAGTTAAAGGAGATAGAGGCGCAAGTAAAGATCGCCGAGTTGGAAATCAAAAAGAATGCGCCAACAGAAACAGTTGAGCGGCAGGTACACAATAAAGGTGGTGTTAGGATTAAGCTCCCTACGTTCGACGACCGGAAGGACGACATAGACGCCTTCCTTTACAGGTTCGAACTGAACGCACAATTGCAATGGGGGGAAAATAAGGAATTATGGGCCACCTACCTGGCATCGCTATTGCAGGGGCGAGCGTTAACATACTTTAAAGAGCTACAGCGCGAAGACGTACAAGATTACGATAAGCTGAAGGCTTTGCTGCTTCGCCGATTTGCGCGTGCCGAGGAATATTTCCGGGAGCAGTTTAGGCGAGCACGTGCAGATACCAGGGAGGACTTTGCTGCCTTCGTCGCGAGACTGACGGAGTATTTCGCGAACTGGGTAGACTTGGCGCATGTGGGCACGGATTTTGCTAAACTGAAAGACTTAATGATCCGTGACCAGCTGTACGCGTCGTGCCACAAAGATCTGGTGGCTTTCCTGAAAGAGAACGAACCCGCGACGGTGCAGGAGGCGTCTAAGTTGGCGGAGGCATACCGTACGGCGCATCCGTCCAAACCAGTCGCCAGGGCGTACGTCCAAGATGCTGGGTACGTCGCCGTTGTCGAGGGGTCGCCGGCAGGACTTAGGGACAGGTCGCGTCAGCGTGGTGCCTATAGCGGGCAAGCCCAGGGGCAGCGTAGGGGCTATCACCAATCACCGGCATATGGATCCGGTAAGTTTGACCGAGCAGGAGGGCTAGGTCGCGGTAATGGCCGGGGGCGAATTGTGACCTTTGCCGATGACCGACGGCATAGGGACTCTAGTTCCGGTCGCGATGGGTCACGGGGACCCAGGCCTAGAGCAGCACAGGGAGCGGAGTGTTGGACTTGCGGACGCGTGGGTCACTTTTCACGCGAGTGTAGGGCCGCGAAGTGTTGGAACTGCGGAAGAGCAGATCACATCAGCGTGAACTGCCCTGCAGGTAGGATAGCGGCGAACGCGGACAGTAGCTCCAGTCCATGTTCCCCAAATAAATTTCATCATGCGGCTGCGTGCGCTACATCGAACAACAGAGGCGGACAGTATTCTAAGTGTCCCAGTTGTGAGAAGTTATTATCTTCCGGTGTTTTACCTTGTGGGAGAAAGATCCCCGTTATAAATTCATGTCATACAGGAGGTGGTCTTAGGGTTTATCCGGGGTTTGTTGGGGACGAACCGGTCTCGGTTTTACGAGATACAGGATCTACCGTTGTGGGAGTGCATAGGGATTGCATTCGGGATTCACAGCTTACAGGTGAGACTGTCCCGTGCATCCAATTTTCGGGGGCCATTGAGAAATTACCCATGGCAAAAATAATGATAGATACACCTTTCCTTAGCGGGGAAGTCGAAGCAGTCGTTGGTTGTTTTCCAGGCGCCCAGCTCATCATTGGGAATGTATCCCGGGTAGGTTCCCCTTCCGATGAGAACGTGCAAGCATGGTCGCAATCAAAAGGTATTGACTTTTGCGCCGCGGTCGAAACACGCCGACGGGTAGCCGATAAAGACAAGATTAGACCTTTGGCTACGCCAGCGGTCAACCTAGATATCACGCCAGAGCGCTTGGCGAGATTACAAAGGGAGGACCCATCATTAAACCCATGTTTTGGGGAAGCGCGAACCGAGAAAACGAGGAGATATAAGATCGGGTCATCTTCTTTTTTTGTCCAGGGGGGCATTCTGTTCCGTATGTACGTCACAGTGGCTTCCGTTCAAAAGCAGGTCGTCGTGCCACGGTCGTTAATTGCTACAGTATTGCGTCTGGCCCATGATGTTCCATTAGCGGGTCATATGGGAAGTACTAGAACCAAGGAGAGAGTTCTGAAAGATTTTTATTGGCCGTCAGTATACAGAGATGTACGTTTATATTGTAAGACGTGCAGTGCGTGCCAAAAGACGACGCATGAGGGTCGTTCACCCCAGGCTCCTCGTCAAAAGATCCCCACGGTTTCGGAACCGTTTAAAAAGGTTTCGGTACCTTGGTGATTTAAGAGAAAGACTATCTGCAGCGCGCACTATAGCAGAAGAAGCGTCTAGTATCGCTTCGAAAAGAGCAAAAGACTATAAAGATAGAGGTTCCAAACTGAGAATTTTTAAGCCAGGAGACAAGGTTCTGTTGTTGTTACCTACGGACCATAATAAGTTATTGATGACATGGAAAGGTCCTTATGTTATTGAGCGAGTTGTTTCAAAGGTAGATTACGCTATCCACATTGATGGAACGAGTAAGGTTTTCCATGTTAATATGCTACAGAGATTTTATGAGAGACCACAGTATCTGTGTGCACAGACAAGACCAGAGGAGACTGTCTTCTCTACTGCTTGTACGGGGGTCGTAGACCAGTTGGACTGTGACGTAAGCGACACCGAGGCGCAGGAGGAGTTACAAATTCAATTGCCGGAGTTAACTCCGACACAAGGTTACAGGGACGTAAAAATTAACCCTGACCTTACGAGTTCAAGGAGTAGGGAACTTGAGACCCTCGTAGCGTCATTTCCGGATGTTGTTACGGATTTGCCGGGTCGCACTACGGTTATCCAGCACCAAATAAAGTTGACTTCGGATAAGCCAGTATTTCTTAGACCGTATCCGTTGCCTTTTTCTTCGAGGGATAGGGTCATAAAGGAAGTTGAGTCAATGTTGAAGTTAGATGTGATAGAACCATCAACATCGCCGTATTCATCACCCATCGTCCTCGTGAAGAAACTTGATGGATCGGTGCGGTTCTGTATTGATTTTCGAAGATTGAACACTATTACGGTAGGCGATAGGGAGCCTATTCCGTTTCAGGAGGAATTAATAGCTTCATTGGCCGGGTCCACGTGGTTTTCCAAGATAGATTTGACGAAAGGGTATTGGGAAATCCCGCTTACTGAGGAGTCTAAACAATACACGGCGTTCCAAACGCCCATTGGATTATTCCAATTTAAGGTCATGCCATTTGGGTTGGTAAACGCGCCAGCGACGTTTGCACGATTAATGAGATTAGTGTTGAAGGACATACCTAATGTCGTGTCATTCTTTGACGATACAGCATGCCATACGTCGACATGGTCTGATCATATTCAGACACTAACAGTAATTTTTCAACGATTACGTCATTTTGGGTTAACTGCTAAACCCGCAAAGATGGATTTGGCATGTCCAGAGATAATATTCTTAGGACATATTGTGGGTAGAGGTGTTCAGAGACCTGAAGAAACAAAAATTGACAAGTTAGTAGGGTTGCAAATCCCTAAAACAAAGAAACAAGTCAGAAGCTTAGTGGGAATTTTAAATTATTACAGAAAGTTCATTCCAAATTTTTCCTCCTTGTCATCTTCTCTTACTGACCTTACTAAGAAGGGACAACCCGATTGTCACGAGTGGAGTGATTGCAATTAAGGGGATTGCTACAGAGCGGGTGTAGAATAAGAAGAGCTCACGACAGACGGATAGGAAAAGACGTGAAAGGGGAAGAGTAAAAATAACTCATGCAGACAAGTGGGTTAAGCGTGCTGTTGTGAGTAGTGGTGGGGAAGTCTGAATGAGGCGAAAGCGCTGGATTACTATCACTGCAAGTTAGAAGGTCCTACGGATCGGACCTGTGAACAAAAGCCCATCGGGCGGACATAAAAGGAAGCAGTCGAGAAGACTAGTGAGAGTCTTTCCAGTTATGACTGGTATGTAGAACGTTGATTGATTATTATGATTGATGTATTATATTATATTCGTCTATTACCATGATGTAAATAAGTATATGTGAGGAATGTGGAAGTCCTTGATATTGGATATAGCAATGTGCGCCACGAGCGATAGATGGAAGTGAGTTCATGGATTTGTAGCGCGAGTGAGTAGTGTGTATTCCGATGGAAGTGTGTTACCGTAAGATGTGTGGTGAGTGAAAGGTGAACTAGTGTGTGTACGCTTCAGGGGTTGTAAGGAGAGGTGGAGTGAATAGAAATGGTAGGGTATTATACCAATGTAATGTTATTCTTGTAGGTGTCGGGGACGGGCCGCAGAGCCACCTCGATGAGCACAGGGGATAGGCCAGCATAGGGCCGGAGGCCACACATAGGCCAGAAGTGAGGCTGTCAGTGCAGGACAGTAGGGGCACATAAAGTCGTGGCAGTCAGGCCACGGACAGGGACGTAGATATGAGAGTGAATGAGATACTATATTGTTGCCATGTTGATAGGCTAGTGAACTGATACTATGTTGTTGCCATGTTGATGGCTATGGAATTACTAATGTGTTATTGCCCTGCTGAGGTGCTAGGGGAGTGTTAAGGTGTATGACAATAGGAAGGTGATATTGAGAGACTGCGGTGCCAGTAACTTATTAATGGGCTATTAAGACCCTGAGGGGAGAGGCTGAGGCCGAAGTGCCTTTAGGAGTAACTACCGGATTGTGGATCCGAGGGAGAGTGTGTGTGAGAATAAGGCCGTTGTACGGCAGTGCATTTCAATAATATAATGTATGTAATTGCGCTATTATATGTATAATTATGTTTAATAAATGTGTGAGTCTGATGGGTTGTTCTGTTAAGTGTTAAACTTGTTGTTCGTGATTGTTGTCCTGTCATACTTATTACATCTCCCAGTCTGGGATTTGTGACATTGGGGGCTCGTCCATTGTGACTCGTCCATTTTCGTAATATTTAGTTGTAGTTAGTTAGTAGGTAATTGTGCTGTCTTGTTCGTTGGATGAATGGACATTTCATGATATGATTTAGGTATATTAATGAATGTATATTGATGCATGTATTGCTATGAATAGGTATTAATGTGTATTTAAACTTTCCAGAGTGTGTGCGTGCAGCCTGAGGAGACGAGCAGCCAGAGCTCCGATTGAAGGGAGAGGTTTTACTCAAAATTTCAAAAGTTAAGTGAAAATTTTGTGCCCTGGATTAAGGGCTGTCTCTTCATCTGTCTGTTTCCCTGTTTTTGCTGTTTTCGTTGTAATTGATTATACGGGCGGTGGCGCGGGTTTGCTGTGGTGAGCGTAGTTTGTCCTCTTCGGGAGGTGGGCTAAATTTGGAACTTCGTTCATCACAGTGAACAGTTCTGTAGGGACCTGTATTTTTGTTTAGAGTGTAGCGTTCTATCTTCCTCGTTGTTTTAGGAAGACGTTTCTCTTGTCCTTCTCCTCCCTATCTGTAGATACGTTCTTTTTTTTCAGACTCTGTTCTTGTTTGTACCGTGTAGTGTAATCGGCGTAGTAGGTTGCATTTTTTTCCATTATAGTTTTTTTTTTTGTAGAAGCTTTGTCCTAGTCTGGTTCGTTGTCCTTGACGTACTTGTGGTCCTTCTACTGTATTTCTTCATTCTTGTCATTTCTATTTTCTTTTATAATTAATAGTGCTATGCATTTTATAGATATAGAATTAATTGTGCTGTAAAGGTAAATTTCTGAATTGTATTCTGAACCGGGTATTGTTATATCTGGTGTGATCTCAGGTCTCTGGTCGTGTCGTTAGTGATCATACCGACAGGTTGGTCGTTCGCATAATAGATACCATAACCATAAATCTGTGAAATGGCGGAACTCCAACAACTAATGAAGTTGGGTAAGGAACTTGGCCTGGAGGGAGAAGAGCTACGCGGCTGGATTAAAGAACAGCAGGCAGAAATGCGCGATGAGCGTGCTAAGGATAGAGAACAGGAAAAAAAGGATAAGGAAGAGGAAAGAGAGGCTAAGGATAAGCAACAGGAAAGAGAGGCTAAGGATAAGGAACAGGAAAGAGAGTTTAAGTTAAAGGAGATAGAAGCTCAAGAACGGGAGCAGGAGATAAGGTTAAAGGAGATAGAAGCTCAAGAGCGGGAGACAGACGCGCGAGTAAGAATAGCGGAGTTGGAAATCAAAAAGAGTGCGCCAACAGAAACAGTTGAGCGGCAGGTACCCAATAAAGGTGGCGTTAGGATTAAGCTCCCTACGTTCGACGACCGGAAGGACGACATAGACGCCTTCCTTTACAGGTTCGAGCTGAACGCACAATTGCAATGGGGGGAAAATAAGGAATTATGGGCCACGTACCTGGCCTCGCTTTTGCAGGGGCGAGCGTTAACATACTTTAAAGAGCTACAGCGCGAAGACGTACAAGATTACGATAAGCTGAAGGCTTTGCTGCTTCGCCGATTTGCGCGTACCGAGGAATATTTCCGGGAGCAGTTTAGGCGAGCACGTGCAGATACCAGGGAGGACTTTGCTGCCTTCGTCGCGAGACTGACGGAGTATTTCGCGAACTGGGTAGACTTGGCGTATGTGGGCACGGATTTTGCTAAACTGAAAGACTTAATGATCCGTGACCAGCTGTACGCGTCGTGCCACAAAGATCTGGTGGCTTTCCTGAAAGAGAACGAACCCGCGACGGTGCAGGAGGCGTCTAAGTTGGCGGAGGCATACCGTACGGCGCATCCGTCCAAACCAGTCGCCAGGGCGTACGTCCAAGATGCTGGGTACGTCGCCGTTGTCGAGGGGTCGCCGGCAGGACTTAGGGACAGGTCGCGTCAGCGTGGTGCCTATAGCGGGCAAGCCCAGGGGCAGCGTAGGGGCTATCACCAATCACCGGCATATGGATCCGGTAAGTTTGACCGAGCAGGAGGGCTAGGTCGCGGTAATGGCCGGGGGCGAATTGTGACCTTTGCCGATGACCGACGGCATGGGGACTCTAGTTCCGGTCGCGAGGGGTCACGGGGACCCAGGCCTAGAGCAGCACAGGGAGCGGAGTGTTGGACTTGCGGACGCGTGGGTCACTTTTCGCGCGAGTGTAGGGCCGCGAAGTGTTGGAACTGCGGAAGAGCAGATCACATCAGCGTGAACTGCCCGGCAGGTAGGATAGCGGCGAACGTGGACAGTAGCTCCAGTCCATGTTCCCCAAATAAATTTCACCATGCGGCTGCGTGTGCTACATCGAACAACGGAGGCGGACAGTATTCTAAGTGTCCCAGTTGTGAGAAGTTATTATCTTCCGGTGTTTTACCTTGTGGGAGAAAGATCCCCGTTATAAATTCATGTCATACAGGAGGTGGTCTTAGGGTTTATCCGGGGTTTGTTGGGGACGAACCGGTCTCGGTTTTACGAGATACGGGATCTACCGTTGTGGGAGTGCATAGAGACTGCATTCGGGATTCACAGCTTACAGGTGAGACTGTCCCGTGCATCCAATTTTCGGGGGCCATTGAGAAATTACCCATGGCAAGAATAATGATAGATACACCTTTCCTTAGCGGGGAAGTCGAAGCAGTCGTTGGTTGTTTTCCAGGCGCCCAGCTCATCATTGGGAATGTATCACGGGTGGTTTCCCCTTCCGATGAGAACGTGCAAGCATGGTCGCAATCAAAAGGTATTGACTTTTGCGCCGCGGTCGAAACACGCCGACGGGTAGCCGATAAAGATAAGATTAGACCTTTGGCGACGCCAGCGGTCAACCTAGATATCACGCCAGAGCGCTTGGCGAGATTACAAAGGGAGGACCCATCATTAAACCCATGTTTTGGGGAAGCGCGAACCGAGAAAACGAGGAGATATAAGAACGGGTCATCTTCTTTTTTTGTCCAGGGGGGCATTCTGTTCCGTATGTACGTCACAGTGGCTTCCGTTCAAAAGCAGGTCGTCGTGCCACGGTCGTTAATTGCTACAGTATTGCGTCTGGCCCATGATGTTCCATTAGCGGGTCATATGGGAAGTGCTAGAACCAAGCAGAGAGTTCTGAAAGATTTTTATTGGCCGTCAGTATACAGAGATGTACGGTTATATTGTAAGACGTGCAGTGCGTGCCAAAAGACGACGCATAAGGGTCGTTCACCCCAGGCTCCTCTTCAAAAGATCCCCACGGTTTCGGAACCGTTTAAAAAGGTTTCAGTACCTTGTTGATTTAAGAGAAAGACTATCTTCAGCGCGCACTATAGCAGAAGAAGCGTCTAGTATCGCTTCGAAAAGAGCAAAAGACTATAAAGATAGAGGTTCCAAACTGAGAATTTTTAAGCCAGGAGACAAGGTTCTGTTGTTGTTACCTACGGACCATAATAAGTTATTGATGACATGGAAAGGTCCTTATGTTATTGAGCGAGTTGTTTCAAAGGTAGATTACGCTATCCACATTGATGGAACGAGTAAGGTTTTCCATGTTAATATGCTACAGAGATTTTATGAGAGACCACAGTATCTGTGTGCACAGACAAGACCAGAGGAGACTGTCTTCTCTACTGCTTGTACGGGGGTCGTAGACCAGTTGGACTGTGACGTAAGCGACACCGAGGCGCAGGAGGAGTTACAAATTCAATTGCCGGAGTTAACTCCGACACAAGGTTACAGGGACGTAAAAATTAACCCTGACCTTACGAGTTCAAGGAGTAGGGAACTTGAGACCCTGTTAGCGTCATTTCCGGATGTTGTTACGGATTTGCCGGGTCGCACTACGGTGATCCAGCACCAAATAAAGTTGACTTCCGATAAGCCAGTATTTCTTAGACCGTATCCGTTGCCTTTTTCTTCGAGGGATAGGGTCATAAAGGAAGTTGAGTCAATGTTGAAGTTAGATGTGATAGAACCATCAACATCGCCGTATTCATCACCCATCGTCCTCGTGAAGAAACGTGATGGATCGGTGCGGTTCTGTATTGATTTTCGAAGATTGAACACTATTACGGTAGGCGATAGGGAGCCTATTCCGTTTCAGGAGGAATTAATAGCTTCATTGGCCGGGTCCACGTGGTTTTCCAAGATAGATTTAACGAAAGGTTATTGGGAAATCCCGCTTACTGAGGAGTCTAAACAATACACGGCGTTTCAAACGCCCATTGGATTATTCCAATTTAAGGTCATGCCATTTGGGTTGGTAAACGCGCCAGCGACGTTTGCACGATTAATGAGATTAGTGTTGAAGGACATACCTAATGTCGTGTCATTCTTTGATGATATAGCATGCCATACGTCGACATGGTCTGAGCATATTCAGACACTAACAGTAATTTTTCAACGATTACGTCATTTTGGGTTAACGGCTAAACCCGCAAAGATGGATTTGGCATGTCCAGAGATAATATTCTTAGGACATATTGTGGGTAGAGGTGTTCAGAGACCTGAAGTAACAAAAATTGACAAGTTAGTAGGGTTGCAAATCCCTAAAACAAAGAAACAAGTCAGAAGCTTAGTGGGAATTTTAAATTATTACAGAAAGTTCATTCCAAATTTTTCCTCCTTGTCATCTTCTCTTACTGACCTTACTAAGAAGGGACAACCCGATAAGGTCCAGTGGACGTCTGAATGTCAGACATCATTTGATAATTTGGTGACAGCATTATCATCGTCACCCATTCTGATATTACCCGATTTTCGATCTAATTTTATCCTCAGAACGGATGCGTCGGACTCTGGTGTCGGCGCTTGTCTTCTACAGGAGAAGAACGAATGTCTCCGTCCTGTATGTTATGTCAGTAGGAAGTTATTGCAGAGAGAAAGAAAGTATTCTGTGATAGAGCGTGAGTGTCTTGCCATTGTCTGGTCCGTCCAGAAACTAGGACGTTATCTCATGGGACGAGAATTTTGTATCCAGACGGACCACAAGCCACTGACAATTTTGTCGAAGAATCGTTCGTCCAGCCCACGCTTGTCTAGATGGGCATTGGCTTTACAGCCGTACACCTTCGTTATTCAACCAATTCCAGGAACCAGCAATCATATCGCCGACTACCTTAGTCGAGCCTAGGGGAAGATTTCAGGAGCTTATACATCGGAGGACAGGAACATTGACAGGATCTCTGTGAATGAGTCGACTTTAAAATATTGACATTATAAATATGATATGAAGAATGGTTGATAGGTTGAATGGTTTTTGATTCTGTATTAGATATTGTGTTTAGTTAGCTATTCATGATGTGACACATATATGCATATTGCAGGCCATATTGATCCCCATATTTTCCCCTGATTTCGGTATTCTATATACTAGGGGAACTGCTGGGTCATTTTTCTAGTGTAGGTATTGCTCACGCTCACTCGTTGACAGTCATCTTGATGCGATTTGAAATTAATTGCATTAATTTTTTTGGGGTGGGGGATGATGTCACGAGTGGAGTGATTGCAATTAAGGGGATTGCTACAGAGCGGGTGTAGAATAAGAAGAGCTCACGACAGACGGATAGGAAAAGACGTGAAAGGGGAAGAGTAAAAATAACTCATGCAGACAAGTGGGTTAAGCGTGCTGTTGTGAGTAGTGGTGGGGAAGTCTGAATGAGGCGAAAGCGCTGGATTACTATCACTGCAAGTTAGAAGGTCCTACGGATCGGACCTGTGAACAAAAGCCCATCGGCGGACATAAAAGGAAGCAGTCGAGAAGACTAGTGAGAGTCTTTCCAGTTATGACTGGTATGTAGAACGTTGATTGATTATTATGATTGATGTATTATATTATATTCGTCTATTACCATGATGTAAATAAGTATATGTGAGGAATGTGGAAGTCCTTGATATTGGATATAGCAATGTGCGCCACGAGCGATAGATGGAAGTGAGTTCATGGATTTGTAGCGCGAGTGAGTAGTGTGTATTCCGATGGAAGTGTGTTACCGTAAGATGTGTGGTGAGTGAAAGGTGAACTAGTGTGTGTACGCTTCAGGGGTTGTAAGGAGAGGTGGAGTGAATAGAAATGGTAGGGTATTATACCAATGTAATGTTATTCTTGTAGGTGTCGGGGACGGGCCGCAGAGCCACCTCGATGAGCACAGGGGATAGGCCAGCATAGGGCCGGAGGCCACACATAGGCCAGAAGTGAGGCTGTCAGTGCAGGACAGTAGGGGCACATAAAGTCGTGGCAGTCAGGCCACGGACAGGGACGTAGATATGAGAGTGAATGAGATACTATATTGTTGCCATGTTGATAGGCTAGTGAACTGATACTATGTTGTTGCCATGTTGATGGCTATGGAATTACTAATGTGTTATTGCCCTGCTGAGGTGCTAGGGGAGTGTTAAGGTGTATGACAATAGGAAGGTGATATTGAGAGACTGCGGTGCCAGTAACTTATTAATGGGCTATTAAGACCCTGAGGGGAGAGGCTGAGGCCGAAGTGCCTTTAGGAGTAACTACCGGATTGTGGATCCGAGGGAGAGTGTGTGTGAGAATAAGGCCGTTGTACGGCAGTGCATTTCAATAATATAATGTATGTAATTGCGCTATTATATGTATAATTATGTTTAATAAATGTGTGAGTCTGATGGGTTGTTCTGTTAAGTGTTAAACTTGTTGTTCGTGATTGTTGTCCTGTCATACTTATTACATCTCCCAGTCTGGGATTTGTGACACCGATAAGGTCCAGTGGACGTCTGAATGTCAGACATCATTTGATAATTTGGTGACAGCATTATCATCGTCACCCATTCTGATATTACCCGATTTTCGATCTAATTTTATCCTCAGAACGGATGCGTCGGACTCTGGTGTCGGCGCTTGTCTTCTACAGGAGAAGAACGAATGTCTCCATCCTGTATGTTATGTCAGTAGGAAGTTATTGCAGAGAGAAAGAAAGTATTCTGTGATAGAGCGTGAGTGTCTTGCCATTGTCTGGTCCGTCCAGAAACTAGGACGTTATCTCATGGGACGAGAATTTTGTATCCAGACGGACCACAAGCCACTGACATTTTTGTCGAAGAATCGTTCGTCCAGTCCACGCTTGTCTAGATGGGCATTGGCTTTACAGCCGTACACCTTCGTTATTCAACCAATTCCAGGAACCAGCAATCATATCGCCGACTACCTTAGTCGAGCCTAGGGGAAGATTTCAGGAGCTTATACATCGGAGGACAGGAACATTGACAGGATCTGTGTGAATGAGTCGACTTTAAAATATTGACATTATAAAATATATGATATGAAGAATGGTTGATAGGTTGAATGGTTTTTGATTCTGTATTAGATATTGTGTTTAGTTAGCTATTCATGAGGTGACACATATATGCCTATTGCAGGCCATATTGATCCCCATATTTTCCCCTGATTTCGGTATTCTATATACTAGGGGAACTGCTAGGTCATTTTTTTTTAGTGTAGGTATTGCTCACGCTCACTCGTTGACAGTCATCTTGATGCGATTTGAAATTAATTGCATTAATTTTTTTGGGGTGGGGGATGATGTCACGAGTGGAGTGAGTGCAATTAAGGGGATTGCTACAGAGCGGGTGTAGAGTAAGAAAGGCTCACAGTAGACAGCAAGTTAAGCGTGCTGTTGTGAGTAGTGGGGGGGGGGGTCTGAATGAGGCGAAAGCGCTGTATAACTATCACTGCAAGTTAGAAGGTCCTACGGATCGGACCTGTGAATAAAAGCCCATCGGGCGGACATAAAGGGAAGCAGTCGAGAAGACTAGTGAGAGTCTTTCCAGTTATGACTGGTATGTAGAATGTTGATTGATTATTATGATTGATGTATTATATTATATTCGTCTATTACCATGATGTGAATAAGTATATGTGAGGAATGTGGAAGTCCGTGATATTGGATATAGCAATGTGCGCCACGAGCGATAGATGAAAGTGAGTTCATGGATTTGTAGCGCGAGTGAGTAGTGTGTACTCCGATGGAAGTGTGTTACCGTAAGATGTGTGGTGAGTGCAAGGTGAACTAGTGTGTGTACGCTTCATGGATTGTAAGGAGAGGTGGAGTGAATAGAAATGGTAGGGTATTATACCAATGTAATGTTATTCTTGTAGGTGTCGGGGACGGGCCGCAGAGCCACCTCGATGAGCACAGGGGATAGGCCAGCCTAGGGCCGGAGGCCACACATAGGCCAGAAGTGAGGCTGTCAGTGCAGGACAGTAGAGGCACATAAAGTCGTGGCAGTCAGGCCACGGACAGGGACGTAGATATGAGAGTGAAGGAGATACTATATTGTTGCCATGTTGATAGGCTAGTGAACTGATATTATGTTGTTGCCATGTTGATGGCTATGGAAATAATAATGTGTTATTGCCCTGCGGAGGTGCTAGGGGAGTGCTAAGGTGTATGACAATAGGAAGGTGATATTGAGAGACTGCGGTGCCAGTGAATCATTAATGTACTATTAAGACCCTGAGGGGAGAGGCTGAGGCCGAAGTGCCTTTAGGAGTAACTACCGGATTGTGGATCCGAGGGAGCGTGTGTGTGAGAATAAGGCCGTTGTACGGCAGTCATTTCAATAATATAATATATGTAATTGCCCTATTATATGTATAATTATGTTTAATAAATGTGTGAGTCTGATGGGTTGTTTTGTTAAGTGTTAAACTTGTTTGTTCGTGATTGTCGTCCTGTCATAAACTATTACATTTCCCAGTCTGGGATTTGTGACAATCTATATCTATCTCTCTCTCTCTCTCTATTTATCTATCCATTTTTTACAAAACACAGAGCTTATATTGCAGAACTGCACACTCTTCTCAGCACTACGACAAACATATTGGCCCAAACCCCTGACCTGAATGTTAAACTCTATGGTGCTCTGCGAGAACTGCAGAAAACCGTACATTTTCTTAAAAGAACAAATCTGCAGATTTAGATCGGTGAAGGAAAGAAGAAGAAGAAGCTATCACCTTAGACCTTGCTGGAAATCGCTTAATTTGCAATCATAATGTAATTCATTGCTTGTAACATCTGGCTATTTTTTACCTTTTCAAAATGTGGTAACAATGTCACAATCGTATATGCAGGTATTGTAAGGGGCAGATCGAATAGAGATCTAGATCTAATATCTAATAATAACTCTGCTCTAATGCTGTTCTTTTATAAATACATTACACGATGTCACAACAGTGCCACATAGCAAAGCTGACTGATTTGTTGATGTAAACATGTAGGTGCATGTCACGATCCCCTTTAGATGTTTATGAATGGGGAACGTTTAGTACTTATTTATTTATTATTTTTATGACCCCTCCAGATGTCGGGGGTTGGTTTGTCTAGAAGTTACTATCTTATATGGAGATATTTTTCGACTGCATTTAGGTTTAAGAACTAAGTACACCCCACTCCAAGCATACCAATCACTAGATAACAAAATTGTGTAACTTTTTGGTCAGGCCTGCAGGGCCTGAACCACGATGTAATAAACAAGTACAATATAAATATATAAATGTAAAACAAAATCAATAGCAATTTAGAACGAAACCCCTCTAATATAAATCTAATTCAAGCTAATTTAGTTACCTAACTAAACTACATCCATTCCATTCTCATAAATCCCTCACTAAAACACTAGCCTCTTAATTATGCTATACATATCGCTATGCACAAGACAGAGCAGGTAGGGTTACTCAAGTAATTCTACAGGTCGTACAGAAGCTGTAGACTGAATATTTCAGACTATACTGAAATCCAAAATAATTCTCAAACTTGCCTAGCTCACTACGGAGACCTGGGCATATAATAATTTAGACTCAATGATAAATCCCACAGGTAGGATAGCAGATCTGCATTTAAAAGACACTCATACCATCAAAGTAACTTCACTTGGCGTAAGCGTTCTCGAACTGTGATGAGCTGGTAATTCCCAGTCCCACCAAGTTCAAAAGACAGTTTACATTCACAAAATAGATAATTTCTAATATGTTGACTTTCAGTCCTGGTCTGCTCATCCTGTCCTCCGCTAAGGATAGTTCTATGTCAAGATGGCTACTCCCATCTTTGGAAGCACGTGGCATTTCGTCAACGACTGTCCCTACTACTTACGATTGTCTGGCTGATCCAATCAGCCAGAAATCTTTCAAAAGCTTTGGATGGTTAGTGACATGGCCATGGTCATGGTCTGCTGTTCAACCAAGCACGTTGTCAGCACGTTGATGCTCAGCACGTTGCCACACCTTAGTTTTACTTCTAGTAGAAAACGTGAAAGACTGAGTGATCTCACGAGCGGGCTTGCTCGAATAACACTAACTGAACGCTCGTGGCGCAGTCGCTAATATAGTCTCAACTCCAATTGTCACATGACCACAGCTAGGCTTCTGATTAGTTGCCTAGCTCTAAGTAAAAGCATATCCATACATGGACACGATTTTGATTCTCTATGTACAATTCTGTTAATTGGGTTATTTCCCCTATCCCAAAAGTCGTTCGTAACAGTGCACGTTAGTGCTTTTCATGTTTTTGTATTTCATATTGAATTATTTATGGAAAAATACAAAGTAATTTCATTTCTTTTCTTTTCCATGGATTATAAAAAAAGTTTGATTCATGGATTAGTTAAAACAGGCATAATCAGTTCATATATCTGGGGTCCACACAAAAATGGAGAGTTTGTGTTCAAAATGGAGAAAGCACGTCGACACGACAACGGTCATATTGTACTAGGAAGAAGCAGCAAGACTACAGACAGAATATAGCAAAATGGCAGGACAGAGGGAAATCATCTCAGAAGTTTCCATCAACCACCCAGTAAAAAGAGGGAGGAAACTCAGTAAATTGATGGAAACAGGCTTTGGTAAAAGAGAGATTAGCCAAAGAAGGAAGGAAATACATATAAATATATACATAAAGTCAATAGATACTTCTTTCTTCTTTAAGCCTCTTGATTCCTTGAGGAACATAGGGCCGAAACAACACTCTGCCAATGCACGCGGTTCTGGCAGGTCCTCCTTAGCTCGGTCCATGATATTTCGGTTGCCTTCACCTCAGTATCGGTACTCCTCCGCCAAGTCTGTTTTGGTCGACCCACTTTCCGCTTTCCTTGTGGGTTCCAGACCAGAGCCTGCCTGGTGATGTTGGATTCAGGCTTTCGTTGCGTGTGGCCGATCCATCCTCATTTCCGTTTCTTTATCTCAGTTTCAACTGGGGATTGTCTCATCCTGTCCCACAGTTCTTCGTTGGAGATGACTTCTGGCCACCTAATGTGGAGGATGTTTCTGAGACATCGATTAGTGAATGTCTGCAGCTTTTTGGTGTTGGTTTTTTGTCACTCTCCATGTTTCGGAACCATATGGCAGGACAGACTTCACATTGGTGTTGAATATCCGATCTTGTTGCGGAGTGAGAGAGCTGTTGATCTCCAGACTGGTCGCAGAGTGTTGCAGGCGAAACCTACTTTATTGATTCGGCACTTGATGTCTTCGTCTGTCCCCCCCCCCCCCCAACCCCCAATCTTTACTGACTACACTGCCAAGGTAAACAAACATATCGAATTCCTTGATGTGTTCTTGGTGGAGTCGAACTGGATCTTGTTGTTTGTTTGTTCACCCTCATGACCTCTGTCTTCCCGATGTTGATTTGGAGCCCAGTCTTCTCAGCTTCTTCTGCAACGCGGCATAGCTTTTCTGGTGTATCTTGCTGCTTGTGGGAAAGAAGGGTGATGTCATCCACGAAGTCCAGGTCCTCTAGCTGCTTCATGAAAGTCCATTGGAAACCAGCCCTCCTGCCTGCTGTGGAACCTCTCATGACCCAGTCAATCACCATCAAGAAGATTGTAGGCGAGAGTAAGCAACCCTGCCGGATGCCGTTTTGTACAGAGAAGGGCTCTATCAGCTTCCCTTCGTGGATGACCTGACAGGTGGCATCTTCGTACAGTTGTTGAATGATGGTGACGAACGTTGGTGGAAAACCGTGGTGGTGCATCAGTCTCCAGAAGACGTCTCCGTCGACACCGTCGAAGACCTTCTGAAAGTCGACGAAGACCGTGTACAGCGGGGTCTGCCACTCCAGGGACTGCTCGATGATTATCCGCAGCGTCGCAATATGGTCCATGTAGGATCTGTCTTGGCGGAAGAATGCCTGCTCGTCTCGAAGTGTCTTGTCAAATGCAGTCTTCAGTCTCTCCAGCACAGTCAATAAATACTATACAGAAACAAGTTTAAATTCTGATGATTTGATTGAAGAAGAATTGTTATTAGGTAAAAGGAGCCAGAGAGAAAAGAATATATAATAAACCTACCTGGGAACCTTGATATCCACATACTGAATACATTATAGTCTGTATTTTTGTCCACTAACTTTCAATCGCCAGTTGCTCAATAAAGTAAAACCTGTTGGTGCGGGAATTCAACATTTGAATGGAAATATTCTTTGCGCTGTATTGGTAGACCCATAAATTTTTTTTTTATCTCATGTTGAAATCAATATACGTAGAATAGCAATCCTTTATCTTATGAGTTTTCACCTGAGGCTAGAGTTGTTGTTGTTGATTGTGGCTCCTGAATTATATTTTTTCTGACCAGCTTTCACTCATTCTACTTTTTTCATTCTGCTATCTCTTCCATTATCTCACATGGTTCTCCTTCTTGGGTATTTGGTCGCAGTTATCAAATGCCTGAAATATAAAGAATTATTACATGTTGTTTTTTTCATTGTTTCACTCTCACATATTTCAGATTTGCACGGGCATTTGTGATATAATGGCAGTCTTTCAAGCAATCCTCTGTATTCTACTGTTTTCTCCGCATATGAACATCAACTGCAGCGATAAATTTCTTCATCCTAAATCTCCAAACCATAACAGATTACATGCAATAGTATCTGACGAAGAAGAAATTATTCCTGTACCGAATGTCAGTCCCATCAGCCCGTCGTCCATGGACACATCTACTGATCGCATACATGGGTCAAACACTGAGATGTTTAGTTCGAGTACGCAGACTTCTAGGCCTGTCAGCAAGACGACATCTGTCACCCTTGAAATGATGATTCCTGGTGGAGAACTTGGCCACTCAAATGGTCTCAGTCCAGTCACACAACCTACAGAGCACGATTTCCCTTCAACCGTATCAATGGACAGACAGCAAACGGTGGCTTTGAAGTCTAGAGACAATGAGAATTCTTTGACTCGAAGCTCGGGTCTCTCCACTGGTGACGGAGAGTCAAATGTCAAGATAAACGTGGGGGCGTCTTGTCGTAGTAAATGTGGTCAATTGTTCCAGATGCCCTGTTCCTGTGATGTCCAGTGTACAGCTTACAAAATCTGTTGTGAAGATATGGCAGAGGAATGTCCCGAATTAATGGAAGAAGGGAATAATCTTTATGGAAAGATGATTGATATGGAGGTTGAATGTTACAAGAATGGGATGTTATTCATTTCAAGCTGTCCTGAAAAGTCCAGATCACACACGCGTTTTCCTCAAAGTTGGAGTCATCATGATGACCAATGGATGACACTTGTGGAGGTCACTACACCAATGACTGTAGGCTTCACCAAGAGTCAGTTAACAGAAACTGTGACCAGTAAATTTAATAAAAACAGAGACGATGTAGAAGATATTTCTCCAGTGATCAGTTTTTTAGAAAACACACCTGTTACTGACAAGACCACTGGGTTAGTCTACAGAAACCGGCAAATCTTCTCTTGTAATGGAAAACCAGAATCCCAGGCTGTCACGTGGGACGCCAGAATCGTGACCAAATTGAACATCCTCAAGGTGAATTTGATGACGGAGGATATGGTAAGTGAAGATAAAGTGACCTACATTCCACCCAGCAACGAGCCTAGTAATGCTTCATACAGACTTTGTATCCCGCAATCCATCAGCACGTGCCCAGAACAGGCACAGTTACAAAATCCCTCTCTACAAGATAAATGCGAGACCTTCATTTCTTATGTGAAATCAGGTGATTTAATTTACAACAACAGATATTGCGCTTTGTGTAATGGACTTGAAGAGACAGACATTGAATACATTGATTCATGGAGTCACAAACGCACTGAACCCATCTTTTCTATCATTATGAAACTTTCTCAAAAGAAATTGAGTATCTCTTTGACAGGAAAAGAGATTTTACTTAGGAGAATGCCATGGAAAAATGCAGAGTGTGACATGTCTCAGAAAACTCAAAATGAAAAGTTGAATGAGAATTTTGAATGTAAATTACTCGGCTGCAATAATGACTTCATCAAGCGACCTGATGGAAATTGCAAACTTAAAATATTTAAGCGAATCGCAGTTTCAGAAGATGGAGATGTTCCGTTACAATACAGTCGGTATTTCGACGTTGAAAATTTGTCTCTAGACGATCAGATAGAAGACGTCGACGGATCGTCTATGAATAAAGAGGGCAGTACTTTGTCAGCTTTTATTTACTGTTTTTTAGAAACCCATTTGGATCAGGACTTAGGAGATGTTAAGTTTACTCCTTTGATTCGCTACAATTCCAGGCTGAACTTGACGCTGTACGTCATGGATTTCCTAGCTTATGATTTTACAGAAAAACTTCGAATTGCAGGTTTTGAGATCCACGTAAAACAGCTCCTGTGGATGGCTATAGCACTGAGATCCTATCTGAAAACACAAAAAACACAGCCAACAATTATCCCTTCAAGAAAACCCCAGGTGCAATTGAGAACTTTCAGAATTGATATGGACCGTAATGTTTCTGAAATCGTGGACAACACAACTACCACTGTATGCTTGTGTAAAGAAACATATGAAAGCGTTATGCAACGTAGACAAAGTGAACCGTGTATCCTGGAATGTGTTCAAGATTTTATTTATGAGGAAGACAAAGAGGACATTCAAAGATTTTCTCAATCGAAATGTTTTTCCGTCTTCGACCAGCAAGTCAATAATGGTAACTGGTGGAGGTTGTCCAGTTTTTGTCTTGCGAGGTCACTGATTCTTTCCCTAACAGCGACTGGTCTGCTGGTTTCTTTGTTTATTTGAACCTGAAGAAATGCTTGTGTCCTAGATGTGTAAACATCAGGCTGCCGTAATGATTGTAAATGTCAGAGTTATTGCTATAGCAGGAGACACTCTTTCTCAATCAGTGTGGAAACATTTGACAATCTTAATAAAAGTTAGCTTTATTGACTCATCAGTGTGGATAGAGGGGTTGAAAAAGGGTGAAGAGATGGCATTTGAGAGCAGAATCTCCTGCTTCCATCCAAGAACATAGAACGGCATAAGATGACGATGGAAAATGTGATGCTTTAAGACAATGTCTATAATAAAAGTCTGTTTCGTCCGAGTATTAATGTTTATTTTGATTTTCTGTACATTATCAAATCATGTAGAAGGGCAGAAATGTGTATATTGCGGGCGTAAATTCACAAATGCGGCATGAATATTCTTCTTACGGGGTTAACTGAAAATAAGAACTTTAAATTGTATTTTCAAAAGACTTCACCTGAAACTGCACGTGAATGTTGGCAATGGACAAACAAATGTTGCCGATGTACAGAGGCAGAGCAGATAATATACACAGGCAAACCTTTAAGTCCTTCTGTTCTCTCACCATCTCAAAAAACACTAGCTGTGGAAAACAAAATAATGTTGTCCATCCACTGCAGGATGTAGCCCTCCGACAATGACTTCCATTCCTTTCTGTCTGATGTCTTCCTCATCCATGTTGTTTTCCCTGTCTTTTGAATATCATCCTGCCATCTTCTTCCTGGTCGTCCTCGAGTCTTCTTTTTCCTGTCCGTGGTTGCCATTCAATGCAGAATAAATTCCTACAAAATAAAAGAAAGAATACAAAACCCAAGCAACCAAATCAAAACAAGGCGGGTGCTCACCATTTTGTTAATTTTTTCTGTAATTTGGTTAAAAAATCTATCATCTTTTTGATTGATGTGTAGCTCGTGCATTTTGTTTCACATTGCGTGACACATTTCTTATTTACAGTATCCTTATAAGTAAAAGGTCTTTTAAATTTAATTCTCCCCACAATGGGACAAGAATGGATCTGCAAAAAGCAGGAATTATCCTATTTCTAAGTTTCTGCCATTCATGGCAATATTCCCAAACGGAAAAACATCTGTCGTCATGTTTTCATAAATGCCTGGGTCAAATTTAAAAACACTTGTTTTATGTGTTAATTATTGTGGACAATTATGAGATGGCTAATAATGCAAAATAATGGGGTATGCCAAGTTCTTGTTGATCAGCCTTTTGGCAAATGGAAGAAAAATAATAGAGGTAGGTTTGAATTACATACGAAATTAATTAATTATATATTAATATGATTATGCAGCTACTTATGGGCACCAGTGTCGCGTACATAGTTTATTTCTAGTCAGTTGATGAACTAGAGAATCAGTTTACTTCTCAAGCTAAACAGATTTTTATTCTTCATTTTGAGAATCCCGAAAATGCCACTGATTTCTCATTTCGGAGAAGAAAAAGAGATTGCGTTGCAAGTTAATGCTTTCTGCTGAGCCAAAACACATCTGAAGCTGCAGACTTGGGTAGACAGGAACCAGCTGATTCCTAATAGCAGCAACCCCCCTCTAAGAAACTGGTATTGCTATTGGCGCACGAAGGTTTCTGCAGAAAACAAGGATTAGTGGGCAGTTCATGCCCACTCTAGGTCTGTCGCTTTATTTTCACATCTGCTTCCCCAAGCGTATGTCTCCAGACCATAAGATAGTTTTGTTTACTTTAACAAGTAATACATCATGCAGATGCTTAGACCAGCAGTTTAAAATGTGCATCCGGTTTATAAAAACAAAAGAGCGAGACTATGAAGTGACTGAACAGTTCTTTTTTCAGAATTTGCATTCTATGATGTAAAGCTTTGCATGGAATCGGAAATGGATATTTCTTTCTGAATTAAGTAGACCTAACTTGAAATTTTAACTGTGAACCATAAGTTAGTTTTTATTTACTTAGACATGTATAAATCATGCATGCGTAGGATAAACTTCTCAAAAGAAAAGAAAAAGATGTGGCTGAATTAGTTAGTTCCAAAAACTGTTTCCATGATGAAAAGTTTTAAAAATACATGGAAATGAAGTCTTCTGTAAATCAAGTACATCTTGATGTAGATATAAATTGGAAGTATATCCCATGAATAAAACCAAGCTGAGAAGTCTTACATTAGAGGTAGAATGCATATGCCGTTGCAGAGAAATTGGATCTCATTTTGTGACATATTTTTCGGGGTATGGATCGATCGCTATGGACTCTTGATGTAAGCCTGACAGTTCGAGAGACTGAGAAGAATTTGTTTAAATATACATTCTCGCTGCGTTGTAATTAGTTGCAGCCAGAAGAATGAAAAGGGATGTATACAAGCAACAGGCCCTAAGCCGAAGCAGAACATGGACACGAATACTCTACAGGGGTCATCCCTTTGTTTGTGCTGAGCCTTTCAGGTATTATCGGTTTCAATTATGATATTATAATGAAAACAAGCCTGCCATTTCCTTATAATAAATTTCAATCACACATATTTTATATGTACATGTACGTAGATCTAGACGTATTTCCACGTGGAGCGTCCTACGGGCTAACAATGTTGTCCGCAGCCCTCGGCGACCCCTCGCGTGCCAGTTTTACTTCTCTTTAATGTCTCGCTGTGTGACGTAATTGTTTATTGTAGGCCCATCGAGAACGTACCATATCATTCATGTCGGAGTAGTTGCGCTAGGTTGGCCTTGGAGTGACGCAATTCTGTGACGTGTCTAAGTGCGATTAAGTGGCCTTCCTGCATCCCGTAGTTTCTGGATTTCCCGTTCGTGAACGTTCTATCTGGATGGGTATATAAAGGATGGCAAGCGAGGGTGTGTTTGTGTAAGAGTCAGTTATTTCGCATGTGGGCAAGATCCAGTCATTCTGTGTGTGTGCAAGACCTAGTTTAAGTTTTTGTAGGTGGACCTTTGTGCCTTCCCGTAAGTAAATTGTGAGATATCCAGCGTTCATCTACAGTTATTAAACGTTAATGTTAATCGTTCATCGGATCCTGTTTCATTCATTTCTACAAGAGTTCGAGTCAGCTTCGTTTTTTAAAGGGTAGCAGTTCAGATCATCTAACTCGCCCTATCATAACGTGCTGAAATTTACATCAACTGTTACACCATGAATTGTTCTCTGTTGGAGCCCTGGCCACATTAACATTAAGGGTAATGAAACAGCAGGCACGCTGGTCAAAGAAATATTGAAATGTCCACCACAACACCTAAAAACACCACAAACTGACTTTAAACCTACTATTAATAAGTTCATTAAATCGAGATTGCAGGAAAAATGGGATCAATAAACGTCAAATAAACCTCACTTTATCCAAGATCAATTTAGACAATGGACCCATGCCTCTCAACAAAATCGGAGAGATGAAAAAAATTTTCCTTAGTAGACCCCGTCTGGGTCATACCCATTTCACGGGGGACGATCCCCCGGCTTGTGTGGCATGTAATTGCCAACTGTCAAAAAACATATTTCAACTGGGTGTGCGGACTTCATTCTTATCCGAAGAAAACACTATGCCTGCAGATCCACGAAAGAAATATTTTCTGACGGGGATCCACAACGCAACCTGTCCTTTGTGATAGAAGCTAAGATCTACAACTTGATTCGATAACTATTGTACTCGTTTACAAATATTTTTACAGATCTATACAAAACAATGTTTTTTCCAATGCGTTAAAAGCTATAATATGAATGTAATTTGGTTCTGTGTTGGGCTTGACAGCTCTGAATAGAAATATAAATAAAGAAAATGTACCCAAATAGACCGTGAAGGGCGCAAAGTGGCCGTTATCGTGCCGACGCGCCATAAAACGCAGACGTAAACTCAAACTCCATGAATTTCAGCAGGTTCTGTGTCATGCAGTAATTAACTATTACAGTGTAAGGAAAGAATTCCGTACGTCCCGACCACTTCGAATTCTTACACCTCTTTACAGATTTTCTTGTTTTCTGGTTGAAGGGAAAAGTTGTAAGGGATAAGTAAGTCAAGGCTCAGGGGCTGTGGAGAGGGTTTTAGATATGTTTATGGTTTGGGGATAGCGTGATCATGACATGCTGATTGGGACTTTCGGGCTTCTTTCCCAGTGTTTACCCATTCCATAATTTAAGTCAAATTTGATTTTAAAATCACAAGCTAAATCTGTTGGAATGGTTTCTCCCATTGTTCAGATTTGTTGAGGCTGAGGTCAATAACAATAAAAGCACAAATACAAGTGAAAAATCATAACTGGTGGATCTAATTTGTAAAACTCGGATGAATAATAAGACGTTGTGGGCTTTTACTTTTGATAAGTATTAATGTAGATCTACTTTTTAATTCTATGACAATTTCTTAAAGTTCTTCGCGTGCAATGCATTATCTTGTTTTTGTTGTCTTTTCTGAAACATGTTAACGTTCTGAAAGTTTAGGTCTCAGAATGCAGATTGTTTTCCCACACCTAAAATTGTAGACTTTCTGTTTCTCTCAGAAGGAAAAATAAGCCTTCACTTCCAGACTGATCCTAACTGGGTGCAAGCAGAAAATTATTCATGTCTCCTTGCAACACCGAAAGAAGCGAAAGACACATACAGATAGAGCAATTTCTTTTCTAGACTTGTCAATTACAACCTTGTAAAATGATGTGAGTGAACAGCTACTGCATTTTGAATTAATTCATCTCTTTTTATCCTCATTTTGAGACATTTCACATTATTCAGGGCACATGTTTATTTTGAGAGTATATATATGGCCTTTAGCGTCTTTACAGACGGTCTTAGCAGCTAGAATATTCACTTTCACTTTGACTGACAGCTTCTCTCGTGGCTTATTCTACCAATGTTTGACCCGAGAGTGCGATGGCAGTGATTGCAGGTCAGTCTTTTGGGTTCACTTTGGCGAGTGTTTTCATTCCGCCTCTGTCGTTTTGTCAGGTATGTTTCTTTTGCCTTGAAGTCTATTGCGAGCGTGCCACTGCGCAATTTTTGTCTCCATCTGCTTCGATCATTTGCAAGGTTCTCCCATTCATTGGGGTCGATGTTGAATGCTTTCATCGTGACCTTGCAAGTGTCTTTGAATCGCAGATGTGGCCTACCTCTGGGTCGGTTGCCAGTAGCAAGTTCCCCGTAGAGAATTTGTCTGGTGAGAGTGATACTTGAATAAAATACAGATCTAGATCAGCATTGTTTAAAATGACATGAAAAAAAATCTACACGTTTTATCGTTTTTCATGACAACCTACATTTTTACAATATTACAGATACCCCTCTCCCCCCCCCCCTCTTTATTTAAATACTAATTGACACATTACGCATGTGATTGTGGGGCAGAATGATGTCTGTCGAAGTAAACAGCAAAACACTCTATTTAGGTGAACATTTTTTAAAATTAGGTCTACACACAGTTCAGTTTAGTGCTACCAGCACTGTGCTCGGAAGGACAGAGGTCATCGTCATATTATGCATTGCAGCATTTTAATGTAATATTAAAATAAACAGTCTAGACGTCGAGAAAGCACACAGTGATTTCTACAGAAAACAGCTTTTACATTCACGTAATACCTGTAGTTTTTAGCACGTGTCCATAACCAATAGGAAGTTGCTTCCAGCATGTGAGTGCTTTTCAGGTGAAAATTGCAGAAAATGTTTCCTGTTTATATTATGAAATGGCTTAAAATTGCTTTTTGGTCGGTGCAGTATTCAAATTTTCACCAAATGAAAAAGTCAAATAAAATGCCAAGTCCGGAAGAAAACTTTCTTGACACCCAAAATGAGATTGTCACCAGCGTGCGGCTGCAAGTGATAATGCAAGTGATAATTACTGAATCAAGTTGCAAAGATAATGACAATTATGAAAACTGTTTCAATGATGTAACAAATAAAATTGTATCGCTGAATCCACCGTCCCAACGTGCTCGGTTCATGGCAAAAGTTGCTTCTCTATCATCTTTGCTGAGTGTAGGGTCTATTCAAACATCCCAAAAAAGTAACAGGTCTGTTGAAACACAATGCATAAGTTTTCATTATGGTTTACTAAGAAAATATGATGTCAATAAAACCTTACAGCCTACATGTATTTTGCATAACTATGCATGTTCAAGTCTAATTTTCACTATCTATTGAGGACACTGAAATTCTTTTCCATTTTAAAATGGGTTTTGCACAAGAAACCATGGCAGTTTTTTTCGGGGGAAGGGGCTCAGATTGATATGCGGTTTGGAGTGTCTTCAATCTTGGTGCATGACTCATAACGGAATAATTAATGAATAAGATGTTCATACGCAAAGAATTAAAAGGGTTTAAAATGAATAATCATGTGGATAAGTTGAGAAATAAGGAAGAACGTTGATAAGTAAGTGAATAAATACACAGCTTTATGTGAATGATCAAATCTAAATAAAGTCGTCTATATTCTAGAAGTGTCTGGCACTGAATTCTTCAAATCATGACTCTTTTTAAGTGACTACATGTTGTGGATTGTGGAACAAGAGCTTGTAGAAGATATATATATTGTGTCAATATATTTTTTGCATGTGTATTTTGTAGCTTCAGCACCCCCCCCCCCCCCCTCAAGATGTCTTGTGTAATGATGAAGTACTGTTTAGGAAAGAGATGACTATGGCATGTCTACAGAGACTAAAAATTTTTAATAAGTGATAAAAAAATACGTTTTGGCATATCTGACATTACATTTAATCCCAGCCTGGCGTGTGTCCAAGAGTTCATACACAACAAAACCACTGACTTAATAATTAAAGTCTCAGCTGTTATAATTAAATTAGAATAATTATGTAGTTCTGTCAGCTTATGTTAACTTGATCTAGATCTAGATCTACACCGTAGCCTATTCGTAAACTGAAGATAAAGAGGATTACCGAAAACACAAAGTGAGAGAAGATATAAATTTAAAATGATCAGACATGAAGGAAATTATATTACTAACTATATTCCCAATTCCATAAATATTATCAAACCTGCCCCAGCCTTCAATCTTGTACGTAAATACACCTCTCAACTCAAGATAACTTGATATGGAAATCCTTCTAGATCTATATTATATCTAATCATGATTTCATCTCATTTTATTCACCACTCTCTGTCTTTCTTTCTCTCTCTGCCCTTCTCCTCTCTCATTGCTGCATTCCTGTTGAGTCTCTATGAATTTTAGACATTTAATGGCAACAGTTCTCGGTGTATGTGTATAAATTATCTTCGTGAGAAGTGCCAAATCAGGTAATATTGAGGGATAGGTTTACAAGCTGGATTAAGGGTTATGCAGGTTTGATAATAGATCTGGGATTGGGGATAGGGCTAGAAATATATTCCTTTTTAAGTTTGATCATTTAAATATTAATTTTTCACTCTTGTCTCACCGAAAGGCTTAAGTGTGCTTTCTATAGATAACCAGATTCCATAATACTTCCCTAGATCTACCTAAATCTACCAACCTTGAACCGGTGTGCTGTGTAGAAACTTGAGGTGCCCACAAAAAGGCCACAGTGTCGGGAAATGTTAGGTATACTCGTGCAAAATCTTCCTTTTCCCGGCCCCACTTTACTCGGGGATGGATTATATCTCCATTTAATCTAGATATTTTTTTCCCTATGTGACACGACAGACGGCGTCTAGACGGCTCAAGCTTCAGTTCCTAAGCACATGTATTGCATTCCGCCTAGATGTTGGGCGGGTTTAGGTAAACATCATGCCAGACACGAAAGTAATGAGAATTGTGGGGCACTGTAGATTCTTACCTGGACATTCAAACCATATTTCTGTTTCCCACGACCGCACTGGTTTTAGGTTACAGTCAAGATGGGTGGTTCTCAACGAAACACATGTTTTTTGTTTGTTTGTTTGTTTAAAACCCCCCCCACCAAACTATACTGACTGCTTAAACTGAACTGTAAAACCCGCCAGTTGATAATGACAAGACCTAAAGGGTTTGAGAACAGAGTTCGGTAGTTTCACAATCTGGGACATAAAAGACTTCAGCTGGGTCCAACCGTCAGGATAGTCATTACAGATAGAGTCTAGCTGTGTATTTATTTACTTGGTTAATATCTGGTTTTGTATGTACTTTCATACTTATCTATTTATTTGTCTAACTATTCACTTTGAACTTTTTTACGGTATTTGTGTACTAATTACTTACTAAGGTAGGCATCTATTTATGTATTGTATTAGTTTTTCTCTGTTCGCTTAATTATGTACCTATTTGGTTATCTGTACCTACTGAGTCATGCACAGAAAGAAAACATTCCAAATTGCATTTCAGTCTGAGCCTTAAAACAACATGTAAACGCATTTCGAAGTTACACCAAATTTCCGAACACTTAGATCCCTAGCAAAACATAGTATATGCAGGATATGCTCAGGTACCCAACTGTAACTGACATAATCAGGCCATGCTACATCTAAACGTGAGAGGTCAAAGAGTATGACTTGCACGGCAGACAAACAGTGCTCAGAGACATAATTATATACCAACGTAGCAGGCACCATTTGAAATTTTAGAGGGCTTTTGGCCTTGGAAGCCAAGGTATGGAATTCTCAACACATTTTGTTCCCCTTTTTTTTTGTATTAATTGTATACTTCTTTAATCCCATTTGGGAAATTTGCCTTTATGGCTTTGCAGCCAGTTACCTTTGAAGCAGGCACGCCGTCGCCACAGTGCAGCGCCGGTAGGCGGTTTTTTTGGGGGTGGGTGAGGAGGGGGGTGGGGGGCGGGGAGGGGAGGGAGAGGTAGGGATGAATCTTATTTAATTTTGCCCGGGCAGCGGCCTGTTCGGCCTGCTCTTTCGATTTCCAATTGCCAGGATATCTTTAACGTGCGCAACGTGCACACGGGCCGCCGAATTTTTCATCCTTATCCGAGAAGAGTAGGTGCTCGATCCTACATCCCATAGGATCAGGGACAGGAAAATATGAGAATAATCCCAAATTTCCAACATGCCTGCACAGACCGGGATTTGAACGCGGTACCTTCGATATGAGAGGAGAGCACCTTGCCTCTGGACCACGGTGTCTCTCTCTGTCTTGAAGACAAAGGACATGAAAATTATTGAGATAATTTCCCATTTATTATTATTATGGTAAAATATTTACCCCAATAATCTTTAGGTAGTTGATGCTCCAACCCCCCCCCCCCCCAAAAGTCATGCTTAAGTGATTAATAAATACAGGATCAAGCAAATTTTGTTTCACTATTGTAATATACGTGATTTAGTCCCCGTAAGGAAGCTCTACCCGATTAGTACATGTCATGACTGAGTGACTGTAAATACTCGTACAGTGATTTATTAAATTTTCTCGAAGTACCGTGATTTACAGGGTTTTGTCGTTGTAACAATGGTCTTCCACATATCAGATGCAAAAAAAAAAAAAAAAGCAAGTGAATACACGGTGATATAATAGGTTTTGTCCTCATATAAATGATTTAGTGGGTATTGTGAATGCATGAAAATCTCTTCATGAAAAGTACAGTGATGTAAAATGAGATGGATGAAGCTGCCTGGTTTGTAGATAACCAGACCGTGTGTACCCGGTGATCCGTCAGGGCTTTACGCCTAAGATTAGCCAGTGAGATTAAATTTATTGCTTTCCTATTGAGCTAACTGTGCGTACAGGGTTGCCAATTTGGTCTTTTGACGGCCAAATTCGAGAAAACCATTTGGCCGTGAAGTAATGCAGTTGGCCGTTTGGCCTTTATTTGACCTTTTGGCCATTATGGTTCAATTTCTTCAAATATACACTATTTTCCACCAAATTAATTGTTTATAGATCAAATACTCCAATATTCTATTTTTTTTTTTTGCCATTTGGCGCTTTGCCAAGTATGCACCTGGCAAATTTAAATAATTTCTTTTTAGCGCCAAAATGCCCAAGTGGAAAGGTTCGTACGACTCTAGTCGAAAATACAACAGTTCGTGGGAAAAACAATTCCCGTGGGTTAGAAGAGTTGACAACGGCGAGGATAGCAATAAAAAAATCATGCCAAGGTAAGATCATTTTAATTTACAGTAGTAAATTGTTTTGATGACGTTCTTTGACATTATAAAGCCAAGTACATATGAGTAAAATGTAACCAATGTTTGAAAATGACATGATAAATTTTGGCCTTTAAGTTTGGCCTTTTCGAAAAATATTTGGCCGTCATTTGGCCTTTTTGGGCTGGTGATTTGGCCGTCAAGGGTAAAAAAGAGTTGGCAACCCTGTGTGCGTATGATAGTCAGTCAGAAGAAAAATGTCATGTTTTATTGTCTTACTGTATTCTTCGCCCCTAAGTTTGCTGAGCTAACTGTATATTTGTTAGCCAATCAAAATAAAATGTCAAGGTTTATTGCCATAACACAGTACTATATTCTCCACCTCTTTGTTGCTGTTTTTCTCGAATAACTGAATTCTCTCGTTATATGAAACTTTCTAACTGTAGATTTTAATTACTCAAGTCATATTAACTACATGTGGCAGATACCATGAATCTGATCTGAGGGAATTGGAAGTTGTAAATTTGACAGGAACACCTGTCAGGAACATAGTTGTATTCTGAAAAGAGAAATTATAAACACATCAGATGTTTTTACCGATCACTCCACATAATGTAAACTCAGTGTGTATTGAACGACAATGAGTAAAGTTGAAAAAACAACAACAGCGTTCGTTGAGTAAACATTTTATTTTCACATGGTATTTCATAATTCTAGTTTACATTAAATCTTTGTTCCTTTTTTTCTGTAGAAAATACATTGCTTAATATGAATGAAGTTGTTATTGGGTATTTTTGCGCATTATCTACATGTATATACAATCTTTCACACCAGTTAAAATTAATGTGGGCAAAATGTGTGGGGAAAAAAATCTTTCCCCGAGGAGTTAACAACTATATTTGATTTACACATTAAACCTAGATTAAAGTATGCGGAGTCTGCAAATTTCCGCGGAAAAAAACAACACCGGTCACTCCACATAAGAACATTTTCAATAGTTGTCCATGTCTATGTTGTGATAACAGGTGACTTCAGTTTTGCGTACGCGGAGGTGGCAAATGATTTAATATTGTTGTGGTCACAATTTCCCCTGGACAGAATCTGGTGTGGCTCTCGTATGTCATATTGTCATTCTGGCTTGAGACATGCCAGTTTCTCCTTAAATCTTCTTCTTACCGTACTTTTCTTCTTGACGTAGAACTAGTGTCAAGGGTGCTAAAATTACTATTTGTAAACTGATTGTCTTATAACTTGGCATGTGGTATCAAATAGGATTAAAATTTTTGTTGATACTAAAACGTGCATAAATTATGCAAATTAGGTACCCAATATGGCAGCCGAACTGCCTAAATAACACATAAACTTTCATGCAAGCCTGTGCCCTCAAATATGGACCAATGTCTTTGAAATTTTGCAGAACAATTGCTGGTAGCCTATTAGAGGGTCCCTACTAAAATTGTTGCTCAATTTTAAAAATTGTAATGTTTACAAACTCTTTAAATTTGACTTTGCCCTGGGTGGAAAAAATGGACCTCATTACATATGCATGAAGGTCATAAGTCTGAAAGTGTTGTAGTGAATTACTTTCTTTTAGTACAAACCCTGCATAAATAAATACAGTATGCACATGCCAAATTTCTTTAGATTTGCTCCAGTGGGGGTGTTTACTGGGGCTACATAATCAATATTATCGTAGTGAGAAACGGGTAGCCCAAATAAGGTTTCAGGGGTGGTGTTGGTTATGAAGGCTACACAATAAACACTCCCTTTTATATATTGAGTGACCTTATACAGTTTAATTATTAAGGCTATATGTAGCCTATATACGGTCACCCTAAAAATTTAACGCCCAACTTGACGCTTCTAGCTAAAATACCCTTGATGGAGCACAATAATGTTCCCCTGGTTGTAACTAATTATAAAACACGTTAAAAAGTTACCACCAAGTGCCTGAAGGCATTTCTGGAAACAACATTCATGACGTTTTATGATATTAAAAAATACTGTGGCTTTTCATAAAGTTTACGGTGATAGGAGGCAGGCAATTTTGTAACGTTTAAAGTTTCTACTTTTCATTTCATAATACACATTTAATTGTTCAATGGGTGTATCTCGAACGATTTTACTCACAGATGGTGTCACATTGATGTTAAACGATACTAATGATTTGGGAGAAGCTCCCAGAGACATCGAAACATTTGGGAATTCTCGGGGTTGAACTTAAATAAAAACAAATATGAGGGGATGGAATAGGAGATAGGATTGTGAGAACTAGTGATATGGGAATCTCGTGGCTTAAGAAGGGAGATAATATGAATATATTGGGCATTTATTTTAATGCTGATGAAGTAATTTCATGATTAGAAGAAATCTGGAATGAAAGGGTAAGGAAAATTGAAGAACTCATTCGAAGGTGGAAAAGACGTAATTTATCATGTTATGGTAAAATGACTGTGGTAAAGAGCTTCTATTGTCACAACTGAGCTATATAGTACAGTCCATGAGTTTACCGCAAAATACATGGCAAGATATAGACTCTAAGATATTTAAATTCATTTGGCAGAAAAAATATTCAAATAAGAAAGTATTTGAGATGGTAAAAAGCACTGTAATCTGCAAAGAATTCTCTGAAGGAGGATTAGGTATGATTAGTTTAAAGGACCAGCAGAAAGCGTTTCTAGTGAAGTGGATGAAATGGGTGACATCGAAAAGTAATAGAGCGAATGAAGGCTATATAAATACCTCTGAACACTTTTTCTCGCAATTTGGAGGGAGCAAATACTTCAAAGAAAATAATTTCAGCATCAAACATAAGATGAAAATAAATACTATCACATCTTTATTCTGGAGAACTGTAGCAGACACCTGATAGAAGCCAAGGATACAAGTAATAGAATACGACATGGATAGCCTTTCACTACAAGAATGATTAAATCAAGCTTTGTTTAATAATATATTGTTTCAATATAAAAGAAAACTCCTTTTTCCCCCAAAATGGTTTGAAGCATATATTAGATATGTACATGACATATGGAATGAGGAAGGGATAATTAGAAGGGAGATAATGCAGGAAAAAAAACACGAAATTATCCAGGACTACTGTTTGAATATAACGCAGTGATAAATGCCTCACAGAAAACCAGAGGAAGTTATTAAACAGAGTCACAAGGGACATGATAAAGGAAGCAACAGAGAGAGCTCGTAAGCTGCCTGAACATGTAGAATCTTTCTTTGACAAACCTACATTTCTTCTATCATTGCAAGAAAGTCAGAGAATTTTGGTATCATATCGGCCTGATCATCCTCATGAAAACAGGCTATAAATTAGACATGGAAGAGGTGACAGCACTCTTTGGAATAGTTAAAGAAGACCATAACGAATGTACAAGTAAGAAGATAGATATTATAAATCACATTATACTAATAGCCAAATTATGTATAAGTAAGAATAAGATGAAATATGGAACCATGAGTAACGTTTTTCATATCTTTGAAATAGAATGGAAGAATAGAGAGCATTTAATGGAGTAGCTATTTTAAAGAGGCAAGTTGTTTTTGATTGTTGGCGTGCCGTGAGATGTTTCAGCGTCCCTAAATCATCTCGGGTTTCATCAGATTGATGCTACTTGACATGACCGGATCTAGAAAGTGATCATCGATTAGGGCACATTAAAAAGTTGTGTCTTGCAGGGTGTGAATAGAGATAATGTAGAGAGCGAAAGAAAGTAAAATAAAAGTAAAAAAAAAGGCAATGATGAAAGGTGAAAAATGCGAAACCAATACTCCAAATTGCATGAAGTGAAGTTAGCTTAAATACAGGTTCTCCTACTATTGTCATTATGACATTGATAGCTTAGACAATACAAACACTTTTTTTTAATCTATCCTTTCTGTTACTTTATTTACAATCCTGTTATATTATTATTTATACTATCGGTTCATGCGATAGATCGTTTATTATCGCATATTCATTTATATGATGTTTCATCCGTTAAGTATTTTTAGTTTGCAGGAAGCACAAGTTGTCACGAGTAGGTGAGCTGGGATCAGTAGTTACGGGGGAAGGGGGTAGAGTCAAGTTAACCCACGGCCCACAGGTAATGAAAAGCGTGCATGTTGTGAGTGGGGGGGGGGGGGTCTGCATGAGGCGAGAGCGCTGTACTACTATCACTGCAAGTTAGAAGGTCCCAGGGGACGGACGTAAGTGAGAACAGTCGGGAGATTGTGACAGTGTTTTCCAGTGATGACTGGTAGGTGGAACGATGATTGATAATTATGATTGATGTATTATATTCGTCTACGACCATGATGTAAATAAGTGAATGTGGAAGTCCTTGATACTGTATATAGCAATGTGCGCCATGAGCGATAGATGGAAGTTAGCTTCATGGATTTGTAGCGAGAGTGAGTAGGGTGTAATACGGTGGAGGTGTTACCGTAAGATGTTTGGTGAGTGAAATGTGAACTATTGTGTGTACGCTTCATGAGTTGTAATGAGGGGTGAAGTGATTAGAAATGGTATGGTATTATACCAATGTAATGTTATTTTTGTAGGTGCCGGGGTCGGGCCGAAGAGCCGCCTACGGTGAGCACAGGGGATAGGCCAGCATAGGGCCGAAGGCCACACATAGGCCAGGAGTGAAGCTGTCGGTGCAGGACAGTAGGGGCACATGCGTCGTGGCAGTCTGGCCACAGACAGGGATGTATATAGGATTGTGAATGTGCTATTAAGATATGCTATTGTGACATGGATGTATTACTGTGCGAATGAGATATTCATGTGAATTGAAGTATTAACGTGCTATGGCCACGTGAAGTGTATAGGAGGCTAAGGTGTATTGCCATAGGGAGGTGCTATTGAGAGACTGTGGTGTGAAGAATATTAATGTGTCATTAAGACCCTGAGTGGAGAGGCTGAGGCCGAGGTGTCTTTAGAGTAATTACCGGGTTGTGGACCCGAGGAAGTGTGCTTACGGAAGAAGGCCGTGGACGGCAGTTAACTTGAAGAATATAATGTATGTATGTAATTGCACTGTTATCCTTATCTTTATATTTATGTTTAGTAAATGTGTGAGTCTGATGGGTTGTTCTGTTAAGTGTTATACTTGTTCGTTCGTGATTGTTGTCCTGTTATAACCATCGCATCTCCCAGTCTGGGATTTGTGACACAAGTGACATGTAAAAACTGATTATGTACGAGCGGATGTAACTGAATTATAAAATCGTCAACTGATAATGAAAAAAAACTAAAGGGTTCGAGAACAGCCGACAACAAAGTATTCAGTACATTATTATCTGTACTTTCGGTATCAACAGATATTTTATTAACATATGTTCATTAATATCATGTCTTATTCAGCCAGTATTTTTATTTGCTAGAAGCACATGTAACTCGTGAAAAACTGATTATATACCAGCGGATGTAACTGAATTACAAAATCGTCAGCTGACAATGACAAAAACCTAAAAGGTCCGAGAGCAGCCGACAACGAAGTATTCAGTACTGCTAGAATGCATGGCAGAAGCCCATGGATTTGATCCCCCACAAATAGCTGTGTATTTATTTACTTATCTGCGTACTTCCTTACTTCTTTACTCATCAGTATATTTTATCCATTTTAAACCCTTTTACCCCTTTAACTCTTACCTAGGAATTTTTCTATTTTTGTGATTACTATATAATCTTATCTACTTATTCATTTACTAGTCTTGCAGAAAGAATAATTTTATAATAATCTGAGCAAACTTAATAGCAATATCTAATTTCTGAGTCATGCACAGAATGAATACATTACAATTTCAATCTGAGCCCGCAAAAAAAAAAAAAAGAATGAGTGAAAGTTGTCAGTGAAAATAAAAATCAGGAGACAGCTAGAACCAGAAGAACAACAACAACAACAACAACAACAACAACAACAACAACAACAACAACAACAACAACAACAACAACAACAACAACAACAACAACAACAACAATAACAACAACAACAACAACCTCATTTAGAAACTAATTTAGGAAAGCATTGCGATTCTATGTATGTCGACGCCAACATGAGATAAAAATGATAACTAAATATTACGTCTTTTTTTCATTATTTCAATCTTACATATTTCAGATTTGCACGGGCATTTATGGTACAATGGCAGTCTTTCAAGCATTCCTCTGTATTCTACTATTTTCTACGTATATGAATATCAATTGCAGCGATAAACTTCCTCATCCTAACTCCCCAAACGAGCATAACAGATTACATGCAATGATATCTGACAACGAAGAAATTATTCCTGTACCGAATGTCAGTCCCATCGGCCCGTCGCCCAAGGACACATCCATTGATCTCATACATGGGTCAAACACTGAGGTGTTTAGTTCGAGAATGCAGACTCCAAGTCCTGTCAGCAAGACGACTTCTGTCACCCTTAAAATGATGATTCCTGGTGGAGGACCTGGCCACTCAAATGGTCTCAGTCCAGTCACACAATCTACAGTATCAATGGACAGACAGCAAGCTGCGGGTTTGAAGTCTGGAGACAATGAGAATTCTATGACTCGAAGCTCCGGTCTCTCCGCTGATGACGGAGAGAGTCAAATGCCAAAACAAACGTGGGGGCCTCTTGTCGTAGTAAATGTGGTCAATTGTTCCAGATGCCCTGTTCCTGTGATGTCCACTGTACAGCCTACAAAATCTGTTGTGAAAATATGGCAGATGAATGTCCCGAAGTAATGGAAGAAGGGAATAATCCTTATGGAAAGATGATTGATATGGAGGTTAAATGTTACAAGGAAGGGATGTTATTCATTTCAAGCTGTCCTGAAAAGTCCAGATCAAACACGCGTTTTCCTCAAAGTTGGAGTCATCATGATGACCAATGGATGACACATGTGGAGGTCACTACACCAATGACTGTAGGCTTCACCAAGAGTCAGTTAACAGAAACTGTGACCAATAAATTTAATAAAAACAGAGACGATATAGAAGATGTTTCTCCAGTGATCAGTTTTATAGAAAACACACCTGTAACTGACAAGACCACTGGGTTAGTCTACAGAAACCGGCAAATCTTCTCTTGTAATGCAAAACCAGAATCCCAGGCTGTCACGTGGGACGCCAGAATCGTGACCAAAGTGAGCATCCTCAAGGTGAATTTGATGACGCAGGATATGGTAAGTGAAGATAAAGTGACCTACATTCCACCCAGCAACCAGCCTAGTAATGCTTCATACAGACTTTGTATCCCGCAATCCATCAGCACGTGCCCAGAACAGGCACAGTTACAAAATCCCTCTCTACAGGATAAATGCGAGGCCTTCATTTCGTATGTGAAATCAGGTGATTTAATTCACAACAACAGATACTGCGCTTTGTGTAATGGACTTGAAGACACAGACATTGAAAACATTGATTCGTGGATTCACAAACGCACTGAACCCATCTTTTCTATAATTATGAAACTTTCTCAAAAGAAATTGAGCATCTCTTTGACAGGAAAAGAGATTTTACTTAGGAGAATGCCATGGAAAAATGCAGAGTGTGACATGTCACAGAAAACTCAAAATGAAAAGTTGAATGAGAATTTTGAATGTAAATTACTCGGCTGTACCAATGGCTTCATCATGCGACCTGATGGAACTTGCAAACTTAAAATATTAAAGCGAATCGCAGTTTCAGATGATGGGGACGTTCCATTACAATACAGTCGATATTTCGGCGTTGAAATTTTGTCTCCAGACGATCAGATAGAAGACGCCGACGGATCATCTATGAGTAAAGAGGGCAATACTTTGTCAGCTTTTATTTACTGTATTTTAGAAACCCATTTGGATCAGGACTTAGGAGATGTTAATTTTACTCCTTTGATTCGCTATAATTCGAAACTGAACTTGACGCTGTACGTCAGGATTTTCTAGCCTATGACATTGCACAGAGACTGGCGATTCCTGCTGAGTTTGAGATCCATGTAAAACGGCTCCTGCGGATGGCCATGGCACTGAAATCCTATCTGAAAACACAAAAGACACACCCAAAAGTTCTCCCGTCAAGAAAACCACATGTCCAGTTGAGGACTTACAATATTTCTCTTAGTCACCCATCTATTAAAGTGGGTCGTAATGTTTCTGAGATCGTAGACAACACAACTACTACTGTATGTCTGTGCTCAGGAACATATGACATCCCTACACAAGGTAGACAAAGTGAACCGTGTCTTCTGGGTTGTTTTCAAGACTTTATTTATGCGGAAGACAAAGAGGAAATTCAAAGATTTTCTCAGTCCAAATGGTCTTCGACCAGCAAGTCAATAATGGTGACTGGTGGAGGTTGTCCAGTTTTTATCTTGCGAGGTCACTGATTCTTTCCCTAACAGCGACTGGTCTGCTGGTTCCTTTGTTTGTTTGAACCTGAGGAAATGCCTGTCTCCTGGACGTGTAAACATTTAGCTGCCGTAATGATTGTAAATGTCAGAGTTATTGCTATAGCAGGAGACACTCTTTCTCAATCAGTGTGGAAACATTTGACAACCTTAATGAAAGTTAGCTTTATTGACTCATCAGTGCAGATAGAGGGGTTGAAAAAGGGTGAAGAGATGGCACTTGAGAGCAGAATCTCTTGCTTCCATCCAAGAACGTAAAACGACAAATGATTTTATAGGACGATGATGGAAAATGTGGTGGTTTAAGACAATGTCTATAATAAAAGTCTGTTTCATCCAAGTATTTTATGTATATTTTGATGTTCTGTATATCATCAAATCATGTAGAAAGGCAGAAATGTGTATATTGTGTGCGTCAAACAAATGCGGCGTGAATGTTCTGCATATTGGGTTAACTGAAAATAAAAACTTTAAATTATATCGGGTGATCAGAAAAAAAAACAACAATTGCCCCAACATTGACACCAAATATCTCGCAATCCTTTTGATGAATCCATGAGAAATTTTGGTAGAGTATGTCCATTATATATGTAATACTATGTTAAAATTTCATCAAGATTTAATCATTAATTTTAAGGATATTTTAGATTAAGTGAGTGTCTGTCAAAAATTAATTAACTTTGAATTCTTAATTTTCTTTTAAGATTTTCTTGTTGTTTTCTGGTTGAAGGGAAAAGGGTAGTGATAAATAAGTCACGGGTCAGGGGCTATGGAGAGGGCTTTAGTCATTTTTATGGGTTGGGGATAGCGTGATCATGACAGGGTGGTTGGGACTTTCGGGCTTCTTTCCCACTGCATGATTGCCCATTTTATAAATTAAGTAAAATATTACTTTAAAATCACAAGCTAAACCTGCTGGAATGAAGGTTTCTTCCCATGGTTTAAATTTGTGGAGACTGAGATTAATAACACTACAAGCACAGCCATAAGTGCAAAAAGATAATTTGTAAAACTCCGATGAATTACAAGAAGTAGCGGACTCTAACTTTGGATAAGCTGTAAGGTAGATCTACGTTTTAATTCTAGTTCTTCGCGTGCAATACCTTTTTTTGTGTGTGTGTTCTGAAATATGTTAAAGTACTGACAGTTTAGGTCCCAGAATACAAATTGCTGTCCCACACCCAAAAATAAAAAAATAAGCCTTCACTTCCAGACAGTTGCTGGCTGGCTACCAAGCAGAAAACTATGTTATGGCAAGGAGGACAGTGGCAAGTTCAGATTCATGTACCGTGGCAACACCGAAAGACAGATTTAGACCCAGCAAATTCTTTTCTAGACTTGTCAATTTCAGCTTTACAAAATAATATGAGTGAACAGCTGCTGCACTTTGATTTAATTCAGCTCTTTTCATCCTCATTTAGAGACACCATAGGTTATTGACGACACATTTTTATCTAGAGGATGATAATTTAATAAAATACAGATCTAGATCAGCATTGTTTAAAATGATATAAAAAAAAATCTACACAATTTCATTATTTTTCATGACATCTCATATTTCTATTAGAGAGGCGGTAAACAATGGAAAACATGGCGGATCCAAAGAACACGCATTGCAGATGGTGCTCTGCTTTTGGCTGCCAGAATTCAAAGCACAACAGACCAGATGTCGCATTTTTTCATTTCCTTCCAGACCCAGAAAGGTAAGGGATATTGTTTTTTACAATTATTTAATTTATTTTTGTGAAATTGTCAACTGAGACACTGACTGCCTCCGTGCCTGACAGACATGAATGTGTTGACGCTGGTAAGGTGGTGTTTGTTTACATGAGATCGGTGATCATTACTACGACTAATAAACTCATTGAGCCCATAGAGAAGGCATAGTCTAATTAAGAAAGAGTAGTGATACAATCACTAGAGGCAGATTTATTGGACAGAAGCTAGAATCTAGATATAGATCTAGTTTTGGTCTCAGAGGCATAGGCCTGTGATTTTCGTCTTCGATCGTAAGTCTAGGCCTACTCTAAGTTTCAAGATCTGGTGGTCGTCTGTGCATTCTGATCCAAGCCTACCCTCTACTAGATTAATTATTCTAGTCAGATACGGCCGTGCTTTTGGATCTTGCTTAAATGATCTATTCTAATCAGTTAGACCATGCTCTTTGATATCAAGCCTACATTCAAGGAGATCAGTTTACCAGGAGCTCGATTCTTATGAGCAGCCTATCCAGGTAGGCCGGGCCTAGCTCTGATATGCCGGTATTCATAGACTCAGACTTGACCGTAGGCCGGGCCCAAAGGTGGGCCTAAACGGGCTGTATTTAGACCGCCGAATTCGGTGGAGTAAATCCTCTAGGCCTGGCCTACACGGAATAATTACCTTGAGTGCCGCCGCTTGACCCATTTTATCACCATCGCGAGTAAGAATTAGGGGGAAACTCAGATGTGTCACTGCCACCTGAAATTGTAAGTGTTTAACTTGAATGAAGACAAAGGCGGACACTTACATTGCTCTCCTATTGCATGACTATGTCCCCACATACATGTATCTCTACCTCCCTCCGCCCCCCCCCTCCCCCCAACCCCCCAAAAAGAGTATAATTCCGCAAAGACTTGATAGATTTACTGTAGTCATAGACAACATTTGTCACATTTTAACCGCTTCGCTGCGCTGTTGACGTGCCTGGTACGTCACGTTTTCCAATTCTGTGTGCAAGCTGTGTTGCCGTACTAGGTACGTCATGCTGAATCTTGACATCTATCATGTTTTGAATAAATAGAGTTGCATCCCCTGATTCCACACTAATAAACGAATGAAATAACCTTCGTTTCCAAGTTTCGATTCCACTTTCCCGTGCTTTGTGATGTGACCACAACAAAATATTCTCAGCACACCATCATTCATGGAGTCGCGTCGTGTGTGTTGACTGAACTCAGTGAACTGGGATCACTCTACAGCTCGCTTTTTCTTCACATAGAAGACGTTTTAGTATTACTACAACTACACATAGTTGAGTTAGTGTAGGTTAGTGAAATGTAGTAGGCCTGTAGGAGGATATGCTTCCATATTCTTTACGTCACTAGTTTCAACCTATCAATTATGTTATTATTATTGTAGGGCATAATAATACTAATAATAATAACAATACACATATAGCAAAAACCACAAAAGAATTTATTTATCTCCAGAATGTCCGTTTCCCATTCATTTGACATATAGTTTTATATATCTATGTATTATAGCAAGTGAGATACAGCCTTTACAAAACAAACACAACCAGAAAATAGGCCCGAGCTAAAATTCCTTAGCACACGTTGTGCACTTTCCTTAGCAGTGAAGGGGTAAGAGAAAAGAGGTGAGGGGGGGGGGTGGGGAGATCAGTGGTTGTGGCGGAAAAGACGTATCTCTGTGTATGTTTACTTTAGAAGCTAATGAAAAAAAATATTATACTCTGGCGTACCAGGAATGCCCTCGGTCAGGTTGGTTTCCCCAATTATCTGTTCCAGGAGGTCCTCAGAGGGGACAGGTGGTGCTGGCTTTCCTCCCCCTGTGCCGGTGTTGTACTTTGGCTTATGCAGAAAGGCCGACTTGAGGTCCTTCCACCTCTTCTTGCATGACTCCACAGTTCTATTCTCACCCCCTACACCGTTGACGCCGTCAGCAATGCGTTTGCAGATTATTTTTTTTCTTTTTGGTGGTCACCGCGTTCTGGAGTTGAGAGGCAAGAATTGCATAGGCCCTACTCCTTCTGTACCTCTTCTAATAACATCTTCGTCTCTTTGTCCGTCCAATTTTTAGACTTCGGTTTCTTAATTTGCGCATCCATGCTGGAAACTGAGAAACGCACGTGGAGACTCTGAGGGTGGAAGTCGCCTCTTGCGTCGGCGCAAGATACAGCATTCCTAGAATTGGCGAGCATCTAAGAACTGACATTTCGGTTTCGGTTTCACACGCCGTTTAGACCCAGACTTGAAAGTCAGACCTCCTTGCAAGGCCGGGCCTACGATATAGACCGGGCCTATATGAGGCTGCTCATAAGAATCGGGCTCCAGAGGAGCTAATTTGCCTCTAATCAGATACAATGACATGTCTTCTCATCCTTAGTCAAGCTGGGTGGAAGATTTAATGTGTTGTCTTTTTCAATGCATTTTGTGCACCCCCACCCCCCACGGATGATTTTCATACTTGCCAGTATAGATCTCTATCTAGATCTAGAACAAGGCTCCTCACTGTACTCGACTCAAAAGAAGGGAAAGTGAGGTTTTCAGTTGGGAGCAGGCCTAGATCAGTACTGAACAAGCCAATATCAGATCTCTGCATGATGTATATGTATATTTAATTTGTACCCTATGTCCTTGTCCCTAGATCTAATCTTTGCACTTCATGGTTCACCAGCACTCCCCCCATACTTCCTTCTGTGTTTTCTTCAAGTATTTTGTTCTACTCTACTTTGAGGAAAATAAGTTGGTTGGGTTGAAATTAATCTAGTGGTAAAAGCTTTTAAAGAGTGCTTGATGTCTAGGTTTTCAGAAGCCTTTCTAAAGTTTAATCATTTAAGGATTAGAGTGTACTGAATAAATTTTGTTTGCAATTCTTAAGCATAATCACAACCAAAAAAAAAAAAAGAAACGAAAAAAAAAAACACCTTTAAAAAACTTCAGATTACAGGCAATATCAAATGAAAATTTAATTTTCTGTTTCAAGTATTTGTTACAGGCATAAATTATGATTTAACAAGCACACAAATAGCCAACATGGTATACAAAATACTTCATTATAATGATGTGATTGATTGACTGGCTCAGTTTGGTTTTAGTGGTACCGATAGTGGTCATGATAAAAGTTTACAGAGCAATAAATTGTCTCATAGAAATTAATCGAACAATATTACCCAAACACTTTACAGTGCAGTAAAAACATCTTGTTATACACAGAGAAGTGAATCTATCTAACAAAGTAAGGTTACATTGTTTTTGTCTTGTTGCTCTCAAGCAGCTTGCTAAACTGATATCTGGATTTCAATCATCTCATTTAATTGGCAGATCTGGAGTATTTTTCAAGTAAAGAAAGACACCAATGTTCATGCCATTGCGTTAGATCTTTCATCAGACAGAGAAAACATTCAGGTCATAACTAAAATAAAAGCCCTTTTAGTGGTCATGTTAGGCCTTTGCCTCAGTACAACATTATATTTGTACCCTTCTCAAAACTACATGAATCAGAATAAACAAGAAAGTAGAAAACAAAACCTGAGTTTACAATCATCTTTCATTTCAGACATGTGCCTCTTGAAAAAGACAGCAGTTCCCTCCCCGTTTCAGCCACAAGCCCCAAGATTGTGAAAAGAGAAAGCGAACATGAATTTGGTGCTTCTGTTGTTATTCCTGAACCCAAATTTACTACACAGGATCTCGCATATCATGATATTGATAATCTATTAATCAGAGTTTGAAAAAAGAGGTGTAAGATTAGAAACTGCATTCTTTTTGCCATTTAAACAACAATTTGAGCTTGATGAAAGATCAGAGAATAAGAAAATTTCACATCACACAGTACATGTAGAAAGAGCTATTGGATGCATCAAAAACTTTCAAATTCTAAATGGCATTATTCCAAGCTCCCTAAAATCCATCAATAAAATTCATTTCATTTGTGCTTTCCTAATCAATTTTTCAGGGGAATCCTTGATTCAGTCCCACAGAGTAGCAGAATAACCATGAAGCTTTGGAAGAACATTTGACTCACATCTTTCATCATTAGTTATTATGTCTTCAAAATGCTGTAGGACCCTCAACATAAATCTTGTGTTTTCTTTTTTGAATTTCAACAATCATTGCTCTGTATGATATTAACACAGCACTGGTACAGCAGTGTTCAAGTCATATAAATTCTGCTACCCTCAAATGTAATATGTTACAGTGTGTAAAAACATAATAGGGTGAAACATAAATGGGCAAAATGAAAAAGAAATGAGTTACGGAATGAATACAAGTCAGTTTTAAGAAAGAATAAATAAAATTACAATTTAAACAAGCAAACTTTGCAAATTTCTGACCCAAGGGAACTTGCCAACATGAGCAAATTATTTTCATAAATTTACACATATATTTCTCTTTCTATTCTGAATGTATGACCATTGATATTATAATTTATTGTTTCTTACTATTCCCTGTTCATTTTTCAGCTGAATTAGTCATTGCTGCAAAATAAACAATTTTGTTCATTTCAAATTCATGTTCATGTCATATTATTTCTATGGCCACTAGACAATACCTTCTAAATCATTACATATATCAAGAGGACACATTTTCCCAGAATGCACTCAACTCACCAAATCAATAATGCATTAAGAGGCATATTCATATAATTATACCACATTCTCCAAAGCAATCATGTGCATAGATTAGAAATCATATCAATTTTATCATACAATATACTTAACTCAATCCAAGTAATCAGTTGAAGATGAGAACTGACACTTAAGGTGAGAAAAAAAAAAAACAAACACAGTTGAACTGATAGTTTTAATGAACATAATAATACTGGTCTCATCGACAGTCAGACACCAATTCTTTCCTTCTTCAAACAAACTGTGGAAGGAAATAATTGAAATAAAATTGCTCCAGCTTCTCAGGGATTGGTTTCCAGCCCTCATAATCAAACATTATTATTTCCATGTGCAAAGGCTTCAGCTGATGATGCATCAAAACAAACAAACATTTTGACACATAAGCACAAAAAAGCTGACCCCGAATTTGTAAATAATATCTATGGTCTTTCTTGAGTTTGAAAACATTAGAGTCTGCAATGTGTGACAGACGAAAATCATTCCTCTCCTCACACAGCTTCCTTAAATCAACATCAAGATTTTTATTGTAAACACATTATTTTGATCTCTACAATCATGGGGTCATCATCATTATCGAGATAGCCATCAGGGGAGGCAGCCAATATACGGCTGTGTCTGCCTGACAATGAGACCTGTGCTCCCAAATGTATGGTTCCTGAACTTGAACCGCAAGACATTCTTAATGGAGGGCTCATTTAACCAAGCGCCCAAACTGAATAGGATTAATGCCACTTAAGTCTCGTCCTGGTTTTGAAAGCTCCTGGGCCAACTTCAAAAATTCCCCTTGCCTGTAGACCACACGATGTAAAGTCGATGCTGTCAACCTTTTCAGCCTTTCGGCATGCCACTGGGAGGAAGGTTGGGGCATTGTTGAAAATTCAAGGGCCTGTATTTCAGCGAGACTCATTTTAATGTGTTCCTGGTAATACAGGATTGCATCCAGGGACAGGGTCTCAACTGTGCTGCCTGCAATAGCCCCTTCATCTTCGGCTGGGACTGGGAGTGGTGATGTGCTGCTGTAAAATATTTCGTCTACTGCAAGGGATGGAGACGACTCAATATACAGTACAGAAAATATTGGTGTAGTCTGAGCCATGGATGACAACGCCATGGTGTTCACAGCACAGTCAAATGATTGCTCAGATTCTGTGTACACATCTTTGACTTTCATTATCGGCACAGGGGTGGGTTTGGACTGATGCCACTGTTGGAGCTTTTCAGTAGGGGTTTTGTATAGCTGCAGCCTGCTGTAGTCTTCTAAGGCTACCAGTAAACCAAAGACATGCTTGCAGCAGGCCGGTTGCTTCCCACCCGGGCATTTGCACTCTGCATTAGTGACCTGTCAAAAACAATATTGAAAGAAATAGGTTATTACATGAGAGAAAGAAATCACAGCTGAACAGCCAAAATGACATTTCAGATAATTTACAATAATCCCATAGATCATGAATGTGGTATGAATTTTTTGCATTAATTTATGAAGGAAAGGCACTGTGTACCACTCTCATGGATTGTCTGCTGGCTATCATTAGTATCAATGATCTTTTACCATGGATTTTGGATATAAAACATTCTGGCTGATAACCTTTAGATATGGAGCTATCAAAATATTCTTTAAAATTGTATAAACTGATCTTCTACACTAGTTCCAAACATTCATGATCACAAACAGTAACACATTTAACAGAAAACCAAGGTCATGTACATAATTTTATATGTGTTGTCTGGAGACCAACTACACAAGCACCTGACTGATGTTGTACACACCTCATTGCTACTATTACTAAAATTATAAGGTGTTTTTAATCCTGCAGACAAGAACAAAAAATGATTCTTTCTTAAACTATCTCTAAAATTGGGTCATCCCTGTTGCACATCTAATAATAAGTATATATTGATTTTAATCTATAAATTTACTTTGCTACTTAATCATAAAACCACAATTATACACGAACATGTAAATCAGTGAACAAATATGCTTTAAAATCAAACATTTCATTGTGTCCTCTGCCTCAAACTGTGGATCAGAAACAACATCTGAAGTCGATGACGATATTTAATAGGAGAATACATAGAGGGCTTCCATAGCACAGAGTGTGATTACATGAATTGCAGGGAATATTACAGGTGCCTCGCTGTTAACTTCATAGTACATGTAATAGGAAACTTTTACAGAGAATTACTCCATTCAACAAGACACAAAACTGGTTGATTCCCAGAAATCATTTTAATATGACACACCCATATCTCCAATAAAAAATAGAATGCACAATCAACTCTAAATCTTAACAATTTGTACATTGCATCCTGTTAGTATCAGCTTACACTTACAGTAGTTACAGCCCTACAGTGGGTGCAGAAGTAGCCTTGAGTAGTCTAACTCTGCCAACAGACAGGCCATAACCTCAAAACTTTCATTTTCTAATAAGCCAAACTCCATCATCATCAGTCTGGGTTATATTTTACAAAGTGATGGTTGAAATCTATAGCCTGGCACATACATATTCACTTATTATTTAAAATCAGTAGCAGTCAGTAGCAATGGCCTACTTACATATCGATCTTGATGTTGTGCCTGTGTACAGACAAACTCCATGCATGTAGAGCTAGATCTAGATGTATCATCAAGAATCTAGATCTAGATCTATGTAATGTCATTAATTTAGGCTAGCCGCATGCACAGGTGTTCTGCAGGATGCCATTATTCATAACTGTGACACAGTTTACAAAAATATTGTAGCCTACTTAGATCTAGAGCTAGTCTAGGTTTACTTACAGTGTTGTTGTTGTCAATCCATACAGTCACGTCATATGCCTCCCTCTTCTTCATCTCTGCCTTCACTCGACTGGAGACTGTGGTGAAGCCTTGGGATTGGTTGTCTTTGGCTTGGAATTTTATATATCAGTGACAAAACGATACTGAACAGCAGTCTGCCTTTCCTCGGTTCATGATTATAGTTATTATCACATTTGTATTAAACGTTCAACAGATCGCAAAAATCGATAATGTTGACGATAGAGAAGTCGTGCAATTCAAGCGGAGCTTCGATCAGTCGTAGGGTGCCTACAGGGAGAACGCTTGACGCTTGAGAAAGCGAGCGCTTGAAAGTAAGCGCCTGTTGAATATTGAGTGGCACACAGATAACGCTTGTCGCGAGCGCTTGCTTTGGGCGCCATCTGAAAATGAGAGTTGATTTGGGACGAATTATTATTGCTGGACAGTGTTTTACCTATACTTATCCTTGGAAAACGAAAAAGAATAGCTGTTCATGAAATTCATCAGAAACGAATAGTAGAAGGTGAATATCATTGTCACGAGCGAGTGAGCGAGGGTCAATAAGTGAGGGGAAGGGGACTTGAAGCGTGCGTGTTGTGAGTGAGTTGAGGCTTAGACGAGGCGAGATCTGGGTAGTCAGATCACTGCAAGCCGAAAAGTCCAAGGGGACAGACGTGAAGAGAGCAGTCGGGAGTTGTTGTATATTCCAGTGATGACTGGTAGGTTGAACTATGATTGATAAGTATGATGATTGATGTACTATATTCTCCTATGACCATGATGTAAATAAGTTATATGTGAGGAATGTGAAAGTCATTGATTACTGTGTATAGAGATGTGCGCAATGAGCGATAGATGTAAGTTAGGATCATGGATTCGTAGCGAGTCTGAGTACTGTGTAATACGGTGGAGGTGTGTTACCGTAGAGAAGTGCAGATGTGTGGTGAGTGAAATGTGGACTGTTGTGTGTACGCTTGATGGTTCGTAATGAGTGGTGAATGTCACGAGTGGAGTGAGCGGGATTCAAGGATTACGGGGGCATGGAAGTGAGGGAACGACTGTCACAAATCCCAGACTGGGAGATGTAATAAGTTATGACAGGACAACAATCACGAACGAACAAGTTTAACACTTAACAGAACAACCCATCAGACTCACACATTTATTAAACATAATTATACAGATAATAGCGCAATTACATACATTATATTATTGAATTTAACTGCCGTACAACGGCCTTATTCCCACATGCACTCTTCCTCGGATCCACAACCCGGTAGTCACTTCCTAAAGACACTTCGGCCTCAGCCTCTCCCCTCAGGGTCTTAATAGCACATTAATAATTCACTGGCACCGCAGTCTCTCAATATCACCTTCCTATTGCCATAACACCTTAGCATTCCACTAGCACCTCAGCAGGGCAATAGCACATTATCATTTCAATAGCCCATCAACATGGCAATAGTACATTATCATTTCAATAGCCCATAAACGTGGCAATAGTACATTATCATTTCAATAGCCCATCAACATGGCAATAGTACATTATTATTTCAATTAGCACATTCACGCTCATATCTACGTCCCTGTCCGTGGCCAGACTGCCACGACTTTATGTGCCTCTACTGTCCTGCACCGACAGCCTCACTCTTGGCCTATGTGTGGCCCCCGGCCCTATGCTGGCCTATCCCCTGTGCTCACCGAGGTGGCTCTTCGGCCCGTCCCCGACACCTACAAGAATAACATTACATTGGTATAATACCATACCATTTCTATTCACTCCACCTCTCCTTACAACCCATGAAGCGTACACACAATAGTTCACATTTCACTCACCAAACATCTTACGGTAACACACCTCCATCGTAGTACACAATACTCACTCGTGCTACAAATCCATGAACTCAACTTTCATCTATCGCTCATGGCGCACATTGCTATATCCAATATCAAGGACTTCCACATTCCTCACATATACTTATTTACATCATGGTAATAGACGAATATAATACATCAATCATAATTATCAATCATCGTTTCACCTACCAGTCATCACTGGAATAACATTACACCCAAGTCTTCCGACTGCTCTCCTTATGTTCGCCCTCTGGGGCTTTCTCCTACGTCCGCTCTCTTAGACGTCTTAGTGTGCAGTGATAGTAATACAGCGCTCTCGCCTCATTCAGACCCCCACCACTCATAACATGCACGCTTTTCCTTACTTGTCTACGTGCGTTAATTTTACTCTCCTCCTTTCCCCCCGTAATTATTAACTATCGCTCACTCCACTCGTGACATCATCCCCCACCCCAAAAAAATTAATGCAATTAATTTCAAATCGCATCAAGATGACTGTCAACGAGTGAGCGTGAGCAATACTTACATAAAAATGACCTACCAATGCCCCTAGCACATAAAATACCGGAATCAGGGGAAAATATGGGGATCAATATACCCTGCACTATGCATATGTGTATCACATCATCAATAGCTAACTAAACACAATACCTAATACAGAATCAAAAATCAATCAACCTATCACCCATTCTTCATATCATATTTATAATGTCAATATTTTAAAGTCGACGACTCATTCACACAGATCCTGTCAATGTTCCTGTCCTCCGATGTATAAGCTCCTGAACTCTTCCCCTAGGCTCGACTAAGGTAGTCGGCGATATGATTGCTGGTTCCTGGAATTGGTTGAATAACGAAGGTATACGGCTGCAAAGCCAATGCCCATCTAGACAAGCGTGGGCTGGACGAACGATTCTTCGACAAAAACGTTAGTGGCTTGTGTTCTGTCTGGATACAAAATTCTCGTCCCATGAGATAACGTCCTAATTTCTGGACGGACCACACAATGGCAAGACACTCACGCTCTATCACAGAATACTTTCTTTCTCTCTGCAATAACTTCCTACTAACATAACATACAGGATGTAACCATTCGTTCTTCTCCTGTAGAAGACAAGCGCCGACACCAGAGTCCGACGCATCCGTTCTGAGGATAAAATTAGATCGAAAATCGGGTAAAATCAGAATGGGTGACGATGATAATGCTGTCACCAAATTATCAAATGCTGTCTGACATTCAGACGTCCAATGGACCTTATCGGGTTGTCCCTTCTTAGTAAGGTCAGTAAGAGAAGATGACAAGGAGGAAAAATTTGGAATGAACTTTCTGTAATAATTTAAAATTCCCACTAAGCTTCTGACTTGTTTCTTTGTTTTAGGGATTTGCAACCCTACTAATTTGTCAATTTTTGTTACTTCAGGTCTCTGAACACCTCTACCCACGATATGTCCTAAGAATACTATCTCTGGACATGCCAAATCCATCTTTGCGGGTTTAGCAGTTAACCCAAACTGACGTAATCGTTTAAAAATTACTGTTAGTGTCTGAATATGATCAGACCATGTCGACGTATGACATGCTATATCGTCAAAAAATGACACGACATTAGGTATGTCCTTTAATACCAGTATGAGAATACAGATACTCTGGTCTCTCATGAAACCTCTGCAGCCTATCAACATGGAAAACCCCTACTGATCCATCAATGTGGATAGCGTAATCTACCTTTGAAACAACTCGCTCAATAACATAAGGACCTTTCCATGTCATCAATAACTTATTATGGTCCGCAGATAATAACAATAGGACCTTGTCTCCTGGCTTAAAAATTCTCAGTTTGGATCCTCTATCTTTATAATCTTTTGCTCTTTTCGAAGCGATACTAGACGCTTCTTCCGCAATATTCTGAAGAGGAGCCTGGGGTGTACGACCCTTATGCGTCGTCTTTTGGCACGCACTGCACGTCTTACAATATAACCGTACATCTCTGTGGATCAATGGCCAGTAAAAATTCTTAAGAACCCTTTCTTTGGTTCTAGCTATACCCATATGACCCGCTAATGGGACATCATGTGCCAAATGCAATACTGTTGCGATTAGCAACGCTGGCACAACGACCTGCTTTAAAATGGAGGCCACCGTTACATAATTACGGAACAGAATGCCCGCCTGAATAACAAAGGACGAAGACCCGTTCTTATATTTCCTCGTTTTCTCCGTTCGCGCCTCCTCAAAACATGGACTCAATGATGGGTCCTCCTTTTGTAATGTCGCCAAGCGCCCTGGTGTGATATCCAGGTTGACCGCTGGCGTTGCCAAAGGTCTAATTTTACCCTTATCACCTACCTGTCGACGTGTCTCGACTGCGGCACAAAAGTCAATACCTTTTGATTGCGACCATGCCTGCACATTCTCCTCGGAAGGGGAACCTACCCGAGATACATTACCAATGATGAGCTGGGCGCCTGGAAAACAACCAACGACTGCTTCGACTTCCCCGCTAAGGAAAGGCGTATCTATCACTGTCTTTGCCATGGGTAATTTCTCTATGGCCCCTGAAAATTGGATGCACGGGACAGTCTCACCTGTAAGCTGTGAATCCCGAATGCAGTCCCTATGCACTCCCACAACGGTAGATCCTGTATCTCGTAAAACCGAGACCGGTTCGTCCCCAACAAACCCCGGATAAACCCTAAGACCACCTCCTGTATGACATGAATTTATAACGGGGATCTTTCTCCCACAAGGTAAAACACCGGAAGATAATAACTTCTCACAACTGGGACACTTAGAATACTGTCCGCCTCCGTTGTCCGATGTAACACACGCAGCCGCATGATGAAATTTATTAGGGGAACATGGACTGGAGCCACCGCGATTGTCATCCACGTTCGCCGCTATCCTACCTGCAGGGCAATTCACGCTGATGTGATCTGCTCTTCCGCAGTTCCAACACTTCGCGGCCCTACAATCGCGTGAAAAATGCCCCACGCGTCCGCAAGTCCAACATTCCGCTCCCTGTGCTCCGCTAGACCTGGGTCCCCGCGACCCATCGCGACCGGAACTAAAGTCCCTATGCCGTCGATGATCGGCAAAGGTCACAAATCGCCCTCGGCCATTACCGCGACCTAGCCCTCCTGCTCGGTCAACTTTACCGGATCCATATGCAGGTGATTGGTGATACCCCCTACGTTGCCCCTGGGCTTGCCCGTTAATAATAATAATAATAATAATAAGTCATTTCTATAGCGCCTGATTCCACAGAAGAGTGCTCTAAAGCGCTTAACAGTTCTCTCAGTCACACAACACACATTTTCATCAACCTATACCTAATCACTGTCTCAAGAATGTTACATATCCTGCGTATACGCTTTTGTAAACAACGCTGTTTTAAGTTTTCTTTTGAATTGGATCAAGCTGTTTGAATGTTTCACATGATCAGTCAAGTCATTCCACATTTTAGGTGCACACACTGAGAAAGCTCTTTCTCCCATGATTGTTCTTGATCTGGGCACTACTAATAAATTTGCTTCTGCTGATCTCAATTTTTTGGGTGGGATGTATTTTTCAATGAGCTCTGCCAGATATTCTGGTGAGCTTTGATTGAGGCATTTAAACACAATGCATAAAATCTTAAATCGAATACGCTCTCTAACAGGCAACCAATGAAGGTTTTGAAGAACTGGTTGAATATGTTCTGATGTTTTTGATAAAGTAACAAGTCTAGCAGCCTTGTTCTGGATCTTTTGTAATCTATAAATAGTTGCCTCAGGGATACCAATGAGCAAAGAGTTGCAATAATCTAGATGACTGACAATAAATGCCTGGACCAGAATCTTTGCGGTCTCTTCATCAATACATTTTCTGATCTTACTGATATTCCGCAAGTGAAAGTGCATTGTTTGGCAAAGTTTTGTAACATAGGTTTTCATGGACAGGTCTGAGTCGAAATAGACGCCAAGGTTCTTAATGGCTCCAGATGTTACGTTGATGGTAGTACCGTCAAGATTTAAGTTATCAATTTTCACATTAGATCTAGAATTTTTTGCTCCAAGTAAAATTATCTCAGTTTTGCTGTCATTGAGTTTGAGTTTATTGTCAAACATCCATTGCTTGACATCCTGTAAGCAGTTCTCGATGGCCTGGATCCGTTGTTGCTCATCACCTTGGCAGATGGGAATGTACACTTGGGTGTCATCAGCGTACAGGTGATAATCCAATCCATGACTGCTGATGATGTCTGATAGGGGTGATGTGTACATGATGAACAAAATGGGCCCTAAGACAGAGCCTTGAGGCACCCCATAGATAAGTGGTGCTGATGGTGATTTTATTGCACCCCTTCCAGATGTTGAGGAATGAATGAGAACTGATTGTGATCGGTCAGTTAGGTAAGATTTAATCCATTCTAATGCCTTCCCTCCAATCTTGAAATATGATCTCAGTCGCGCTAAGAGTAGAGCCTGGTCAATCGTATCAAATGCAGCGCTGAGGTCAAGAAGAATGAGCGCCACACATTGTTTCTGGTCTGCATATCTGATGATGTCATTGTGGACTCGCAAGAGGGCAGTTTCCGTAGAGTGAAACTCTTTGTAGGCAGATTGAAATTTCACAGAGAGGTCATTGTTGGTAAGATGCGCCTTCAATTGCATTGCAACCAATCTTTCGATGACTTTAGAAAGGAAAGCAATGTTGGAAACGGGTCGATAGTTGCTCATGTTGTTGCGATCGAGGCTGGTCTTTTTGAGAAGAGGGGTCACGAGTGCTTGTTATAGGCACCACGCTGACGCGACCTGTCTTTATGTCCTGCCGGCGACCCCTCAACCACGGCGACGTAACCAGCATCCTGTACGTACGCCCTCGCGACTGGTTTGGACGGGTGTGCCGTACGGTATGCTTCCGCCAACTTAGACGCCTCTTGCACCGTCGCGGGTTCGTTTTCTTTCAGGAAAGCCACCAGATCTTTATGGCACGACGCGTACAGCTGGTCACGGATCATTAGGTCTTTCAATTTAGCAAAATCCGCGCCCACATGCGCCAAGTCCATCCAGTTCGTGAAATATTCTGTTAGTCTCGCGACGAAGGCAGCAAATCCTCCCTGGTATCCGCACGTGCTCGCCTAAACTGCTCCCGGAAATATTCCTCGGTACGCGCAAATCGGCGAAGCAGCAACGACTTCAGCTTATCATAATCATGTACGTCTTCGCGCTGTAGCTCTTTAAAGTAGGTTAACGCTCGCCCCTGCAACAAGGAAGCCAGGTACGTGGACCATAATTGTTTATTCTCCCCCCATTGCAGTTGTGCGTTCAGTTCGAACCTGTAAAGGAAGGCGTCTATGTCGTCCTTCCGGTCGTCGAACGTCGGCAGCTTAATTCTAACACCACTTTTGTTTTGCCCCTGCCGCTCAACTGTTTCCGTTGGCGCATTCTTCTTGAGTTCTAATTCGGCGATTCTTATTCGCGCCTCTCTCTCGTGCTGCTTATCTTCTAACTCCTTTAACTTAAACTCCCTTTCCTGCTGCTGAGCCTCTTTTTCCTGCTGCTGAGCCTCTTTTTCCTGCTGCTGAGCCTCTTTTTCTCGCTCTCTATCCTTAGCACGCTCATCGCGCAATTCCGCCTGCTGCTCTTTAATCCAGCTACGCAGCTCTTCTCCCTCAAGGCCAAGTTCCGTACCCAATTTCATGAGCTCACGGAGATCCGCCATTTCACAGATTTATGGTTATGGTATGTATTATGAAAACGACTAACCTGTCGGTATGATCACTAACGACACGACCAGAGACCTGAGATCACACCAGATATAACAACACCCACTTGTCTCAAATACAATTCAGAAATTTACCTACTGAACATTTTATAACCTACTTCCTAACTAATTCCATATTCATTAAATGTATAGCACTATTAATAATAAAAAGAGAAAAGAAAAGACAAAAATGAAGAACTTCAGAAGAAGGACCACAAGGACATCAAAGACAACGAACCAGACTAGGACAAAGCTTCTAAAAAAAAACTATAATGGAAAAAAATGCAACCTAACTACGCCGATTACACTACAAGGTACGAACAAGAACAGAGTCTGAAAAAAAAGAACGTATCTACAGATAGGTAAGAGAGGGACAAGAGAAACGTCTTCCTAAAACAACAAGGAAGATGGAACGGTACAATCTAAACAAAAATACAGGTCCCTATAGAACTGTTCACTGTGATGAACGAAGTTCCAAGTTTCCCACACCTTTTGAAAAGGATAAACTAAGTTCAACACAGCAAACCCGCGCCACCGCCCGTATAATCTATTACGACAAAAACAGAAAAACAGCGGAAAAAGACAGATGAACAGACAGCCCTCAATCCAGGGCACAAAAATTTTGACTTTTACTTAACTTTTCTGACTATAACCTCTCCCCTTGTCTCGGAGCTCTGGCTGCTTGGCCTCTACAGGCTGGCACACACACTCTGCAGAAATATAAGTACACATTAATACATATTCATCAAAATACATGCATCAATACATATTCATAAATATACATAAATTATACCATCATGAAATTTCCATTCATCCCACGAACAAAGACAGCACAAATTCCTACCACAAAATAAGTATTACGTGGACAAAAACTAAAGTAACAAATGCCCACTGAAAAATACCTACTAACTAACTACAACTAAATATTACGAAAATGGACGAGTCACAACGGACGAGCCCCCAGTGTCACAACGGACGAGCCCCCAGTGTCACAACGGACGAGCCCCCAGTGTCACAAATCCCAGACTGGGAGATGTAATAAGTTATGACAGGACAACAATCACGAACGAACAAGTTTAACACTTAACAGAACAACCCATCAGACTCACACATTTATTAAACATAATTATACAGATAATAGCGCAATTACATACATTATATTATTGAATTTAACTGCCGTACAACGGCCTTATTCCCACATGCACTCTTCCTCGGATCCACAACCCGGTAGTTACTTCCTAAAGACACTTCGGCCTCAGCCTCTCCCCTCAGGGTCTTAATAGCACATTAATAATTCACTGGCACCGCAGTCTCTCAATATCACCTTCCTATTGCCATAACACCTTAGCATTCCACTAGCACCTCAGCAGGGCAATAGCACATTATCATTTCAATAGCCCATCAACATGGCAATAGTACATTATCATTTCAATAGCCCATCAACGTGGCAATAGTACATTATCATTTCAATAGCCCATCAACATGGCAATAGTACATTATCATTTCAATTAGCACATTCACGCTCATATCTACGTCCCTGTCCGTGGCCAGACTGCCACGACTTTATGTGCCTCTACTGTCCTGCACCGACAGCCTCACTCTTGGCCTATGTGTGGCCCCCGGCCCTATGCTGGCCTATCCCCTGTGCTCACCGAGGTGGCTCTTCGGCCCGTCCCCGACACCTACAAGAATAACATTACATTGGTATAATACCATACCATTTCTATTCACTCCACCTCTCCTTACAACCCATGAAGCGTACACACAATAGTTCACATTTCACTCACCAAACATCTTACGGTAACACACCTCCATCGTAGTACACAATACTCACTCGTGCTACAAATCCATGAACTCAACTTTCATCTATCGCTCATGGCGCACATTGCTATATCCAATATCAAGGACTTCCACATTCCTCACATATACTTATTTACATCATGGTAATAGACGAATATAATACATCAATCATAATTATCAATCATCGTTTCACCTACCAGTCATCACTGGAATAACACAACTCCCAAGTCTTCCGACTGCTCTCCTTATGTTCGCCCTCTTGGGCTTTCTCCTACGTCCGCTCTCTTAGACGTCTTAGTGTGCAGTGATAGTAATACAGCGCTCTCGCCTCATTCAGACCCCCACCACTCATAACATGCACGCTTTTCCTTACTTGTCTACGTGCGTTAATTTTACTCTCCTCCTTTCCCCCCGTAATTATTAACTATCGCTCACTCCACTCGTGACAACGACTCACGGGATAGTGAGGCTGCTCACCTATATTGACTTCTGTTAGTTAACGTTAAAGCGTGAAATGTTGTGAGTTGGGGGGTCGGCATGAGGCGAGAGCGCTGTATTGACAATCACTGCAAGTTAAGAGGTCCCAGGGGACAGACGTGAGATCAGAGCAGTCGGGAGATTGTTGTGTGTTTTCCAGTGATGACTGGTAGGTTGAACTGTGATTTATAATTATGATGATTGATGTATTATATTCGCCTATGACCATGATGTAAATAAGTATATGTGAGGAATGTGGAAGTCAGTGATTACTGTGTATAGAAATGTGCGCCATGAGCGATAGATGTAAGTTAAGTTCATGGATTCGTAGCGAGAGTGAGTGCTGTGTGGTACGGTGGAGGTGTGTTACCGTAAGATGTGTGGTGAGTGAAAGGTGGACTAGTGTGTGTACGATTCATGGTTTGTAATGAGGGGTGAAGTGGTTAGAAATGGTATGGTATTATACCAATGTAATGTTCTTCTTGTAGGTGCCGGTGTCGGGCAGAGACGCCACTCGCGGTGAGCGAACTAGCACAGGGGATAGGCCAGCATAGGGCCGAAGACTACTCATAGGCCAGTGGAGTGAAGCTGTCGCGCAGGACAGTAGGAGCGCATGAGTCGTGGCAGTCTGGCCACAGACAGGGACGTTGTATAGAACTGTTAATGTGCTATTAAGATGTACTACTGTGATATTGATATACTACTGTGCTATTGAGATACTAATGTGAATTGAACTATTAATGTGCCATTACATGTTGAGGTGCTATTGGAATGCTAATGTGTTATTGCCCTAGGAAGGAGCTATTGAGAGACTGCGGTGCGAGTGAAATGTTAATGTGCTATTAAGACATTGATAGGAGAGGCTGGAGTCGAAGTATCTTTAGAAAGTAATTACCGGGTTGTGGACCCGAGGAAGAGGGCATGTGGGAATAAGGCCGTTGGAGGGTAGTTAAGTTCAATAATATAATGTATGTAATTGCACTTCTATCTTTATCTTTATGTATAATAAATGTGTGAGTCTGATGGGTTGTTCTGTTAAGTGTTATCCGTGTTCGTTCGTGGTTGTTGTCCTGGTATAATTATTACATTTCCCAGTCTGGGATTTGTGACACTGGGGGCTCGTCCGTTGTGACACTGGGGGCTCGTCCGTTGTGACGCTCGTCCGTTGTGACACTCGTCCGTTTAGTTTACCTGTGGTCATTTTGACATTGGGTATTCGTCATATCTAGTTGTTTTTCTGTTGTGCTAGGAATTCGTGCTGTTATCTTTTGTTCGTGGGATGAATAGAAATTTCATGATGGTATAATTTATGTATATTTATGAATATGTATTGATGCATGTATTACTATAAATATGTACTAATGTGTGATTGAATTTTCACAGAAAGAGTGTGTGTGCCAGCCTGAGGAGTCAAGCGGCCAGAGCTCCGATTGAGGATATAAGTTAGAGTCAAAAAAGTGAAAGTTAAGTAAAATTCAAAATTTTTGTGCCCTGGATTGTGGGCTGTTCCTTTAATCTGTCTTTTTCTCTGTTTTTGCTGTTTTCGTTTTCTGTCTTGAACTTAGTTTATCCTTTTCAAAAGGTGTGGTAAACTTGGAACTTCGTTCATCACAGTGAACAGTTCTGTAGGGCTTTGTTATTGTTTAGTTATAGCGTCGATATCTTCTCTGTTTCTGCAGGAAGATGTATTCTCTTGTCCCCTCTCTTACCTATTTGTAGATATGTTCTTTTTTTCAGACTCTGTTCTTGTTCGTACCTTGTAGTGTAATCGGCGTAGTTAGGTTGCATTTTTTTTCCCATTATATTTTTTTTGAAGTCTTTGTCCTAGTCTGGTTCGTTGTCCTTGATGTCCCTGTGGTCCTTCTACTGAATTTCCTCATTCTTGTCTGTTCTCTTCTCTTTTGTTATTTGATAGTGCTGTACATTTTATGAACATAGAATTAGTTAGAGAGTAGGCTATAGAATGTTCAGTTAGGTGGGTTTCTGAATTGCATTTGAAAATACTGCTTGTTATTGTAGTACCATAATTTCAGGTCTCGGGATACGTCAGTTATAGTAAGTACATAAACAGTATATTGTATTGCAAATTCTGTAATAATAAATCCGTGTAATGGCCGAGGGCGGTTTGTAACCTTTGCCGATCATCGACGGCATAGGGACTTTAGTTCCGGTCGCGATGGGTCACGGGGACCCAGGTCTAGCGGAAGACAGGGAGCGGAATGTTGGACTTGCGGACGCGTAGGTCATTTTTCACGGGATTGTAGGACCGCGAATTGTTGGAACTGCGGAAGAGCAGGTCACATCAGGGTAAATTGTCCTGCAGGTAGGATAGTGGCGAACGTGGATGGCAATCACGGTGGCTCCACTCCATGTTCCCCTAATAAATTTCATCATGCGGCCGCGTGTGTTACATCGGACAACGGAGGCGGACAGTATTCTAAATGTCCCAGTTGTGAGAAATTGTTATCTTCCGGTGTTTTACCTTGTGGGAGAAAGATTCCCGTTATAAATTCATGTCATACAGGAGGTGGTCTTAGGGTTTATCCGGGGTTTGTTGGGGACGAACCGGTCTCGGTTTTACGGGATACAGGATCTACCGTTGTGGGGGTGCATAGAGACTGCATTCGGGATTCACAGCTTACAGGTGAAACTGTCCCGTGCATTCAATTTTCAGGGGCCATTGAGAAATTACCATTGGCAAAGATAGTGATTGATACGCCTTTCCTTAGCGGGGAAGTCGAAGCAGTCGTTGGTTTTTTTCCAGGCGCCCAGCTCATCATTGGTAATGTCTCGGGTGGTTTCCCCTTCCGAAGAGAATGTGCAGGCATGGTCACAATCAAAAGGTATTGACTTTTGTGCCGCAGTCGAGACACGTCGACAGGTAGGTGATGGGAGTAAAATTAGACCTTTGGCAACGCCAGCGGTCAACCTGGATATCACACCAGAGCGCTTGGCGAGATTACAAAAGGAGGATCCATCATTGAGTCCATGTTTTGAGAAGGCGCGAACGGAGAAAACGAGGAAATATAAGAACGGTTCATCTTCCTTTGTTGTCCAGGCGGGCATTCTGTTTCGAAAGTATGTCACGGTGGGGTCCATTTTAAAGCAGGTCGTTGTGCCAGCGTTGCTAATTGCAACATTATTGCATTTGGCACATGATGTCCCATTAGCGAGTCATATGGGGATAGCTAGAACCAAAGAAAGGGTTCTTAAGAATTTTTATTGGCCATCAATCGACAGAGATGTACGATTATATTGTAAGACATGCACTGCGTGCCAAAAGACGACGCACAGGGTCTCACAAATCCCAGACTGGGAGATGCGATGGTTATAACAGGACAACAATCACGAACGAACAAGTATAACACTTAACAGAACAACCCATCAGACTCACACATTTATTAAACATAAATATAAAGATAAGGATAACAGTGCAATTAAATACATACATTATATTCTTCAAGTTAACTGCCGTCCACGGCCTTCTTCCGTAAGCACACTTCCTCGGGTCCACAACCCGGTAATTACTTCTAAAGACACCTCGGCCTCAGCCTCTCCACTCAGGGTCTTAATGACACACTAGTATTCTTTCTCACCACAGTCTCTCAATAGCGCCTCCCTATGGCAATACACTTTAGCCTCCTATACACCTCACGTGGCCATAGCACGTTAATACTTCAATTCACATGAATATCTCATTCGCACAGTAATACATCCATGTCACAGTAGTACATCTTAATAGCACATTCACGATCATATATACATCCCTGTCTGTGGCCAGACTGCCACGACTCATGTGCTGCGACTGTCCTACACCGACAGCTTCACTCCTGGCCTATGTGTGGCCTTCGGCCCTATGCTGGCCTATCCCCTGTGCTCACCGTAGGCGGCTCTTCGGCCCGACCCCGGCACCTACAAAAATAACATTACATTGGTATAATACCATACCATTTCTAATCACTTCACCCCTAATTACAACTCATGAAGCGTACACACAATAGTTCACATTTCACTCACCAAACATCTTACGGTAACACCTCCACCGTATTACACCCTACTCACTCTCGCTACAAATCCATGAAGCTAACTTCCATCTATCGCTCATGGCGCACATTGCTATATACAGTATCAAGGACTTCCACATTCCTCACATATACTTATTTACATCATGGTCGTAGACGAATATAATACATCAATCATAATTATCAATCATCGTTCCACCTACCAGTCATCACTGGAAACACTGTCACAATCTCCCGACTGTTCTCACTCACGTCCGTCCCCTGGGACCTTCTAACTTGCAGTGATAGTAGTACAGCGCTCTCGCCTCATGCAGACCCCCCCACTCACAACATGCACGCTTTTCATTACCCGTGGGCCGTGGGTTAACTTTACTCTAACCCCTTCCCCCGTAACTACTGATCCCAGCTCACCTACTCGTGACATCATCCCCCACCCCAAAAAAATTAATGCAATTAATTTCAAATCGCATCAAGATGACTGTCAACGAGTGAGCGTGAGCAATACCTACATAAAAATGACCTACCAATGCCCCTAGCATATATAATACCGAAATCAGGGGAAAATACGGGGATCAATATGCCCTGCCTATGCATATATGTATCACATCATCAATATCTAACTAAACACAATACCTAATACAGAATCAAAACCACTCAATCTATCAACCATTCTTCATATAATATTTATAATGTCAATATTTTAAAGTCGACGACTCGTTCACACAGATCCTGTCAATGTTCCTGTCCTCCGATGTATAAGCTCCTGAACTCTTCCCCGAGGCTCGACTAAGGTAGTCGGCGATATGATTGCTGGTTCCTGGAATTGGTTGAATAACGAAGGTATACGGCTGTAACGCCAATGCTTATCTAGACAAGCGTGGGCTGGACGAACGATTCTTCGACAAAAATGGTATTGGCTTGTGGCCTGTCTGGATACAGAATTCTCGACCCATCAGATAACGTCCTAATTTCTGGACGGACCACACAATGGCAAGACACTCCCGCTCTATCACAGAATACTTTCTTTCTCTCTGCAATAACTTCCTACTAACATAACATACAGGATGTAACCATTCGTTCTTCTCCTGTAGAAGACAAGCGCCGACACCAGAGTCCGACGCATCCGTTCTGAGGATAAAATTAGATCGAAAATCGGGTAATATCAGAATGGGTGACGATGATAATGCTTTCACCAAATTATCAAATGCTGTCTGACATTCAGACGTCCACTGGACCTTATCGGGTTGTCCCTTCTTAGTAAGGTCAGTAAGAGAAGATGACGAGGAGGAAAAATTTGGAATGAACTTTCTGTAATAATTCAAAATTCCCACTAAGCTTCTGACTTGTTTCTTTGTTTTAGAGATTTGCAACCCTACTAATTTGTCAATTTTTGTTACTTCAGGTCTCTGAACACCTCTACCCATGATATGTCCTAAGAATACTATCTCTGGACATGCCAAATACATCTTTGCGGGTTCAGCAGTTAACCAAAAATGACGTAACCGTTTAAAAATTACCGTTAGTGTCTGAATATGATCAGACCATGTCGACGTATGACACGCTCCACTGGTTTCGTCTGAGCACACAGATACTCTGGTCTCTCATAAAATCTCTGTAGCATATTAACATGGAATACCTTAATTGATCCACCAATCTGGATAGCGTAATCTACCTTCGAAACAACTCGCTCAATAGCATAAGGACCTTTCCATGTCATCAATAACTTATTATGGTCCGTAGGTAATAACAATACAACCTTGTCTCCTGGCTTAAAAATTCTCAGTTTGGATCCTCTATCTTTATAGTTCTTTGCTCTTGCTGAAGCGATACTAGACGCTTCTTCCGCAATATTCTGAAGAGGAGCCTGGGGTGTACGACCCTTATGCGTCGTCTTTTGGCACGCACTGCACGTCTTACAGTACCCTCGTACATCTCTGTGGATGGATGGCCAGTAAAAATTCTTAAGAACCCTTTCTTTGGTTCCAGCTATAACCATATGACCCGCTAATGGGACATCATGTGCCAAATGCAATACTGTTGCGATTAGCAACGCTGGCACAACGACTTGCTTTAAAACGGAAGCCACCGTAACATACTTACGGAACAGAATGCCCGCCTGGATAACAAAGGAAGACGACCCGTTCTTATATTTCCTCGTTTTCTCCGTTCGCGCCTCCCCAAAACATGGACTCAATGATGGATCCTCCTTTTGTAATCTCGCCAAGCGCTCTGGTGTGATATCCAGGTTGACCGCTGGCGTTGCCAAAGGTCTAATCTTATTCCTATCACCTACCTGTCGACGTGTCTCGACTGCGGCACAAAAGTCAATACCTTTTGATTGTGACCATGCCTGCACATTCTCCTCGGAAGGGGAAACTACCCGAGACACATTACCAATGATGAGCTGGGCGCCTGGAAAACAACCAACGACTGCTTCGACTTCCCCGCTAAGGAAAGGCGTATCTATCACTATCTTTGCCAATGGTAATTTCTCAATGGCCCCTGAAAATTGTATGCATGGGACAGTCTCACCTGTAAGCTGTGAATCCGAATGCAGTCCCTATGCAATCCGACAACGGTAGATCCTGTATCCCGTAAAACCGAGACCGGTTCGTCCCCAACAAACCCCGGATAAACCCTAAGACCACCTCCTGTATGACATGAATTTATAACGGGGATCTTTCTCGCACAAGGTAAAATACCGGAAGATAGTAACTTCTCACAACTGGGACACTTAGAATACTGCCCGCCTCCGTTTTCCGATGTAACACACGCGGCCGCATGATGAAATTGATTAGGGGAGCATGGAGTGGAGCTACCGTGATTACCATTCACGTTCGCCGCTATCCTACATGCAGGACAATTTACCCTGATGTGACCTGCTCTTCTGCAGTTCCAACAATCCGCGGTCCTACAATCGCGTGAAAAATGACCTACGCGTCCGCAAGTCCAACATTCCGCTCCCTGTGCTCCGCTAGCCCTGGGTCCCCGTGACCCATCGCGACCGGAACTAAAGTCCCTATGCCGTCGATGATCGGCAAAGGTCACAAATCGCCCTCGGCCATTACCGCGACCTAGCCCTCCTGCTCGGTCAAACTTACCGGATCCATATGCAGGTGATTGGTGATACCCCCTACGTTGCCCCTGGGCTTGCCCGTTATAGGCACCACGCTGACGCGACCTGTCTTTATGTCCTGTCGGCGACCCCTCAACCACGGCGACGTAACCAGCATCCTGTACGTACGCCCTCGCGACTGGTTTGGACGGATGTGCCGTACGGTATGCTTCCGCCAACTTTGACGCCTCCTGCACCGTCGCGGGTTCGTTTTCTTTCAGAAAAGCCACCAGATCTTTATGGCACGACGCGTATAGCTGGTCACGGATCATTAGGTCTTTTAATTTAGCAAAATCCGCGCCCACATGCGCCAAGTCTACCCAGTTCGCGAAATATTCTGTCAATCTCGCGACGAAGGCAGCAAAGTCCTCCCTGGTATCCGCACGTGCTCGCCTAAACTGCTCCCGGAAATATTCCTCGGTACGCGCAAATCGGCGAAGCAGCAAAGCCTTCAGCTTATCGTAATCTTGCACGTCTTCGCGCTGTAACTCTTTAAAGTAGGTTAACGCTCGCCCCTGCAATAAGGACGCCAGGTACGTGGACCATAATTGCTTATTGTCCCCCCATTGCAGTTGTGCATTAAGTTCGAACCTGTAAAGGAAGGCGTCTATATCGTCCTTCCGGTCGTCGAACGTAGGCAGCTTAATCCTAACGCCACCTTTGTTTTGCCCCTGCCGCTCAACTGTTTCTGTTGGCGCATTCTTCTTGAGTTCCAATTCCGCGATTCTTATTCGCGTCTCTCTCTCTTGCTGCTTATCCCTAGCCTCTATCTCCTGTTCTTGAGCCTCTATCTCCCTTAACTTTAACTCCCTTTCCTGCTGCTGAGCCTCTTTTTCCTGCTGCCGCTCTTGAGCCTCTTTTTCTCGCTCTCTATCTTTAGCACGCTCCTCGCGCAATTCCGCCTGCTGCTCTTTAATCCAGCCGCGTAGCTCTACACCTTCAAGACCAAGTTCCGTCCCTAACTTCATTAGTTGCTGGAGCTCCGCCATTTCACGGATTTATTCTTATACAATTTGCAATACAATATACTGTCTATGTACTTACTATACACGACGTATCCCGAGACCAGAAACTATGCCACTACAATAACAAGCACTATTTTCAAATACACACCTAACTGAACACTTTATAGCACACTCTCTCTAACTAATTCTATGTTCTATAAAATGTATTGCACTATTAAATAACAAAAGGGAAAAGAAAAGACAAGAATGAGGAACTTCAGAAGATGGACCACACGGACATCAAAGACAACGAACCAGACTAGGACAAAGCTTCTAAAAAAAACTATAACGGGAAAAAAAACAAAAATGCAACCTAACTACGCCGATTACACTACAAGGTACGAACAAGAACAGAGTCTGAAAAAAAGAACGTATCTACAGATAGGTAAGAAAGAGGGACAAGAGAATACGTCTTCTTGCAGAAACAGAGAAGATACGACGCTACAACTAAACAATAACAAAGCCCTACAGAACTGTTCACTGTGATGAACGAAGTTCCAAGTTTACCACACCTTTTTTAAAGGATAAACTAAGTTCAACACAGCAAACCCGCGCCACCGCCCGTATAATCTATAACGACAACAAAAACAGCAAAACAGAGAAAAAGACAGATCAAAGGGACAGCCCACAATCCAGGGCACAAAATTTCAGTTTTACTTAACTTTCAACTTTTTGAGTCTAACTCCCCCCTTAATCGGAGCTCTGGCCGCTTGACTTCTCAGGCTGGCACACACACTCTCTCTGTGAAAATTCAATCACACATTAGTACATATTTATAGCAATACATGCATCAATACATATTCATAAATACACATAAATTATACCATCATGATATTTCCATTCATTCCACGAACAAAGACAACAGCACAAATTCCTAGCACAACAGAAAAACAACTAGATATGACGAATACAGAATGTCAAAATGACCACAGGTAACTAAACGGACGAGTGTCACAACGGACGAGCCCCCAGTGTCACAAATCCCGGACTGGGAGATGCGATGGTTATAACAGGACAACAATCACGAACGAACAAGTATAACACTTAACAGAACAACCCATCAGACTCACACATTTATTAAACATAAATATAAAGATAAGGATAACAGTGCAATTACATACATACATTATATTCTTCAAGTTAACTGCCGTCCACGGCCTTCTTCCGTAAGCACACTTCCTCGGGTCCACAACCCGGTAATTACTTCTAAAGACACCTCGGCCTCAGCCTCTCCACTCAGGGTCTTAATGACACACTAGTATTCTTTCTCACCACAGTCTCTCAATAGCGCCTCCCTATGGCAATACACTTCAGCCTCCTATACACCTCACGTGGCCATAGCACGTTAATACTTCAATTCACATGAATATCTCATTCGCACAGTAATACATCCATATCACAGTAGTACATCTTAATAGCACATTCACAATCCTATATACATCCCTGTCTATGGCCAGACTGCCACGACTCATGTGCTGCGACTGTCCTACACCGACAGCTTCACTCCTGGCCTATGTGTGGCCTTCGGCCCTATGCTGGCCTATCCCCTGTGCTCACCGTAGGCGGCTCTTCGGCCCGACCCCGGCACCTACAAAAATAACATTACATTGGTATAATACCATACCATTTCTAATCACTTCACCCCTCATTACAACTCATGAAGCGTACACACAATAGTTCACATTTCACTCACCAAACATCTTACGGTAACACCTCCACCGTATTACACCCTACTCACTCTCGCTACAAATCCATGAAGCTAACTTCCATCTATCGCTCATGGCGCACATTGCTATATACAGTATCAAGGACTTCCACATTCCTCACATATACTTATTTACATCATGGTCGTAGACGAATATAATACATCAATCATAATTATCAATCATCGTTCCACCTACCAGTCATCACTGGAAACACTGTCACAATCTCCCGACTGTTCTCACTCACGTCCGTCCCCTGGGACCTTCTAACTTGCAGTGATAGTAGTACAGCGCTCTCGCCTCATGCAGACCCCCCCACTCACAACATGCACGCTTTTCATTACCCGTGGGCCGTGGGTTAACTTTACTCTACCCCCTTCCCCCGTAACTACTGATCCCAGCTCACCTACTCGTGACACAGGGGTCGTACGCCCCAGGCTCCTCGTCAGAATATTGCGGAAGAAGCTTCGAGTATCGCTTCAAAAAGAGAAAAAAACTATAAAGATAGAGGATCCAAACTGAGAATTTTTTAAGCCAGGAGACAAGGTTCTATTGTTATTGCCTACGGATAATAATAAGTTATTGATGACATGGAAAGGTCCTTATGTTATTGAGCGAGTTGTTTCGAAGGTAGATTACGCTATCCAGATTGATGGATCAATTAAGGTATTCCATGTTAATATGCTACAGAGATTTTATGAGAGACCAGAGTATCTGTGTGCACAGACGAAACCAGAGGAGAGTATCTTCTCTATTGCTTGTACGGGGGTCGTAGACCAGTTAGACAGTGACGTAAGCGACACCGAGGCGCAGGAAGAGGTACAAATTCAATTGCCGGAGTTAACTCCGATGTTACAGATTCAAGGAAGGGTGTGCCCTCGAGTGTTACGGGGATGGTTATTATGGAATTATTGTTACGACTGCATTTTAATCTATCGAGAGGTTTTAGAAATTACTCTTCCATACCATGCCACATATACTAATAACAATTCGAGTAAGTTTTATCAAGGACCTTGCAGGGCCACAAATTTATTACTTTAAATTCCCTAACAACTTTCGTCTAGCTTTTACATTCTAAAAGGACAACATCAGCAGCATCAAATGAAAACACAATAATATATCACTAGAAGTCTCCTCTAGGTTCTTAAAAGATTATATCATTCTGACTCATTCACAATTTAATTATTACTTATCTATCTTTCAGAAATAGCCTACCTACTATCTACAAATAATATCTTAATGTCTCAGACGACAATGTTAACTCAGTTATTTGTGCCTACCGCTTAACAAGAATATAACTCGTCAACACAACTGACGTTACATTAGATCTAGATCTACTCTAGGATGGGCTGGCAATCCCCAGCCTCATCCAGACACATCAATTTCAATTTACAAATGTGTATACCAGACACTCATGCTAGATCTAATTGCATGTAAAAAACATTGTAGTCTTGCATTCTTTCGGTAGCACTTCTACTGGAAACTTAAGGTCAGATTCACGTTCATCGTCGAATCAATAGGTAGAAACTTACGATTGTTCCCTGATACGAGATCAGGGAGCTGGAGATAATAGCAGTAGATGATTTGGTAATAGCGTATGGTCTCATTCCAATGTCTATCGAGGACATAGACATGACTTTAACAGTCTTCTGATTCTCTCAGGCCGAATCCAGCCGACTGCCCTCGCAGATGGAAATTTCTGCATGGAGTGAAGAAACGTGGGAATGGCTCCGCTTAAATACTGCTCGGCGATCTGCAAATCCCCAGCCAACTGCCCAAATTTGATTGGTGCATCCATTTCGAGCTCAGCTCGTAGTATTAATAGATTCTATTAATAGTAACAGACAAGGTCAATTTAACATATCAAAACCCTGACTAAAGTCTCCAAACCCTCTACGTTTTATGTACGAATTTACTCACTCCCTTTTCTCACCCCTGTTAAAGTTTATCAAAATCACGGGGTCGAAAACTGCACCGTCACTGCCCCACTTTCTTTCCATCTCTAAGGAAAAGCGTTACAAAAACAAACTGTCCACGAGAATAGTTCAAGGACATTTGCACTGGCTAAAATCAACGCGACCCTGAAATAAACAAACCGTGACCCAGCACGGCACTTCTAGTCCTGACCCTGACATCCGACACACAAGGTTACAGGGACGTAAAATTTAACCCTGACCTTACGAGCTCAATGAGTAGGGAACTTAAGACCCTGTTGTCGTCATTACCAGATGTTATTACAGATTTGCCGGGTCGCACTACGGTGATCCAGTACCAAATAAAGTTGACTTCGGATAAGCCAGTATCTCTTAGACCTTATCCGCTGCCTTTTTCTTCCAGAGATAGAGTTATAAAAGAAGTTGAGTCAATGTTGAAGATAGATGTGATAGAACCATCAACATCGCCGTATTCATCACCCATCGTCCTCGTGAAAAAACTTGATGAATCGGTGCGGTTCTGTATTGATTTTCGAAAATTGAATACTATTACGGTAGGCGATAGGGAGCCAATTCCATTTCAAGAGGAACTAATAGCTTCGTGGGCTGGTTCCACGTGGTTTTCCAAGATAGATTTAACGAAAGGTTATTGGGAAATTCCTCTTGCTGAGGAGTCTAAACAATACACGGCTTTCCAAACGCCCATTGGATTATTCCAATTTAAGGTCATGCCATTTGGGTTGGTAAACGCGCCAGCGACGTTTGCAAGATTAATGAGACTGGTATTAAAGGACATACCTAATGTCGTGTCATTCTTTGACGATATAGCCTGTCATACATCGTCATGGTCTGATCATATTCAGACACTAACAGTAATTTTTCAACGATTGCGTCATTTTGGGTTAACTGCTAAACCCGCAAAGATGTATTTGGCATGTCCAGAGATAGTATTCTTAGGACATATCGTGGGTAGAGGTGTTCAGAGACCGGAAGTAACAAAAATTGACAAATTAGTAGGGTTGCAAATACCTAAAACAAAGAAACAAGTCAAAAGCGTAGAGGGAATTTTAAATTATTACAGGAAGTTCATTCCAAATTTTTCCTCTTTGTCATCTTCTCTTACTGACCTTACTAAGAAGGGACAACCTGATAAGGTCCAGTGGACGTCTGAAAGTCAGACAGCATTTGATAAATTGGTGACAGCATTATCATCGTCACCCATTCTGATATTACCCGATTTTCGATCTAAATTTATCCTCAGAACAGATGCGTCGGACTCTGGTGTCGGCGCTTGTCTTCTACAGGAGAAGAACGAATGGTTACATCCTGTATGTTATGTCAGTAGGAAGTTATTGCAGAGAGAAAGAAAGTATTCTGTGATAGAGCGGGAGTGTCTTGCCATTGTGTGGTCCGTCCAGAAATTAGGACGTTATCTGATGGGTCGAGAATTCTGTATCCAGACAGACCACAAGCCACTAACGTTTTTATCAAAGAATCGTTCGTCCAGCCCACGCTTGTCTAGATGGGCATTGGCTTTACAGCCGTATACGTTCGTTATACAACCAATTTCAGGAACCAGCAATCATATCGCCGACTACCTTAGTCGAGCCTAGGGGAAGAGTTCAGGAGCTTATACATCGGAGGACAGGAATGTTACAAATCTGTTACTGGGTGGTAGTGCCCTCTAGCTGTTATGAAGAGGGTCTTCTCAATGATGGAATTATGACTGCACTTTAAATCGAGAGGTATTTACTATTTACTCTTTCGTACCATGCCACACACTAAGAACAATCTGAATAAGTTTCATAAACAGACCTGCAGGGCCACAAATTTAATTACATTAAATTTCCTAACAATTTTGTCTAGATCTATTACATACTGAAAGACAACATCAGCAGCATCAAATGAAAATTCAATAATATGTCACTAGAAGTCTTCTCTAGATTCCTATAAGGTTATGATCATTCTGACTCACTAACAATTTAAGTACTAGTTATATATCTCTCAGATATAGTCTGCCTACTATCTATCAAGCAATATACTAATATCGTCTCTGGCGACGATGTCATCTCAGCTATTTGTGCCTACCGCTTATAATGGATCAAGCTCGTCAATATAAACTGACGTAGTTAAGTCTATTGGATCTACTCTAGGATGGGCTGGCAATCCCCAGCCTCATCCAGACAAATCAGTCCCAATTCACAGATGTGTATGCTATACATTCATACTAGTTGCAAGTCAATATAAGTCTTTGTCTTGCATTCTTGGGTAGCACTCCTAGTATATGCGGCAATCCTGTCCTACTGGATAACTTATGTTCAGCTCCTCGTTCATTGTTGAGTCATCAATGGACAAACACTTACGCTTGGTCCCTGGTATTAGAAAAACCAGGGAACAGTAGACAATAGCAGTGGGCATATCTCATTCAAGCATATGGCTTCATCTCAATGTCTATAGTGGACTAGACATGAATCAACAGTCTTATGATTCTTCAGGCAGAATCGTGCCGACGCCTGCACAGATTGGAATTTTCTGTATGGAGTCATGGACATAGGTATGGCTACACTTTTATACTGTGCAGCCCCCTGCAAACTACCGTCCAAATCCCTAGATTTGATTGGTGCATCCATGCGAGCTCATCTCGCAGTATTAATATATTCTACGTGGGAGTTGGTCACGGCCTTGTACTAAAAACAGACAAGGTCAAATTAAAATGTCAAAACAATTACTGAAATCTTTAAACCCTCGTGCTTTCTACATTTTATGTACGAATTTCTGAACGCGACTAAGCGTCTTAAACTATCTATCCTTATTCACCCCTTCTCTTCCCTTCTAAGTGTTCATCAAAATCACGGGGTCGAGAATTGCACTGTCACTCCTAACTTATACATTTATTCTATCTCGCCCCACTTTCTTTCCATCTCTAAGAAAAAGTGTTTCAAAAACAAACTGTTCACGAGAACAGTTCAAGGACAAAATTACGCTGGTTATAATCAACGAGACCGTGAAAAATCAACTCCTTACAAGTCGTGACCCAGCACGGCATTTATATTACTTAAACCCTGACAAGGAACAGTGACGGGATCTTTGTGAACGAGTCGTCGACTTTAAAAATATTGACGTTATAAATATTATATGAAGAATGGTTGATAGGTTGGTTGGTTTTCATTCTGTATTAAGTATTGTGTTTAGTTAGCTATTGATGATGTGATATATATATGCATAGTGCAGGGCAAATTGATCGCCAGGTTTTCCTCTGATTTAGGTATCATATGTGCTAGGGGCATGAGTAGGTCATTTTTACGTAAATATCGCTCACGCTCACTCGTTGACATTTATCTTGATGCGATTTGGAAATTAATTGCATTAATTTTTTGGGGGTGGGGGATGATGTCACGAGTGGAGTGAGCGGGATTCAAGGATTACGGGGGCATGGAAGTGAGGGAATGACTCACGGGATAGTGAGGCTGCTCACCTATATTGACTTCTGTTAGTTAACGTTAAAGCGTGAAATGTTGTGAGTTGGGGGGTCGGCATGAGGCGAGAGCGCTGTAATGACAATCACTGCAAGTTAAGAGGTCCCAGGGGACAGACGTGAGATCAGAGCAGTCGGGAGATTGTTGTGTGTTTTCCAGTGATGACTGGTAGGTTGAACTGTGATTTATAATTATGATGATTGATGTATTTTATTCGCCTATGACCATGATGTAAATAAGTATATGTGAGGAATGTGGAAGTCAGTGATTACTGTGTATAGAAATGTGCGCCATGAGCGATAGATGTAAGTTAAGTTCATGGATTCGTAGCGAGAGTGAGTGCTGTGTGGTACGGTGGAGGTGTGTTACCGTAAGATGTGTGGTGAGTGAAAGGTGGACTAGTGTGTGTACGATTCATGGTTTGTAATGAGGGGTGAAGTGGTTAGAAATGGTATGGTATTATACCAATGTAATGTTCTTCTTGTAGGTGCCGGTGTCGGGCAGAGACGCCACTCGCGGTGAGCGAACTAGCACAGGGGATAGGCCAGCATAGGGCCGAAGACTACTCATAGGCCAGTGGAGTGAAGCTGTCGCGCAGGACAGTAGGAGCGCATGAGTCGTGGCAGTCTGGCCACAGACAGGGACGTTGTATAGAACTGTTAATGTGCTATTAAGATGTACTGACAGTGAAGTGGATAGTATGGATAGTATTTTGTACACGCTGTATACATTTCCATTGAGCCAAACAATAAGATCTTACAATATTGATTACCATATGTACGCTGATGACACACAGCTGTACAAATCTTCCTATCCTGGTGTCTTGCCAATTTTGGTAGCAAAAATTGAAAATTGTTGTAGAGCTGTGAAGTTGTGGATGGAAAATAACAAACTGAAATTGAACAATGATAAAACCGAGGTTATTCTTTGCTCCACTAGCAGTAAACTGAATTTGGTAGATGCAAACATCACAGGCATACAGTTTGACGACACTTTCGTTGAATTTTCAAGCCCAGCAAAAAACCTGGGCGTACTTCTTGATAGTACATTGAGTATGGAGCGTCATCTAAACAGCTTTGTTAGATCGATATTTTTTGAGATTAGGAAAATTTCACGAATGAAGCCTTTTTTAACCACAGATGCCATTAAGACCCTTGTAACATCCTTGGTTTTGTCACGTCTTGACTATTGTAATTCAATGCTGGCGGGTCTTCAGGAAGAAAAGATTTCAAAACTTCAGAGAGCACAGAACTGTGCAGCTCGTCTTGTTCTTGGAAAATCAAGATATCACAGTAGCACAGAGTTACTCAAAACACTTCATTGGTTGCCTGTTAAAGCACGTATCGAGTACAAAATTGCACTAATGTGCTTCAATTTCTTTGAATCTTCCAACCCAAATTATTTAAGTGCAGTTTTGTTTTCCTATATGCCCGCCAGAGCCCTGAGATCATCACAGGACTCTAGGCTTTTGAAAGTCCCAAGATGTAACCTAAAGAGGTTTGGAGAAAGGTCGTTTAGTTACATTGGTCCTACTAGTTGGAACTCCTTGCCTATCTCTTTGAGATTCTCTGGCAGTGCTGCCATTTTCAAGACGGGGTTAAAAACATATTTATTTGACAAATATCTATAGTGTGTGTGTGTGTCTTGGTGTGTGAGTGTGTGTGTGTGTGTGTGTGTGTGTGTGTCTGCCAGCTGGCCGTTTATGTGTACGTGTGTGTGTGTGTGCATATATTTTATCATGTTATTGTAAAGCGCCTTGAGGCATGGCTAAAGGCGCTATATAAATATACTTTATTATTATTATTATTATTATTATTATGGTGTTATAGAGATGTAATGTTGTTCTTATAGGTGTCGGGGTCGGGCAGTGAGGCACCCGTGGTGGAGAGACTAGTGCAGGGGATAGGCCAGCATAAGTGAAATGCTTGGGTTGGGCAGAAGGCTACCCACAGGCCAGCTTGAGTGAAGCTGTTGCGCAGGACAGCGAGGGCACCTTAGTCGTGGCAGTCTGGCCACAGGCAGGGACGTATGAATTGAGATAATTATTAATGTGATATTGAGATATTAATGTGATATTGAGATATTGAGGTGATATTGAGATATTGAGGTTATGTTGAGCAGGAGCCAGTAAGATAGGCCGCAAGTAGTACATACCTTGATGTGAGGCTGAGGCCGGAGCATATTTAGAAAAGTAACTATCGGGTTGTGGACCCGGAGAAAGAATGAATGTTGGGAATAATGACCATTGGATGGTATTTGAATTGAATAATGTAACCTATGTAATTGCACGTATATCTTTATCTTTATGTATAATAAATGTGTGAGCCTGTTTGGTTGTTCTGTTAAGTGTTATACTTGTCTGTTCGTGATTGATGTCCTGTCATAATCAGTACATCTCCCAGTCTGGGATTTGTTACAATCATCACCTGTTTCCTCGATTGAAAAACCACCCCAATCGATTTCATTCACACATGAGAATGAGTCTCGACACATTTTATTACATCTTGGGAAAAGTAGAACCTAAAATAATTAAGATCTGGTGCAATTGGCATCAACCCATTATGGCAGATGAACGCCTTGTCATCACGCTAGTCAAGTCAAGCTTCACTTTCAAACAGTTTTTCAAAAAAATGTAATGCAGACACTGTGTTATCAGTATTGAAGTTTTTTTTTTCTTTTTATTCTTTATTCTTAATCTTAGCACTGCTGTGATGAGCGATTCGACGTTCATTTGTAATCGTTGAGGTTATAATAAACTACTGTGCGCTACACACTAAGCCTGACTTCTTTGCAGACAACACAACTTAGCCCCTTCAATAAACTACTATACACATAGTTAAAAAAGAAAAAAAAGGCCCAACTTGTCTGCGGACGAGACACCCTAGCCGCTTTAAAAGCGAGAAAGACTTAACAAACAATTCTTTACGCTTTACAAGCGTCGCGACAAACTGCAAGCGCTAAAGAACAAGCTTTATCTCTGAATGGTAGTAGAGAAATATGAGAAACATTACAAGCGCTTGTCTGCACGCGCTCGCTTTCTCAAGCGTCAAGCGTTCTCTCTGTAAGCACCCTTACATACTTCGCCATCTTTCTCACGTCACGTGACTTCCTGTGCCAGCTGATTGGTTTCCTAAAATAGGTCTACAACACGCGGCAATGTTTACCTATTCCATTTTGATCACGCTCGCCTGCCCACTGTTGTCACGGAATTCACGCGGAAGTTTCCCCTCTCTCTAAATCTATACTCTCTGGTAATACTAAGATAAGCAGTCTAGACATCGAGAAAGCACATAGTGATTTATACAGAAAACAGCTTTACATTCATGTAATTCATATAGTTTTTATCATGTGTCCCTAACCAAAATGAAACTATTTCCAGCACGAGAGTGCCTTTCCTGTGAAAATTGCAGGAAATATTTCTTGTTTAAAGGAAATCACTTAAAATTGCTTTCCATTCGTGCAGTACTGAAATTTTTACCAAATGAAGAAGTCAAAATAAAGTGTCAGTCGGACTCGACTAAAACTAAGACCATCTAGTTACAAGGGGGGGGGGGGAGCGCAGGTGGCTGATGAGTTCAATCTGTGCACGGAAAGACCTCTGGCAGTGAGGGCAGGGAATGGTGGTTGCTGGATGAGGGTCATCGGCCCTGGATTTCCTCGCCTGTCGACGCTGGAATATTATTATATAGTACATCACATCATAACATCAAAACTCTCTCTATATAAAAAACTTATATAACCAACAATGTTTAAGATCTCTAAACAACTGAGGACAATTTTGTCAAAAACAATTCAGATTCGCAAGCTTGTGAACACACAACAGACAAACACATGAAATCAAGGCTCTTTTTCTACTGTATAATCTTTCTCCATTTCAGTTTGAGACTAAAAAAAACAAGTACTGCGCAAACTCAAAGTCACCAATAACAGCATGTAGTCATTTCATACACGTACATTCACGGAAAAAATGCTGCAAAGTTACCGTATGTAAAATATTATTCACATAATAATAATTTATATGTCGAACTTTTCCTGACGTCTTAATGAGCTTTACAGAGAGAAAAACAAACTAACAATCCACTTTCATGTGCATACACGCATACATACACAACTACACGAGCGCACGATTGGATTCACACCGCACGGACACAACATGCATCCCATTTACTAGACATAGCACAGAAATTCCATTAACAGTCGAAATTCATAGTACATAACATCAAAACTCTATAACATTCTATATAACCAATAATGATCAAGATCTCCAAACGTTTGAGGAAAATTCTGTCAAAAAGAATTCCGTTACATACACACGAACATACTGTATACAGATACAAATACTTGAAACCAAGGCACGTTTTGTATAAGACAAAAATAATGTAGTCTTTTCTTCACTTTAGTTAACCCTTTTGCTGCCAAGTCCAAACGCTCTTCTTTCCTTTGGACTGTCAAATTAATGGATTGTCGGGTAGAAAGACAGCAGGGAATAGTATAAAATAGGAGTCCAAAACATACCGGAACAATATCGGCCGATATATCGGCCCGGCAGCAGTTTTAGCATGAAACAGCAGGGCCAATATATCGACCGTGCGGCAGTCTTCCATAACATATGATGGGCCGATATATCTAATTTCTAAATCTAAATTCTTTAAAATAATGTAGTTTTCTACGGACAAATAAAATTATGATTATTTATTATTTGGTATGTGTTGATTAGAGTATTAAGTATTTTGTATGAAGGAGCCTAGAAAAGCAAACCAATCACAGTGTGGATCTTTGAGGGACAGTTGTACTGACCTGCCCCCGAGATTGTGGCAGGATGGACAAGTACTGAGAAAAGGGTATAAAACTCCAGGCCTGTCAAGCACCAGGCACTGCGTCTCTTCCCCCAGTCGAAAGCATTTATATGTATTATGTTGTGTATGAATAAATGTGCCCTACAATGGACTTGTAGTCTTTGACAATGTGAACAGTTTAACCACCAGGGCACAAAATCGTCTGAAAGTTGTGGCCCGACAAGCCACAATAACAAGTGAAACCGCCACTACAACCACACCATCTGCATCTTATTACACATATAAATATTTGTTCTATGCTCAGCGAGGACAATTATCAAAGTTAACGACTATCTTTTTCCACGCTCGTTTTATCAAACGTTCTTATTTCATCCTGTCTAAATTTTTTTACGACATACGATGTCCAAAACTGCATGTTCTCTAAACGAATTGCCCAGTGCGCTCACTGAGTACCTGGAGCCATGAGAATGTTGAATGTCCAAAAGAAGGCCTTGGAGTTTATTAACTTTAACTGGCCTTCTGCATGGACTATTTGATTGTGCCATTAGAAAAAAATAAATATGATAATATTTATTTAATAATCCCACAACTGAATTTTGCTGAGAACGAAACAGAGCCAGACGTTTTACTACCTTACTATACTCCTAAAGCATACGTATGCTCTCCAGATCCCATCTCTCCATATATGTATATTCTTTTTACCCTGGTGGCTGTGCCCCGCCCCCTCCCCCCAATTGTAAGCATTTTAAGCCCCTAACGTGGAGAGTACAAGATCTTTCCAATCCCGAGCTGTCAAAATAATTTCTATTCTCAGTGAAAACTAAAAAAATTTTTCCTGTTGACTTTCTTTCTCTATTCTAATCATAAGAAAGTGGACGGAGAGTTAATTACACATATTTTGTGTGTTAATTACATATTTTCATTTTGCGTGCAACTGATACTCCTGTGTTCAAGATCTCTTGTCTAAATGGGTAACAGTTATTGAAACATCTTTTTTTACCAGGTCAAAATGTGGCAAAAAGAAAAAGTTGTATTTGTTGTTTTGTTTCCTTGAAAAAGGCTGTTGCCGAAATATCGGCCATTTTCTATCTTCTCTTTTAGTTTGCATTTCTGTGTATCTTTTGGGTATTATTTCTAACTTAAGGCTTTGCTACATACAACTTTTTCTTTTTTTCCAAATTTTGACTTTGCCCCACAGTTTTTCTGTGGTCTTTGTAATATTTCGTCAAATCCCCCCCCCCCCCCCCCCCCTCACCCCCGCCCTTTTTTTTTATACGTTTCAATACTGAACATGATTTGGTAGTGATGTTCTGTCCATTTCGTATACATGTCTTCTGGTGCTGATTTCATTTACTGGTACGACCTTGATTTGCTGCTACAGGTAGATACACAATTTCCCACCCTTGTTCATCCAGGTGTATCTGAGATAAAAGGACAAATAAATAAATGATTAGATGGATGGATGAATGGGGAGGCAACACACGACCACGGGATGTTTCCGGATATTTAACCCGTGCGGTAGTGACAAAAAAACGTACATAACTTGGTGATTGGGTCTTTTATGATCCGATCCTCATGAAGAGAGAATGGTGGCATCACAAAAAACACTCCAGATGTTCAAGGACACAAGCATAGCTCAATCCCAGGACGCTGGCATAATCTGTCTACAGAGAAAGAGACAGACCGATAGACTGACGGACAGGCAGACAAATAGAGGAAGAGAGAGAACTCTGATAATGTCGAGCAAATATTTTTTGTTAATCCATTTACTACAAAAAGCAAAACAACAACAACAACAACATCAAACAAAGCCCATTTCTGGAGTACTTTCTTATTTATCAATAAATCATTTTTGGTGATAAATGTTTGTTTTTTGTATCGTATTTGACGATTTCAAGAAATTTGGCATGTTTCAAAAGAATTAGACATGTCTTGGAATTAGAGAGTTCATTCAAACTCAGGTGAACAAAAAAACTGACGGCTACAAAGTGGCTTTACTTACATGGATATAGACTGGATGGCTAATTGAGAGAAAAGATTAATCCTGAGGTCACTAGTGATTTGATTTTTTGATGGGGGGGTGTAGTCACAAGTGATTGGTTCTTGCGAGTTTACTGATGGATGATGAATGGTTGATAGATAGCCGTGTGCGTGCATACATGTGTGGGTGGTTGGATAAGTGGATGAACTGGAGAGTGGATGGATAAACATATGGAAGATTGGATGGATGGATGGATGGATGGATGAATTGATGGCTGGGCAGATGGATGGATGGATAGATGGATGGATGAGCTGATGGGTGGGCGGATGGATGGATGGATGAATGGATGGATGAATTAATGGATGGGTGGATAAATGTATTGATGGGTGGGTGGATGGATGGATGAATTGATGATTGGGTGGATGGATGTATGGATGGATGAACGGATAAGTGGGTGGATGTGTGGATAAATGGATGGATGGGTTGATTGATAGACGGATGATTGAATAGGTAGGTGGGTGAACGGATGAATGAATGGATGTGTGGATGGATGGATGGATTGATGGATGATGGGTGGATGGATGGACGGATGGATGGATATATAGATGAATATGTAGATAAAAATCAATCGTTGATGATTTAGGTGAAAAGAATGATGGCTGGCTGCTAGGGTGGATGGGTGACAGGATATTTATTATGGGTGGATGGAATGGATCATTAAGACTGGCATAAATGAATAAAAGAAGGCAAATTCTGAATATAATTATGTAAAGATTTTGGTTGGATGGTTTTAATATAGGCAGAAACAGTAAATCTTACTTGTAGTTGTGTTCTTTCAAATATTTCTGCACCATGTTTCTTATCACAGGTATTCCATCTTCACTGTGAAGACCTCGACCAGTGATCACGTAAACTTGGTTGTAATGCCAACGAGCTGTAAAAATAAGCAAAAAAAAAAAAAAAAGCCAATTTTTAATGGTCCAGTGAAGAACCATTAAAAACCTGCAGGGTTACCAAATATTTCATAAAACCACAGAAACCACAGCGGTCACGGCAGGGCTTTGTACATGTAACATACAAGGTTGCTTTTTTTTTTTACTATGCGATCACAGTGGTTAATTTTTGGCAAGTTAGAAAACAAAAAAATATATTTACCAACGTCCACCAGTTGAAATAGACAGCAAGAAAATTGTGCAAACATCTCTAGGTGAGAATATCTCCCTCTTCTATCTATCTCTCTCTCTCTCTCTCTCTCTCACTTCCTTATCTGTTCATTTTCTTATTCTCTTTCTCTCTCTCTTGCTCTCTCTGTCTTCTTCAATCCATCTCCCTTTTTGTTTTGTTTCCAAGTGTACAATGTATTTAAAAAAAATAATATTTTGGGTTTTTCTTTTGGTTACACGTATTTCAGGCATACTCAATTCACCAAGATACTAGAAAATGTTAGAGACACGCCTAAAACATGACTAGACTGTGGAATGACCACTAACTTAAATGCTACTAAAATCTGAGAGTAAGAAACAGGGACTTGTTCTGGAAACTGGAATATTTTTCACGAGGAAGTTCGAAGCGGAAAAAGCTAGTGGTCTGAAGGAACAGTTATGAAGCGGAAAAAGCTAGTGGTCTGAAGGAACAGCTATGAAGCAACCAATGTACAAGTATTTCATTAATTTGTATAGGCCCATTGCGAATGACGTCTCACAGTGTTTTTGTTTTGTACTTCCGACACCTAAAATGGCGGGTGGATCAGCTGATGAGTGTAACTTTTTCCAAGCGGTTAAAATACCTGCTGGTTGCATTGTAGTTGACTGTTATGACAGGGGTGGAAAGGATGGATCCAAGCTGGTCAGATTCCCTACAAGAGAGAGGAAGTGAAAGAATTGAACGAACGTCCCTCATGTGCGTGAATACACGTGTCACTGTTTATTGTAGTGAACTTTTTTTTAGCTTCCCGCCGATTGGTTCGCGACGCCTGAAGTGCTCACGGTGCAAATCAGCTAACGAATCAAAATCAATGCTACTGTCACGAGTGGAGTGAGCGGAATTCAGAGATTACGGGGGCATGGAAGTGGGGGAATGACTCACAGGATAGTGAGGCTGCTCACCTATATTGACTTCTGTTAGTTAACGTTAAAGCGTGCATGTTGTGAGTTGGGGGGGTCTGAATGAGGCGAGAGCGCTGTATTACTATCACTGCACACTAAGACGTCCAAGGAAGCGGACGCGGGAGAAAGCCCCAGAGGGCGAACATAAGGAGAGCAGTCGGAAGACTTGGGAGTAGTGTTTTTTCCAGTGATGACTGGTAGGTGGAACGATGATTAATAATTAGGATTGATGTATTATATTCGTCTATTAGCATGATGTAAGTAAGTATATGTGAGGAATGTGGAAGTCCTTGATACTGTATATAGCAATGTCCGCCATGAGCGATAGATGAAAGTGAGTTCATGGATTTGTAGCGAGAGTGAGTATTGCGTACTACGGTGGAGGTGTGTTACCGTAAGATGGTTGGTGAGTGAAAGGTGGACTATTGTGTGTACGCTTCATGAGTTGTAATGAGGGTGAAGTGATTAGAAATGGTATGGTATTATACCAATGTAATGTTATTTTTGTAGGTGCCGGGGACGGGCCGAAGAGCCGCGTCGGTGAGCACAGGGGATAGGCCAGCATAGGGCCGAAGGCCACACATAGGCCAGGAGTGACGCTGTCGTGTAGGACAGTCGCAGCACATGAGTCGTGGCAGTCTGGCCACAGACAGGGATGTATATATGATTGTAATGTGCTATTAAGATGTACTACTGTGACATGGATGTATTACTGTGGAATGAGAGACTCATGTGAATTGAATCGTTAACGTGCTACGGCCACGTGAGGTGCTATAGGAGGCTAAGGTGTTATTGCCATAGGGAGGCGCTATTGAGAGACTGTGGTGTGAAAGAATATTAGTGTGTCATTAAGACCTGAGTGGAGAGGCTGAGGCCGAAGTGTCTTTAGAAGTAATCACCGGGTTGTGGACCCGAGGAAGTGTGCTTACGGGAGAAGGCCGTGGACGGCAGTTTAATTAAGTAATATAATGTATGTCATTGCATTTCTATCTTTATCTTATGTTTAGTAAATGTGTGAGTCTGATGGGTTGTTCTGTTAAGTGTTATACGTGTTCGTTCGTGATTGTTGTCCAGTTATAATTATTGCATCTCCCAGTCTGGGATTTGTGACACTGTGGGCTCGTCCGGGATTTGCCGGGTCGCACTACAGTGATCCAGCACCAAATAAAGTTGACGTCGGATAGGCCAGTATCTCTTAGACCTTATCCGCTGCCTTTTTCTTCGAGAGATAGGGTTATAAAGGAAGTTGAGCCAATGTTGAAGTTAGATGTGATAGAACCATCAACATCGCCGTATTCATCACCCATCGTCCTCGTGAAAAAACTTGATGGATCGGTGCGGTTCTGTATCGATTTTCGAAAATTGAACACTATTACGGTAGGCGATAGGGAGCCTATTCCGTTCCAGGAGGAACTAATAGCTTCCTTGGCGGGGTCCACGTGGTTTTCCAAGATAGATTTAACGAAAGGTTATTGGGAAATCCCTCTTACTGAGGAGTCTAAACAATACACGGCGTTCCAAACGCCCATTGGATTATTCCGATTTAAGGTCATGCCATTTGGGTTGGTAAACGCGCCAGCGACGTTTGCACGATTAATGAGACTGGTGTTGAAGGACATACCTAATGTCGTGTCATTTTTTGACGATATAGCATGTCATACGTCGACATGGTCTGATCATATTCAGACACTAACAGTAATTTTTAAACGATTACGTCATTTTGGGTTAACTGCTAAACCCGCAAAGATGGATTTGGCATGTCCAGAGATAGTATTCTTAGGACATATCGTGGGTAGAGGTGTTCAGAGACCTGAAGTAACAAAAATTGACAAATTAGTAGGGTTGCAAATACCTAAAACAAAGAAACAAGTCAGAAGCTTAGTGGGAATTTTAAATTATTACAGAAAGTTCATTCCAAATTTTTCCTCCTTGTCATCTTCTCTTACTGACCTTACTAAGAAGGGACAACCCGATAAGGTCCAGTGGACGTCTGAATGTCAGACAGCATTTGATAATTTGGTGACAGCATTGTCATCGTCACCCATTCTGATTTTACCCGATTTTCGATCTAATTTTATCCTCAGAACGGATGCGTCGGACTCTGGTGTCGGCGCTTGTCTTCTACAGGAGAAGAACGAATGGTTACATCCTGTATGTTATGTCAGTAGGAAGTTATTGCAGAGAGAAAGAAAGTATTCTGTGATAGAGCGGGAGTGTCTTGCCATTGTGTGGTCCGTTAAGGAATTAGGACGTTATCTCGTGGGACGAGAATTCTGTATCCAGACAGACCGCAAGCCACTAACATTTTTGTCGAAGAATCGTTCGTCCAGCCCACGCTTGTCTAGATGGGCATTGGCTTTGTAGTCGTATACCTTCGTTATTCAACCAATTCCAGGAACCAGCAATCATATCGCCGACTACCTTAGTCGAGCCTAGAGGAAGAGTTCAGGAGCTTACACATCGGAGGACAGGAACAGTGACAGGATCTTTGTGAACGAGTGGTCGACTTTAAAATATTGACATTATAAATATGATATGAAGAATGGTTGATATGAGGATTGGTTTTGATTCTGTATTAGGTATTGTGTTTAGTTAGCTATTGATGATGTGATACATATATGCATAGTGCAGGGCATATTGATCCCCATATTTTCCCCTGATTCCGGTATTTTATGTGCTAGGGGCATTGGTAGGTCATTTTTATGTAAGTATTGCTCACGCTCAGTCGTTGACAGTCATCTTGATGCGATTTGAAATTAATTGCATTAATTTTTTGGGGGTGGGGGATGATGTCACGAGTGGAGTGAGCGGAATTCAGAGATTACGGGGGCATGGAAGTGGGGGAATGACTCACAGGATAGTGAGGCTGCTCACCTATATTGACTTCTGTTAGTTAACGTTAAAGCGTGCATGTTGTGAGTTGGGGGGGTCTGAATGAGGCGAGAGCGCTGTATTACTATCACTGCACACTAAGACGTCCAAGGAAGCGGACGCGGGAGAAAGCCCCAGAGGGCGAACATAAGGAGAGCAGTCGGAAGACTTGGGAGTAGTGTTTTTTCCAGTGATGACTGGTAGGTGGAACGATGATTAATAATTAGGATTGATGTATTATATTCGTCTATTAGCATGATGTAAGTAAGTATATGTGAGGAATGTGGAAGTCCTTGATACTGTATATAGCAATGTGCGCCATGAGCGATAGATGAAAGTGAGTTCATGGATTTGTAGCGAGAGTGAGTATTGCGTACTACGGTGGAGGTGTGTTACCGTAAGATGGTTGGTGAGTGAAAGGTGGACTATTGTGTGTACGCTTCATGAGTTGTAATGAGGGTGAAGTGATTAGAAATGGTATGGTATTATACCAATGTAATGTTATTTTTGTAGGTGCCGGGGACGGGCCGAAGAGCCGCGTCGGTGAGCACAGGGGATAGGCCAGCATAGGGCCGAAGGCCACACATAGGCCAGGAGTGACGCTGTCGTGTAGGACAGTCGCAGCACATGAGTCGTGGCAGTCTGGCCACAGACAGGGATGTATATATGATTGTAATGTGCTATTAAGATGTACTACTGTGACATGGATGTATTACTGTGGAATGAGAGACTCATGTGAATTGAATCGTTAACGTGCTACGGCCACGTGAGGTGCTATAGGAGGCTAAGGTGTTATTGCCATAGGGAGGCGCTATTGAGAGACTGTGGTGTGAAAGAATATTAGTGTGTCATTAAGACCTGAGTGGAGAGGCTGAGGCCGAAGTGTCTTTAGAAGTAATCACCGGGTTGTGGACCCGAGGAAGTGTGCTTACGGGAGAAGGCCGTGGACGGCAGTTTAATTAAGTAATATAATGTATGTCATTGCATTTCTATCTTTATCTTATGTTTAGTAAATGTGTGAGTCTGATGGGTTGTTCTGTTAAGTGTTATACGTGTTCGTTCGTGATTGTTGTCCAGTTATAATTATTGCATCTCCCAGTCTGGGATTTGTGACAGCTACCATCGCCATGGTGAGGCGTCGGTCTTGACAATTAAAATGGCCGTTATCCGTAATGGGCATATTTTCATTTCTTCGACCTTTATTCATGACATCTCCATAATTAAGGAGATATCTCTGTTTCTATTTCTCTCAATCCATCTTCTCTCTCTCTATCCATGTATCTATGCCTGTCTCTCTTTCTCTCTTATCACCCATCTATCTGTCATCCCTGTGTCTCTCAAATCTCTCCAGAGATAGCTCTATCTATGGCAGTCTTGTCTCCCTCCCCGTTACTTTATTTCCTGCTGAGCGGGGAAAAGAGCAAGCGGTCCAAGGGCAATAACAGATTTAAATATGACGCCACTGAGTATTGCATTTGTTATTTCCCTTACACTGTGATCTCCCACTCCTGAGGAAATTATTCAATTTTTATTTATCAATTTCTCTATGCTTACCTGTACAGCTATCTACTTACCTATTTATTCATTACCTCCTTGACCGCCCATCTTGGTATCCACCTACCTCCCTCCGTCCCTACCTATCCCACCCATCCATCCATCTATCTGTACCGCTATTCCTTCTGTCTATCCTCTTTCCAGTCAATTACTCTTTTTTTTTAAGGAGAGAAGAGCTGGCGGTCTAAGGGGAATAACCAATAGAATTATAATGCTATTCAGTATTTCATTTATTATTCCCCACAGACCCTCAGTCGTAAAATCTTCACAATATAGAAAGACTTCTGTCTCCTTCTCTCTTCCTATTTCAATCTCTCTGGCTATCTTTCTTCTCTCTCTCTACATCTATCCCTAGTTTCCCCAATTCATCCATCTATACATCCACCCATTCACGCTTCTATCTATCTATCTATCTCTCTATCTATCTATCTATCTATCTATCTATCTATCTATCTATCTATCTATCTATCTATCTATCTATCTATCTATCTATCTATCTATCTATCTATCTATCTATCTATCTATATCTATCTATATCTATCTATCTATCTATCTATCTATCTATCTATCTATCTATCTATCTATCTATCTATCTATCTATCTATCTATCTATCTATCTATCTATCTGTCTGTCTGTCTGTCTATCTATCTATTTATCTAATCTATCTAATCTATCTAATCTTTTCTATCTCTCTTTCTCTTTCTCTCTATCTCTTTCTCTCCTTGCCTATCTTTCATCTATCTATCTATCTATCTATATCTATCTATCTATCTATCTATCTATCTATCTATCTATCTATCTATCTATCTATCTATCTATCTATCTATCTATCTATCTATCTATCTATCTATCTATCTATCTATCTATCTGTCTGTCTGTCTGTCTGTCTGTCTGTCTGTCTGTCTGTCTGGCTGTCTGTCTGTCTGTCTGTCTGTCTGTCTGTCTGTCTGTCTGTCTATCTATCTATCTGTCTGTCGATCAGTCTGTTCCCTCAACCCCTTTTTTTTACTGTTGTAAATGGATTTTAAAAGCAAAAACAACTTTATTATGCGTTTTTCATTTGTTTACTTGTGTTTACAACGCATTCAGCTGGACATTATCAGAGCTCTCCCTATTTCTCTGCCTATCTGTCAGTCTGTCGCTTTCTCTCTAGACAGATATGGCTCACCTTCCCGGAGGAAGAAAGCGAGACGGGCTCTTGCATCTACTGCCATAATGCCGTGATAGTCGAGGGTGTCTCCTGTTCTGTCCACAACACTTTGTCGTGGCACAGAGGTAATGCGTCTCCTCAACTTCTACAACAAGAGAGAGAGAGAGAGAGAAAAAAAGAGGGAGAGAGGGGGAGAGAGAGAGGGAAAGAATGAGAGAGAGAGGGATAGAGAGAGAGAGAAGTAGAGATAGAGAGAGAAAGAGAGAAAAGGTGCTTGTGAGTGTGCGTTTGTCTGTGTGTGCATGACAGATAGAGAGAGAGGGGGTGGGGAGAGAAACAGAGAGAGAGAGAGAGAGAGAAGGAGAGTGAGAGTGAGAGTGAGAAAGAGAGAGAGAGAGAGAGAGAGAGAGAGAGAGAGAGAAAGAGAGAGAGAGAGAGAGAGAGAGAGAGAGAGCTGGGGGTAACTGAAGTGATCATGACAGAAACAAAAATTAGTACTTCACAAATAAGAAGTAGTAGGCTAGTGATATCTTAATTGTTACCATATATGATACACTGTGTGGTGACAGGGACTTGATGAAAAGCGCCATCAGAATATCAGAATGTAAGTTAGAAAACGCAGTGTCCTTCCTGGTACATCCAATACGACAATGTTCCGATTACCAATTGAGCCCCCAAACCCCGGCTCTTCGAAAAACAACCAACAAAACAGCTACCTTTAAGCCCTCTCCTGCAATTTCCAGTTTATTCTCTGTGCATCACCAACTGTCCCCCCCCCCCCCTTTCCACATACAGACACTAACAGGGGGAGAGAGAGAGAGAGAAAAAACAAAGAGAGGGAGAGACAGACAGATAGATAGATAGATAGATAGAGAGAGAGAGAGAGAGAGGGAAGAAAGGGGAAGAGTGAGAAAGAGATACACAGAAACCAATAAAGGGAGAGGGGGAGAGAGACGGACAGACAGAGAGGAAGAGAGAAAGGGGAAGAGAGAGACACAGACAGACATATAACGACAGAGAGAGAGAAAGAGAGAGAGAAAGAGAGAGACAGAGAAGAAGAGAGGGAGAAAGAGACATAGAGAGAGAGAGAAAGAGAATATAAGAGAGGAAGAGAGGGAGAAACAGAGAGTGTCAGATACAAAGAGAGAGAGAGAGACAGATAGATAGAGAGAGAGAGAGTTAGTTTACGTGCATTGAAGGCATATTACAGATCACAAACACATTTGAAACTTTGACAGACACACGTAACACTTACTGTAGACAACAGTCTACCATCGGGCGATACTGATCTTGCTGAAAACAGAAAATGTGTGGAGGGAAGAAAAAAAATATATGGCGATCGGTTTCAGGGGAAATAACCAAAATAAATTGTGTACATTTTTGTGCATGTTATTTTGTTGTAATTTCCCATTGATTGTTAAGATGTCCACATTTCAGAAATTAATGATTCTTCTCTCTCTTACCCTCTCTTTATCTTTTTGTCATTGTTTATCTATCTGTTCCCCGCCCACTCCACCCCCTCACCCCCACCCCTTCTCTTTTTCCTATTTTCTTTACAAAGTCAGATCTGTCATAATTATTCTTCTATCTGTTAGATGGCTTGACCATCAAGGTTTTGAAACAACCTTTACTCATTCATGTCGGCATTCGACTCTATTCAGTATGGCAGAAAGGCTGTCGAGACCAGTTCTCCAGAAAGTCCACCAAAATCAAATATTATAATAATGCTCCAGCCCAGATCTGGCTCTTCCTTAATGTGATAACGTTTCTTATTCTATCGGTGGCCACAGAAAGATGTCGACGGATTCGTGTTCAGCTATAAAGTTCATAAAAGCTTATAAAAAGTATGAACTACTCTCTGCGCAGTCGTGTGGCCAGATAGATAGATAGCTAGATAGTATAGATAGATAGATAGACATATAGATTGACAGATAGACAGATAGGTAGATAGATAGATAGATAGATAGATAGATAGATAAATAGATAAATAGATAGATTGAGAGATAGATAGGTATATATATATATGTGTATATGAGTCATTTAAAAAAAAATGACACTTTTGGGGTACATTAACAGTACACGTGGTACTATCCAAAATGATGATAGAAAGCGAGACTTCATCATGCTTATTGAGAAGTTGGAACATCGTTTGACCTTAAAATACACGTATTCTTAGATCTTTCTTTGAATGGCATTAGCCATAGCCCCTGATACTTGATGGGGTATGTGAAAATGCGGACGGGGGGGGGGGGGAATCCAGATGTAATGGTGCTATGAAAAAAAACATTTTGCCACTACAATATGTAATGTTAGGTAACCTTTCTTCGACTGACTGAGACATAAAATTAAATGGATGTTATATCTGATGAAGTCATAATTTCACTTATAGCTAGGTTAATATGTTTCTGTTAGCAGTTAATTTCCCTGATTTTAGTTGTCCATCGATAAATTTCCACCCTTTCACCCTTCACTTTGCAACAATGAATGGTCACTAGATTTGAAGGATCTTTGCGAGCTTTTATATGTGACAGTGCGACTTCCCCTGAAGCCGAAATGGCGGTGCCGTGATCTTGCTGACAACTTGTTTGAAGATGGAATGCAAAGTTAAATGAACAATGGTAAGTAGTTGAGCTTGCAGTTCCATCCTGTTACCTAGAGTTTACGGTTATCTAGAAACTGATGCATGCAAATATTTGTATTCAAACAGACCCTTATTACTGTGTCTAGTCAGTGGTACTGAAGAAAAGAAACAGAGTGGACATATTTTTGATACCAACGGGAGCAACACGTGCGTTTTCCATCCTGTTACGATTCATCATGTTACCATTCATATGGAGAGAACAAAATGCAACAGGAAAGAATGCAAAGTGCGAGATCTCTGCTTACATGGACATGACCCATTATGTAGGTTAATGGGTCTTGCAACAGACAAACCATACCACAGTGATGCATGAAGCATCAGGTATACTGCTCTTATTGACAAAATATGATTGTACTTTTTGTATTTGGTGTGATTACGATAATTAGTAATTCGACTACGACTACTAAGAACTCGAGTACGACTATCGGAAGAGAGGGTAGGCGGGACGTTAGGACGGGCAGAGGCAGAGAGAGAACGAGATAGTCAACAACGGGGGCCCCTAAATTTACATCACCAAGGATTCTGCACGAACGGCATCAACACTTGCATCTGTAAGTAGAACTTACAACACAAGCTATTTCGGCATCAGTATTCCCTCATCGATCCATCTTTGAACTTCACAATCAAATGCCTCTCTTGTAGCTCCCTTCATTCCATGGTCGTACTGCGCCACCTTGTTAGTCAAACAAGGTTCTCTGTCCTTCCAAAAATATTTAACAGTCCACTGTTTGCCATCAAACCACGCCTCAAAGTCCTTATCAATAATGCGGTCATGACAACCACTAGCCGCTGCATGCTCAGCCTCCTGAAAACTTAGCCTCCTGCACTGAACAGAACAACTCAGATTCCCAAACTGAACTCTATCTCCGTGAATAAAAACTCCACCCAATTGTTGAATGATATCCATGCCTAGCACCGCGTCAACACCACCCACAATTCTATCTACCACTGTAACCGTTGCTCTCAACCGGGCCTCCCCAACAGTCAACAACACATCAGCGACTCCCTTACATTTAACAGTATGTCCATCAAAGGCCACCATTGTACTCTCCCCTGTCCATCGGGTCACTACACTGCTACTAACCAGGCTCATTGTACACCCAGTGTCTACAATTGCCTGAACCAACGTGCCGTCAACCATCGCTTCTATCAGTGGAACCTTATGTAGTCCCGTCGAACTCACTTCACAAGATGAGGATCCCTCGGCTCCTGCACACATGTTTGAACGAGGACCACCATCGTCTTGATCATCTCTATGTCTGTAAGCAGGCTTACCTTGGCGAGGCATAGATCTAGCAAACTGGCTTCCAGTAGAAGTACACCACCGAGCAGTATATATGGCCTTTAGCGTCTTTACAGACGGTCTTAGCAGCTAGAATATTCACTTTCACTTTGACTGACAGCTTCTCTCGTGGCTTATTCTACCAATGTTTGACCCGAGAGTGCGATGGCAGTGATTGCAGGTCAGTCTTTTGGGTTCACTTTGGCGAGTGTTTTCATTCCGCCTCTGTTGTTTTGTCAGGTATGTTTCTTTTGCCTTGAAGTCTATTGCGAGCGTGCCACTGCGCAATTTTTGTCTCCATCTGCTTCGATCATTTGCAAGGTTCTCCCATTCATTGGGGTCGATGTTGAATGTCACCGAGCAGTATGACCTTCCTCATTACACCTATAGCACACGATTGTCTTCCACTCTGGACAGTCTTTGACAAAATGTGGCCCATTACAATTGAAGCACTTTACGTTGGCAGCCTTCCTACCGCCCTCTCTGTTTTTCATTCCCACTCCGGTTGCTACCACTCCGCGGGTTCCAGAGTCCAAGACGGGTCTAGATCTGGACCTGGTCGATAACACTCTTGCCCTTCCCATCACATCACTAACCTGCATCCTGTCAATTCCAGAAACTTGTTGTAGTTCGCAGCAAATCTCATCCGGGAAGCCTGTTACAAACGCCAGTTTGACTATCTCCTCCAACCCATCCGTCACAAAACAACTTTGTCTTGCTAATCTCCTTAAACCATTTGCAAACACATCTACCGGTTCCCCGGTCCATCGGGCTGCCTTCAACTTGCTGTACGCCACGAATTTATTATCAGAGAATGCTTCAACCAATCTCTGCTTGATCACTGCTTCATCTGCTTTTTCCGTTTCATCTAATTCCAAGTACACAGCCAGGGCACTCCCCTCCAAGTATAACGGAAGAAAAGATGCTACATCTTTTACTTTTGTCAATTTGGCTACCAGTTCCACCTTTTGGATCCACGCACCCACATCCCCCTCGCCGCTAAACACCTTCACCATGTCTGACACTTTGGCCGTTGGCCCGGTTGCAGCCATGTTTACGTGGTCGATCTCGATCCGAAAATCCCGATGCCGAAATAGCTTGTGTTGTAAGTTCTACTTACAGATGCAAGTGTTGATGCCGTTCGTGCAGAATCCTTGGTGATGTAAATTTAGGGGCCCCCGTTGTTGACTATCTCGTTCTCTCTCTGCCTCTGCCCGTCCTAACGTCCCGCCTACCCTCTCTTCCGGTAGTCGTTTTATAAAACTGCATGCCACCCGCAGCCATCCGGCAACTGGATAATGGCCCACTAATTTTCCACAAACTGAAAATACCTCCCTTCTTGACAACTTGCTGCTCAGTTGTTCAGCGATAGGAATGTCATTGGCTCTTGAAAACACTAACTCCCCGCTCTGGTTTCTGTTGAGTCTGAGTCCCAACACAGCTCCCCCGTCCAACTTTACAGGTTCCTTCGCCATAAGACCATAGTCCTTTAAATGAGAAACGACATCGAGTGCACGAACGCCGGTTGCATCAACCATAATGTCATCCACGTATGAACTTGTTGCCTTGTAAATATCAGGCCTCTTTGCAAGAACAGTCTTCAGTATCCTCGACATAATCTTTGACCACCTTCTTGACTGCATCCTTGGAAACAGAAGGATCCACTTGTTTGGCCAGATACCAGGTACGCTCCACTCCGAAATGATGTTGTTCGTGCAGGAACTTTACATTAACCTCTGATGCAGCACATGCCACAGGCAACGCACAATCTCCACTCAACCACCCACGCTTGACTCTAGTCAACTTGTCCGCTTTATTACTCTTAGATGCAGTGCACACCACATCAACGGTCAGTTGCAGCTCTTCCACCAAACTCTTCAACACGCCCAAACGCCGTTTTATCAGCACCTCAGCTGCTCCTTTGGCCTTCACTTTTCTCTCCTCCGACAGTGTTGTTTTGATCCACTCACAAACTGTAACCGAGTCCGTCATAAGCGTGATCTGTTCCAGTCCCCATTGCACGCCCAGATTCACTCCCTTCAACGCAGCCTCAAGTTCAGCAACATTAATGTGTTTAAAGTCATCCTTTTTCCTCATCCACGCAGCATCCTCTACCACCACACCACCAATGTCTATCACCACTCCTAATGCCAAGTCACTGGCATCACACCAGACCACGCCCTTTGTCTCGCTGGGGACTTTCCACACACCCTTCACAGGATCCTCAAAACAAACTTGGTTAAGTGTCTTTTGTAGCAAAGTGCATGCCTTGTCACCAGCATAGTCGTCCCACCTGCTCCCCTCCGTCTGTCGCTGCAAACGTCCAAAACGTCACCCCCCGCGTGGCACCTCACGAAGTCATTTAACTCTCTGAAATCCAACACTGGTCGCACCTTGTTTTTGGTTACTTGTTCAACGCCCATGAGGGGGATAATTCCGTCAACATGACCATCCCACGGCATAAGTGGAGAGGTTGTTTTTGTGATCTTGAGATCAGGGGGGAATGTGATTACGATAATTAGTAATTCGACTACGACTACTAAGAACTCTAGTACGACTACCGGAAGAGAGGGTAGGCGGGACGTTAGGACGGGCAGAGGCAGAGAGAGAACAAGATAGTCAACAACGGGGGCCCCTAAATTTACATCACCAAGGATTCTGCACGAACGGCATCAACACTTGCATCTGTAAGTAGAACTTACAACACATTTGGTAACAGAGTGGAAACAATAGTAACAGGATAGAAACATGGGTGACAGGATGGATTAAAATTAGCATTGTTACAATATTCATGTATTATTTGTATGAATGAAGCACATAATTAATTTAAATCTAGAGGGTTTAGATCTAGATCTAAAATTTTCAAATCAAACTTTGATGCTTCAGTGGAATAAGTTCAATGGAATCCTGATAGAATGTAAGTAACAGGAAGGAAACTCAAGTTGTGGAAAGAAAGGTCAGGTTGACATAAATCTGTGTTCTGTCTTTAGACATTTCTTTTTTTTATTTCTTTTTTTAAATTGAAGTAGAATAATTAACTGGCAACTTTCTTGAAATACATCAGATTCTTGTTAAATTGTATTATCTGTCTGTATTGCCAATATCTGTAAACTAGATAACAGGATGGAAAGACATATGAACTATTATGATGAACACATCTATGTTGCTTCAATATGACTTTGTCTACTGAACATGAATAATGTCTATACAGGACTAACTCGAAGCCAGATATAACTTTTGAATCTGTTTTGGTAAAGTAATAATTAATGACCAGTAGTACTAAAAGAGACCGAATGGAGAAAACATAATTTGATTAATAATTATTTTATTTATGTGTGCAAATTATATTACAAGAAAAATTACTCTATGGGGCCTTATATACATTTTCAGTCTGTTAATCATTTTATATCATGGGTTTTAGTTGAAGTTTTATTTTGCAACATAATGTTATGTCAAAGAGAAAATCTAGAACATAAAGTGTGTGTTGGATAGAAGAAATGAGTTTTGAAACTTAAAACATTCATAATGTAAATTTTCTAATGCAACAGGAAGTTGAATCTACAATTTGATGGGTACTTAAATCAGCACATTAGTAATCTACAACAATTTTTCTCAACAGGCAAAATTCACTCCAGCTGAAAAGCAAAGAAGATACAGGGAAAAAGAGAGACAGGGATCCAGTCAGGAGACAACAGCACCTTGAGCATGAAACCAAGAAATACGAAACGGACAAAGAAGAGGGGAAAAAGAAGCTCATAGCAGATATGAATGAAAGCGAGAAGAGATCTGTATGCAAAAAAAAAAAGGAGAGGTTACAAGAAAGAAGCCAAACTGAAGAAGAATGTCAGCACTGAGGCCAACACACCCCAGAATCAACACACTCACGTGTCACTATATCCAGACAGAAAATGCAGTCCCCTTAAGCATAATTATGTCCTCAGAGAAGAGAAAGATGAAACCAAAAACTTAAGAACCAGTAGGTCGAGAAGAAAAAAATACTCCACAGACACAAGAAAAAGGCAAAGAAACCTGAATTAAAATTATTTTCAGGGACTTTTTATTTCATTTTCACTGTTCTTCTCTCTTTCATTACACTTTATGTTTTGTTGGGTTCTTATCACATTTATTTAATGCTCATGGTTTGTGTAATTACTTTCATTTCACATTCCCCTTGTTAATTGATCTTTATTTTTGCTCCGAGTCCATTAGTCATGATGATCTACACTGAAGGGAGATCTGTTGTTTGTTTTAAAATGTGCTGTTTTGTCTTTATCATATATAATTACAGACTGATTCCTAGTATTATATGTCTGTTACAACATGTTATAATACCATACATACAATTATTTTCCACCCTGTTACCCATATTCTCTCCTGTTACCTTGTTTTCCATCCTGTTACCAGGACTTCTTCTGACACAAACATACATTCTCTATACCTAAGTGGATAAGTCCTTATGTCAGTGGTTGAACTTCATAACAAAGAGTAAACCTGAAGAGTTTTACCAAAATTAGCCAAATGGATTCATCTCACCCGGTAATCAAAGATATTAAAATATTCAAGTTTTGGCATTTTTACTCTTGTTTGAGATAAATTTCCTCAGAAACATAAAGAAACCAAACTTCTTTTCTGTGTCTCAGAAAACAGACTTGGATCAGTCATTATTTAGAAGTAGTGGACCCTGAGACTTCTATTTACATCACTGCTTGCATGATTTATTATGGTAACAGGATGGAAAGTTTATGAAGGGGTACCATATATAATCAAGTGGTATGTACTAATTTCAATGAATTAAGCTCAGATTTTCTGCATTCTTGTCAATAAAATGTCGTTGGAGATAATGCACATGATTCTGAGTTTATTGATTAATGTTCATTTTAAAAAAAATGTATACTTCGAGTTGGTGTCATTTTTTAAAATATATATATATACAGATAAACAAATGGATAGAATGAATAAAAAGACAGACAGACAGACGGACAGGCAGACAGACAGACAGACAAACAGACAAGCAGACAGACGACAGGCAGACAGATAGACCGAATGACATGCAGAAAGACAGACCGACGGACAGACAAATGATGCATCCATAAATCTCACCTTGTCTGAAGAAAGATCCTACATCAGATTTGGCATAGGTGTCAATAAACTGACTGCGACAGTCAACTCGTTTTCTATAGAAAAAACCTTCAGTAACACCGGGTCTTGTCTGGTCCTACAGCAGGAGATAGAGAGAGCATGTGTTTGCTTTAGTGTGTATGTGTATGTGTGTGTGTGAGAGAGAAATATACAAAAGGGAGAGAGAGAGTAAAGAGAGAATGAGAGAGAAAGCGAGAGAGAGAGAGGATGAAAGAGAGATGGAGAGAAAGAAAGAGAGTAAAGAAGAGATAGTAAGAGAAAGAGAGAGATTAGGAGAGACTGAGAATGAGAAAGAGAGAGAAAGAGAGTAAGAGAGACTGAGAGAGAGAACGAGAAAGAGAGAGAAAGAGAGTAAGAGAGACTGAGAGAGAGAATGAGAAAGAGAGAGAAAGAGAGAGAAAAGAATAGATAGTAAGAGAAAGAGAGAGAGTAAGAGAGACTGAGAGAGAGAATGAGAAAGAGGGAGAAAGAGAGTGAGAGAGAGAGAGAGATAGAGAGAGAGAGAGAGAGAAAGAGAGAGAGAGAGAGATTATGGTCATGACGGCGAAGTGATCAAAATAGAAAGAAGAAATACTACTCTACAAACAACAGAAATACTTGCATTGGAAGTAGTGACAGTAGTAATTGTGCCAATAATGATAGTTGTGGGGTGACCACCGACACAGTCAAGGTATGAAATACTGGATGAAAGTGTTATCACAATTATAACTTACAAAAGCAGCTGCAGTCTTAGTACCTAATGCACCAAACTAAAGGTTTCAAACCCATTTTACTTGGAGTTCCGTTCAACGCTTGTCTTTCCAACACCCACTGTTCCAAAAAATAACAACAACAACAAAAAACCCTTTAGCTTCCTCTTTCCCTTTTATTCTCTCTGCACCCCCAACTCTTCCCCTGCCCCGCACTGACACAAACAACAGGGGAGAGAGGGGGAAAGAGAGACAGAGAGAATGGCATAAATGAGAGAGAGAGAGAGAGAGAGACAGAGAGAGAGAGAGAGAGACAGAGAGAGAGAGAGAGAGAAAGGGAGGGGAAGAGAGACAGAGATTGCGACAGACACAGAGAGAGAGAAAGAGACACACGGAGAGAGAGGTCCAGAGAGACAGACTGAGAGACGGACAGAGAGAAGGCAGAGAGAGAGCTAGACATAGAGAGTGAGAGAGAAAGAAAGGAAGAGAGGGAGAAATAGACAGACAGAGACAGAGAGAGGGAGAAAGAGAGAAGAAAGAGAGAGAGAGAGTGAGAGAGAGAGAGACAAAAGAAATAGAGAGAGACAAAAGAGAGAGACACAGACCCAGAGAGGGTTAGATGCAATGGGAGAGTGAAAGACAGAGAGAAGGAGAGACAGTTTACCTGCATTTAAAGCACATACGGTTCACGAGGACGCGTGGAAATTTGACAGACACACGTAATACTTACTGTGGACAACGGTTTACTATCGAGGAATACTGATCTGTCTGAAAACAGAAAATTTGTTTGGGAAAAAAATATGGCTATTGGTCTCAGGGGAAATAACCAAAATAAATTATGCCCGTATTACATTTGTGTGTGTGTTGTTTTGTTGTAATTTCCCACTAATTGTTAAGATCTCTACATTTCAAAATAATTCTTCTCTTTCTTACTCTCTCCTTATCTTTTTGTCATTGTTTATCTATCTGTCCCCTCTCCGAGATAGATAGATAGATAGATAGATAGATAGATAGATAGATGAATGAACAGACAGACATGCAGAAAGACAGACCGACAGACAGACAAATGATGCATCCATAAATCTCACCTTGTCTGAAGAAAGATCCTACATTAGATTTGGCATAGGTGTCAATAAACTGACTGCGACAGTCAACTCGTTTTCTACAGACAACACTTTCAGAAACACCGGGTCTTGTCTGTTCCTACAGCAGGAGATAGAGAGAGCATGTGTTTGCTTTGGTGTGTATGTGTATGTATTTGTGTGAGAGAGATATATACAAAAGGGAGAGAGAGAGTAAAGAGAGAATGAGAGAGAAAGCGAGAGAGAGGAAGAAAGAGGGATGGAGAGAAAGAAGAGAGAGAAAAGAATAGATAGTAAGAGAAAGAGAGAGAGTAAGAGAGACTGAGAGAGAGAATGAGAAAGAGAGAGAAAGAGGGAGAAAGAGAGTGAGAGAGAGAGAGATAGAGAGAGAGAGAGAAAGAGAGAGAGAAAGAGAGAGAGAAAGAGAGAGAGAGAGAGATTATAGTCATGACGGCGAAGTGATCAAAATAGAAAGAAGAAATACTACTCTACAAACAACAGAAATACTTGCATTGGAAGTAGTGACAGTAGTAATTGTGCCAATAATGATAGTTGTGGGGTGACCACCGACACAGTCAAGGTATGAAATACTGGATGAAAGTGTTATCACAATTATAACTTACAAAAGCAGCTGCAGTCTTAGTACCTAATGCACCAAACTAAAGGTTTCAAACCCATTTTACTTGGAGTTCCTTTCAACGCTTGTCTTTCCAACACCCACTGTTCCAAAAAATAACAACAACAAAAAACCCTTTAGCTTCCTCTTTCCCTTTTATTCTCTCTGCACCCCCAACTCTTCCCCTGCCCCGCACTGACACAAACAACAGGGGAGAGAGGGGGAAAGAGAGACAGAGAGAATGACATAAATGAGAGAGAGAGAGAGAGAGAGAGAGACAGAGAGAGAGAGAGAGAGACAGAGAGAGAGAGAGAGAGAGACAGAGAGAGAGACAGAGAAAGGGAGGGGAAGAGAGACAGAGATTGCAACAGACACAGAGAGAGAGAAAGAGACACACGGAGAGAGAGGTCCAGAGAGACAGACTGAGAGACGGACAGAGAGAAGGCAGAGAGAGAGCTAGACATAGAGAGTGAGAGAGAAAGAAAGGAAGAGAGGGAGAAATAGACAGACAGAGACAGCGAGAAGGAGAAAGAGAGAACAGAGAAAGAGAGAAGAAAGAGAGAGAGGGAGAGAGAGAGAGAGACAAAAGAGAGAGACACAGACCCAGAGAGGGTTAGATGCAATTAGAGAGTGAAAGGGAGAGAGAGGGAGAGACAGTTTACCTGCATTTAAAGCACATACGGTTCACGAGGACGCGTGGAAATTTGACAGACACACGTAATACTTACTGTGGACAACGGTTTACTATCGAGGGATACTGATCTGTCTGAAAACAGAAAATTTGTTTGGGAAAAAAAATATGGCTATTGGTCTCAGGGGAAATAACCAAAATAAATTATGCCCGTATTACATTTGTGTGTGTGTTGTTTTGTTGTAATTTCCCACTAATTGTTAAGATCTCTACATTTCAAAATAATTCTTCTCTTTCTTACTCTCTCCTTATCTTTTTGTCATTGTTTATCTATCTGTCCCCTCTCCGACTCATATTCCCATTTCTTTTTCTCAAATTATTTTTCTCCATAAAGCCAGATCTGTCATATTCCTCTATCTGTTAGATGGCTTGACCATCACGTTTTTGAAACAACCTTTACTCATTCATGTCGGCATTCGACTCTGTTCAGTATGGCAGAAAGGCTGTCGAGACCAGTTCTCCAGAAAGTCCACCCAAATCAAATATTATAATAATTCTCCAGCCCAGATCTGGCTCTTCCTTAATGTGATAACGTTTCTTATTCTATCGGCGGTCACAGAAAGATGTTGACGAATTCGTGTTCAGCTTTAAAATTCATCATATACTATTCTCTGTGCCAGCGTGTGAAGAACTAAATAGGTAGACAGAAAGATAGATACATAGGTAGATACATATAGATAGGTAGAAAAATAGATAAATAAATAGATAGATTTATCGATAGATATATAGATAGACAGATAGATAGATAGATAGATAGAAAGAGAGATAGATAGATAGATAGATATAGATAGATAGATAGATAGATAGATAGATAGATAGATAGATAGATAGATAGATAGATAGATAGACAGACAGATAGAGAGAGAGAGAGAGAGATAGATAGATAGATAGATAGATAGATAGATAGATAGATAGATAGATAGATAGATAGATAGATAGATAGATAGATAGATAGATAGATAGATAGATAAATGAACAGACAGACAGGCAGAAAGACAGACCGACGGACAGACAAATGATGCATCCATAAATCTCACCTTGTCTGAAGAAAGATCCTACATCAGATTTGGCATAGGTGTCACTAAACTGACTGCGACAGTCAACTCGTGCTCTATAGACAACACTTTCAGAAACACCGGGTCTTGTCTGTTCCTACAGCAGGAGATAGAGAGAGCATGTGTTTGCTTTAGTGTGTGTGTGTATGTGTGTGTGTGTATTTGTGTGTATGTTTGTATGTGAGAAAGAATAGAGAAAGAAGTGGAGAAAGGAGAGTCAGAGAGAGGGGAAGAAAGAGAAAAGGATAGAGAGAGAAAGAAAGAAATAGTGAGAATGAAAGAGAGAAAGTAAGAGAACTAGAGAGGGAGAGAGAAAGAGAGAAAGAGAGAGAGAAGGAGAGAAAAAGATAGACAAAGAGAGTAAGAGAGAGAGAAGGAAGAGAGAGACTGTAGACATGGCGGCGAAGTGATCGTAGTAGAAAGAAGAAATACTACTCTAGCAACAACAGAAATACTGGCACTGGAAGTAGTGACAAAAGAGAGAGAGAGAGAGAGAGAGAGAGAGAGAGAGAGAGAGAGATAGAGAGAGAGAGAGAGAGAGAGAGAGAAATAGAGAGAAAGAGGGAGAGACAGACATACACCTTCCAGAGAGAGAGAGAGAGAGAGAGAGACACACACACACACACAGAGAAAGAGAGAGAGAGAGCAAGGGCGACGGAGAGAGACAAAGAGGAAACACAGGGAGAGATAGATAGATAGATAGATAGATAGATAGATAGATAGACAGATAGACAGATAGATAGATAGAAAGACAGAGCGAGAGACAGAGAGAGATAGAGAGAGAGAGAGAGAGAGAGAGAGTTTTTCTGTCATTAAAGTGTAATTATACAGTTCACGAAGACGCTTGAAAATTTGACAGACAGACGTAATACTTACAGTGGACAACAGTCTACTATCGGACAATACTGGTCTGTCTGAAAACAAAAAGTGTGTGGAAGGAAAAGAAAAAAAAACCCGGCTGCTTGCCGTCGAAGGAAAGTAACCAATATGAACAAATGGCGCTACTAAGTAATCATTTGTTGCCTCCCATTTATTCGCAATATCTCCATATTTGACAACGGGTTTTCTATGTCTCTGTCTTTCCTTCCTCGCTGTGTGTTTGTCGTTGTTTGTCGATTTGGCTCCCCATGTCTTGTTTTCTTGTTCTCTTCTGTCTCTCTCTCGGTCTAATTTTTTTTCTATAAAGCCAGATCTGTCATTCGACCATTGTGACATGGCTTGACCATTATGTTTCTGAAACAACCGACAGGGCCAGCAGAACTGGGCGGAGCCTCGACAAGGTCAAGGTCCAGAGAAAAAAAAACAACTGGAGGGCAGAAAGTGATGGTCATGGGGTGAGAGGATGCGCCAACCGCGTGATGATGTATGGAAACGTCAAACACTCTTTGCCTGTGTATATAATGTGCTAACTTGTCCACAGCATCCTTTCCGCTCCGCTCCTCGCTATTGTAGAGGCAAACAGAGTTCCTCATACGTAATTTTCGGTGAAAACAGCGGAGCGGTTGCTGTGGACAAAACCACTTATTCATTTTTGTCACTTTTCGACCATGCTGCAAGAGAAGATCTCTGTACCCCCCCCCCTCCCCCCTCCAAATAAGAACAACAACAACAACAAACAAACAAACAACCCAAAACCAAAAAACATCGAAATCATTTCATTAGATGAAAAATGTCAGGACCATTTCTCCGGAAAAATCAAAATCTGCTATTACATCAGATGAAAGATGATGTTCCATTCCAGACACCGCTACCTTTGGTCTAGGTGCTCACCAGGCTATTGGATCAGGCGGGCGAGTAGGATGGTGACGTCAGAATATTGAGTTTCAATAAGGCCTCACGCTCTATATAGACAACTGGTTTTATCTCAGTGAAACTCCGATGCTGTGACTTCACCACCCAACTCGCGGTCGATCACAACTGGCGCATCTAGATTTAATGCACTAAAGTTTTTTTTTTCTATGGTTGGCCAAAAACAAAAAAGAGATGAATTCGTGTGTCCGAAATAAACTTCACAACAGTGCCATATTCTAAAATGAAGTCACTTAGATCAGTTGAAAGAAAGGAGGTACATTCCACGGTAACTGACGGTACGTTCAGACAATACTTTTTAAGAAAATAAAAGGCCACTAAATAATTTTAAAACTATTCACTTCAAAATGGATTGATTAGTCCTTCAGAAAAATGATACAGAAATGATAAAAATGTGTTTTAGATAATAAAAATTAAGGTGAGTCCATTCAATTGCCTTCACTTTGGTCGGTAATTGATGGGACAGAAAAATACCAGGTTTTTTACATAGCAGAATGAAACTGCAAAATTTTGAAACCAAACCAACAGGATTAGTGAACAATGTTCTTCTACATTCAAAAAATGCATTTGAGCATACAGAAAAAAAAAATAAATAATCAAGTTTTACTTTTAAGCACAATGGGGCAATTAGTTTCAGTAACTGATGGGACAGAATTCTGGTAACTGATGGGAGGTTGTAAACATGTGCTCTTTTCTAAGATGGTCGCCAGGCCACATGATCAAGCAAGCAAGATAACGCTAACAATAAATGTTAATTTTATTACGACCCTTCACAACGCAACCATTAATTTTTTCCCCAGGCAAGGTTTGAAAAATGACTCTTAGGTAACATATTACATGGAATGTCCCAGGAACGTAATTTTGGGGGAAAAAACTGTGTCAGGTGATATTGCGTCGAGAATGAGTAGAAGCCAATACATTTTTTTTTCGTTACTGTATATCAATCAATACTTAAAAAAACAATTTTCACAACAAGTGCAACCATGAAATCATGTTCAGAGGAAAATGAAAGTATCTGTAGTATCTAAAGTATCTATAACCAGCAGCCATTCTGCAGGGCTAATGTGCACCAGTACAGGGAAATTGCACCAAACTTAACGCGTGTTAAAACAATTCTTTGTTTTAGCACCAGTCCGCTGTGCACTTCATCCTTTGTAAGGACAGTTGCACCAACTTGAACGTTCTTGTCAGAATCTTGGTGGTTAATCCCACCCTCCCCCCCCCCCCCGCCCCAAAACAACAACAACAACAACCAACCAACCAACAAAATGCACTATTGGAGAAATCAAACAGACAAACGCAACAACAGACACAGCCATAAAATTATGGCGGCAGGATGATTGGTGGCGGTAAGGATGCGTGGGTGGATATTGAAATAAAGTAATACAGTGGGGGAGTGATTTTCATATAAAAAATAATACTAATAATGAATTGACTTACGATGCTACGCCTTGATTGTTTCAAATTTCATTCTTGTATGACTGCTAAAATACGCTGTTAAAAGATAAATAAATCAGTGAAGTAATTATTGACTTTGAGGCATGCACAATTTCTTAAGTTCTTTCTTTACTAACCAGATATCGGCATTCACTTTTTGAGTGCTGACACCAGAAATAACAGTCTTCATAATTCATAACAATAATAGCGGAATACATTACTATAGCACCTGTCTCCAAACCCTTTACAGTGAAATAATAACAACTCTTCCCCCCTTCTCTCTCTCTCTCTCTCGCATGTACTTGCAAATATACTTTCATGTTTACAAAACATGCAAGGCTTAAGGACGACTGTAGCAGTTAGTAGTTATTTCCGATCCAGGACCGATTTTAGCTCTGATTGGAATTTTGCAAATGAAGAATATCTTTCAATCAAATTCATTTATTGAACCCCGAAACGCCACTGTTGGGTATTTGAAACAGGTCATCTGATACCAAAGTATTTTTGCTATACTTCCAAAGTTACTAATAAAAAAAAAAGATTATGATAGATATTTATATTTGTGCATTGATCTGCTCACTCGAAATCGATTTGGCTTGTTTCAAAAGTTTTAGATAAAAGTTAGGTACTGTTATATATTTTAATGCTGTTGTCTTGATGGCCAATCAGAGCTCAGATCACATAATGTTCTCATCTGTCTACCTTCCGTCAAAACTGTCAGTGATATGTAAAATACTCCCGCTTTTCATTAAAACTTAATATAAACTAGTGAAAAGATATGTGAGTATGGTAACAATTTGTGAGCACATTTACACACAGAGGGGAGACTGAACGGGAAAGGAAGAAAGAAAAAATAGATGGATAGATAGATAGATAGATAGATAGATAGATGGATGGATGGATGGATGGATGGATGGATGGATGGATAGATAGATAGATAGATGGATGGATGGATGGATGGATGGATGGATGGATGGATGGATGGATGGATGGATGGATGGATAGATAGATAGATAGATAGATAGATAGATAGATAGACAGACAGACAGACAGACAGACAGACAGACAGATAGGTAAACAGATAAACCTATATACAGATAGATTGAAAGATAGAAAGATAGATAGATAGTTAGATAGATAGATAGATAGATAGATAGATAGATAGATAGATAGATAGATAGAGATAGATAGATAGATAGATAGATAGATAGATAGATAGATAGATAGATGGTGACAGGAAGAGAGAAGGAAAGAGAGAGAGAATGATAGAGAAAAAGAGAGAATGGGAGGGGGGAGAGAGAGAGAGAGAGAGAGAGAGAGAGAGAGAGAGAGAGAGAGAGAGAGAGAGAGAGAGAGAGAGAGGGATATTGCTTACCTCTCGTGGGGAACGATTCGAATTCAGCTTTTGCCCCTGCTGCAGTTTTACCGTGTAGGTCAAGGGTATCGCCTCTTCTACTACCAACACTATCTAGTGGTACTGGTATATTATTATAACCGCGTCCCGCCTGGAGAGAGTGAGGGTGACAGAGAGTTTATGCAGTCTGAACGAATAGGGAGAGATAGCAAGAGACAGACAAGCAGAGAGAATGTGTATGTGTGTGTGTGCATGTGTATGTGAGAATTAAACAACCTGACTCCAACACCAGGTAGACAGAGCCAAATCACTAGTGCTAATATGAAAGTGGATGTTTTACGGTATTTGACAGCTCTTCTTGTGATAGACATAGAGATTTTTGAAACTGACATCTTCACTAAGCCAAAGTTTCATCATACAAACCGTACGAAAGTTTTAAGAAACGGGAGGATGGAATTATGAGTTTGAGCAGGATATTATTTATTAGTTGGACCTTTGACGTTGAAACAATTTTTAAAAAATCACCCACATGGAGAATGTTTCTGCACGCGGGTTCTGTATCAGCAATAATTTGTTTCCTTTTCTGTTGGAACCCAGCCTGAAATCTCTTGAGGAAACACAATTATAGAAACTATCAGTAGTCATCCCCAGCTCCCGGTGTTGTGGTAAACTTCATGCACATTGAAGGACCGGGTGTCGAGGAATATTTACGCAGAGAGATTCGATGTTTCAACCGCAAAAGACCTCTCAGCGCCCAGTGATGCATGTACAGAAAACCTTCATAGATCATTTGCATTTATCCACTTTGGCTCAATTCTTTCGATTTTGGCTGAATATGAATACTTATTAGCTCAACATTCGAGTAAGATTTGGCCCGATCTACTATGCCCATGAATGAGCAAAGGCTCAAACGGCTGCGTATGATTTTTAAGCTTATCACCAATGCAGCAACAGACGTACAAATGGTATTGGGAGTAGTTGTATTTTTAGTAGTGGCACAATAGATGCAAAAAGTAGAGATTTTTTACATCATATGTGAAATCCAACGTAACAAAAAAGGGCCGTATACAAAAAGTGTTGCTAAGACAGATGAATTCCGTATGTTCTGACCACCCAGTGAAGATACAATAAATCTGTCCTTCTCCCTGTCTTTATCCATAACCCTAAACCTTTGTTTTCTGGTTTAAAGGGTAGGGGATAGGTTTGGAGAGGGATAAGACTAGGGTTAGGAATAAGAAAAGGTTTAGGGATACATTGAGTTATACGAACAATCTTCCAAAGAGATGATAGAAGCATGAAACTTGGCACAAATGTTGCTTAGACTACTTTTAAGGTTTTTAACTTGTTAAGTTATGTTGACAATGAATGGAACAGGATTGGTAAGGATACGGCTAAGACAGTTTGAACAACTGTGGCTGTAAACTCGATGTTTCGGTAACAAGGAAGTAAAATTACAGATTATTATATAGTTGGCGGCTATCTCCGAGTTTGCCTCCATACTGGATCTTTTTTTTTGTGTGTTTGTTGGCCAACACATTATTCTCATGGCCAACACATTATTCTCAAAAACGTTCATATGGAGAGTGTTTGTGCCAAGTTTCATTGTTTGAACGGTTATTCCAATTATCGAATTCACTGTGGGGTTTGTTGACCAGGTGGTCGAGGCATACGGAACTCTTTCCCATTATACTTCCTTTTACCTACATGGAATCCCATAAGAACAAAGACAAGAACAACACAGATTTCAACAATGTAGTAATTTACGCACTTTCTTACCTCCCGATTACGACGACGGACACGGCAGACCAGTAAAGCAATCAGCGCAATTGCCAACAAAAGCACACCAATCAACATGCCTATACTTGTAGCGTCCATTTTTGAGTACCAGGTCCTGGGGTATAAACGACTCTTGGTCCAGGGATTATTTACCAGCACATTGTATCAGTAACACATTGGAAAAACAGCTTAATCCACCTGTACTAACACGCAGCTAAGACAAATGTGCAACACACATTACACGGAAACACGCCAAGCTTTAGTGAAACTAAGGTGGTTCAAGTTCTACTTTTTACAGGGCTGAAAGAAATCTGTCGTCAAGTGTGTTTAGCCTTTCTTGGCTAATCTGGGTCAATGTATAATGGCGTGCTTAATTGATTTCGTCAACTGAGGGAATTTCCGGTATTTCTTGTACGAGAATTCCCTTAAATCACTTTCCTTTTCATAATAGTTAAAAGCTTTATATTATACATAATAATATGTTGTTGTTGTTGCTTCTGTTAAAATATAACATTTTTCCACTGATATCCCGTATTACTGGTGCTATCCATGATGTTTCTTTCTTCTTTTTCTTTCCTTGTTAATAATTATCAATGCGAGTACTTCCCATTATTTCAACCCTAGCCTACTCCTCCATCACATCAAGGTGTCAAGCTCCAACTTTGTGGCAGGAATTGTGGGAATGGTAAACATTATTCATCTGCAGGTCAGAAAAATCTGCTACTGGTAACATGTAATCCAGTACAACCTGTTTCATGAACTGGTACGGTAGCATGGTATCAGTGGGCGTGCACCTGTCGGTGCAAACGGCCAGGGCGGAGGGGGTTTCATCTAACCCAACGGCCACATGCTAGGGCACAATGTGACCCTCAGTACTTGAGTCCTTCATATTGGCCCCCGGTAGCGGTGTGGTCATAGGCTTGTTTGCCTAAATCACAGACGAAGAATTGAGCAAACTTCCCGGACGCAGCTTCGAAGCTGGCGGCAGCAGGCCAGTGGTTGATTGATAGGGCAGATGGCACTATACCGTCACTCTGGCCTGGATATCGTGACACAGAGCATCCACCAGTATTGGTGTTCTTTGGTTTGGGTCTTTCACCCTAGTCAGTTGGGACTGCGAGGCTGTGGAGTAGCCTACAGGCAGCCGGTCAGGCAATATGACTGTCCCTCTGGCATCCTCCTGCACCTGGATACATTTCCAGTCGTCTTGACCCTGTCTTGCCACTTGGATAAGTTGTGTCCAGGCGAGAGAGTGAGTCTGATGTTTGCGCAGCTCTTTCTCACTAAAAACAAATTCTTTGCGCCAGTCTTAACACTCACCTCGTCTTCTTTCATCTTTGTCTCGTCTTCTTTCCTCTCAAAATTCCAACGGCGATGGGCGAGTGCGGTGGCAGCAGGTTTGGATAGACTGGAAGCTGTTAGCACAGACCTACACGGTGGTGGCTGTGGGCCTTGGTCGCTTCATCGTCGATTGAAGTGGAGGCGTGGGGAGGCAGCACCCACAGTAGCTGAGCAGCCTTATTTAAGGATAGCACTGCTCACCTCAACTGAGGAAGGGGCTAGAAAAGGTGCCCTAAAGAAAGCCCACTTCACATCACCCTGACTGGTATACCGCGACCAGTGGGGATCCCTTTTTGCGGCCGAAACAAAAAGAAATTCAGCTTACTCAGGCTAGGAGCCTGGAATATACGCACACTACAGGACAACTCAAACAACCCGGAAAGACGCACTGCACTTATTGCCATTGAGCTCAGCAGGTACAACCTGGACATAGTGGCACTCAGTGAGACCAGACTCCCTGATAGTGGCCAACTCAAAGAGCTCAGTGGTGGATACACCTTCTTCTGGAAAGGCAAGGGTGCAGTCGAACCGAGACAGCATGGTGTTGGGTTTGCAATTAAAAATGACCTTGTCAGAAACTTGCAGTCCATGCCAATTGAAATAAATGACAGGCTAATAACACTCAGGATCCCAGTTGGGAAAAGCCAGTCAGCCACCCTCATTAGCGCATATGCGCCCACCATGACAAACCCAGATGAAGCCAAAGAAAGTTCTATTCTGATCTAGAATCTGTCATATGCTCTGTCCCGGCAGCTGATAAGCTGATTCTCTTGGGGGACTTCAATGCTAGGGTTGGCCAAATGTTTTGGGCCCTCATGGAGTTGGTTCATGCAATAACAATGGGTTGCGCTTACTTACTTTGTGCGCTGAATTTGGCCTGTTCATTACCAACACAAATTTTAGTCTCCCCGTGAGAAACAGAACGTCATGGATGCATCCCCGCTCAAAGCATTGGCATCTCATAGACTATGTCATTGTGAGGAAGACTGACAGAAAGGATGCCCTTGTAACAAAGGCGATGTGTGGTGCCGAGTGTGGAACTGACCACAGACTCATTGTTTGCAAGCTCAGACTAACATTGAGGCGCAATAGACGCCCTCAAGGGAAAGCGCCACCTAAACGCCTAAATGTTTCAAAACTCTGCTCAGCTGAGAAACAGAGCGAGCTCTCATCAGAACTCTCCTCAAAATTGGATTGCGTGACTTTTGACCCTGAGAACATTGAACAGAGCTGGACTGACCTATATGCGACTGTACACTCTTGCGCCAGCAGCACAGTTGGTTTTCCTGTCCGCAAGCACCAGGACTGGTTCAATGATAATGATAATGAAATCAAAGTGCTCATCAAAGAAAAAAATAGTCTCATCCAAGCTCACTGCAGTGACCCCTCTTCCACAGCAAAAGCTGATGCACTGCGTGCATGTAAGGGTGTACTCCAGAAGAAGCTGAGGAAAATGAAAAATGACTGGCTTGAAGAGCGAGTAAGAGAAACTCAGAAATATGCCGACACAAACAACACTAGAAAGTTCTTTGAGAGCCTCCGAGCTGTGTTTGGACCATCCCGCTCTGGCACTACGCCACTTCTTGCGTCAGATGGTTCAACACGCATTGTTGAATTGAATGCCATAATTCAGCGTTGGGCAGAACATTTCGGAGGTGTGCTAAATCGGCCATCAAATATAAATACTGAGTCCATTGACCGCCTCCCTCAGACTCCTATTAATGCAGCTCTTGCCAAGCCATTCACAGCAAATGAGACCCGAACTGCCACTAATCAGATGTCCTTTAACAAATCACCAGGCGTGGATTCAATTCCTGCTGAGGTGTATGCCTTCGGTGGAGAAAAGCTTATTGAAAGGTTGACCGAGTTGTTCAATCATATGTTGAAAGCAGGGAAGCTGCCACAGGACTTCAAAGATGCTTCAATCATCCATCTGGGTACAAAAACAAAGGGGACAGCCAAGTCTGTGACAACCATCGGGGAATCTCTCTACTTTCAATTGATGGCAAAATATTGGCAAGAATGCTTCTGAATCGCCTTCTTGATCACCTCTCGTCAAATGACTTGCTTCCCGAGAGCCAATGTGGCTTTCGTAAAGAGAGGGGAACGGCGGATATGATTTTTGCTGCCAGACAGATTCAGGAAAAATGCATGGAACAAAATAAAGCGCTGTATATCACATTTGTTGACCTCACAAAAGCATTTGACACAGTGTGTCGTGAAGGCCTCTGGAAAATCTTGGCGAAGTTTGGGTGTCCACCCGAATTCATCACAATAGTGCGCCAGTTTTATGATGGCATGCAAGCTGCAGTCAAAAGCAACGGCAGTGTTTCAGAGCCCTTTGCTGTCACAAATGGGGTAAAACAGGGTTGTGTCTTAGCCCCAACTCTGTTCAGCATCATGTTCTCTGCAATGCTACAAGAAGCCTTTAGCTCTCCTCCTCAAGGGGTAAGCATCAAGTACCGAACTGATGGCAGTCTATTCAACCTCAGGAGACTTCAGGCAAAAACCAAAACCAAAAGTACTCAAGTCTGTGACCTACTATTTGCTGATGATTGTGCACTTCTGGCACACGATGAGGATAGCATGCAAAACTGTGTTGATGTTCTCTAGTGCCTGTGACCACTTTGGCCTCACAATCAGCACAAAGAAGACGGAAGTGCTCCATCAGCCTACTCCAGACGACAAGTATCCTGTGACCCCAAATATCAAAGTCCATGACAGTCTTCTGAAGGTGTCGGAGAACTTCACCTATCTTGGCAGTACACTGTCTTCCGCGGCTCGTGTTGATACTGAAATTCTCTCAAGAATCAGCAAAGCCAGCTCTGCATTTGGCAGGCTTCGAAAGAGAGTATGGGATGTTGCCGGCATTCGCACAGACACTAAGCTGAAAGTGTACAATGTTGTGGTCCTTCCCACCCTACTCTATGGGGCTGAAACCTGGACAGTGTACCAATCGCATGCCAGAAAGCTAAATCACTTTCATCTGGCCTGCCTTAGAAAGATCCTAAGGATCAAATGGCAGGATAAAATTCCAGACACTGAGGTCCTCAATCGTGCCAAGGAATTGAGCATCTTCTGCCACCTGAAAAAAATTCAGCTACGTTGGGCAGGACATGTTGTCAGAATGCCCGACTCCAGACTCCCTAAGCAAATCTTCTTCTCTGAGCTCTCCAATGGAACGAGGAATGTTGGGGCCCCAAAGAGACGTTACAAAGACACTCTCAAGCAATCACTGAAGGCCTTTGCCATTGATGTGAGTGAGTGGGAAAAGCTCTCGCTTGATCGTGCAAATTGGAGGGCGGCCCTTACCAGAGGCAGCAAAGCATGGGAAGCTGACAGAGTCCAGCAGGCTATCAAAAAAAGAGAACGGCGCAAGAGAAGGCCCAGTGGTACTGAACCAACGGAGCACTCTTGTCATTTATGCGGAAGGGTCTGCAGGGCAAAAATAGGACTTATCAGTCACATGAGAAGCCATAAGTCATGAAAAAACAGTCTTTCCATTCTGTCCTCTGTGTCCTTTAGTTCTCTTTATTGTCCATGTGTTGAAATTCTCAACAATTTCTGTTCTTTATTCCTCTGGTGTTGTTAAGGTCATCATCATACCTGATGGACGAACTATTATTATTATTATTATTATTCATCTGCACCTTTCCTCTCCTCACCCCTTTGCGTCATCCATATCCAAATATCACTTGCCTGTTTGTATCTATCCATCACCTCCTTATGCAATTGATAACTCATTCTTCTGCATTCCTCCTTTCTGTTTTCCTCTCCTTGTTCGCGGAATAAGCGATTATCATTGCTCACCTATTAGTTGTTAAAGCTTGAGCAGTACACGATGCTAAGGCATCTTGCAGTATGACAGTTGTCAGCATACTGGTGGCTTCGATGTAGCAGGAATAACATGGTAAAGCCAATGGTAGTCGTATCATAGACGTATCTCTCTCGGTAGTTATTGCGTAAGTAGAAGTGTGATAGTCAGAGGCTTACTGATAGTAGTTATACTCCAAGCGATTATGTGCTTGTCATAAGTCTTCTGATATCTACGTGCAGTATCGCACCAGCCTGTAAACAATAAGCCTACTGTTACATTTAAGCAGCAATGAAATAAGTGTATAACTTAATTATTTGAGAAACAGTAATGTGACAGTCGTGGGCCCATCGGTATACTTTTCATACTTGAAGCAGTTTTGTGACAGACATAGCGTATTCTTGTGTAACTCAATCAATGTTCCATAGCGTGCTGGGCAGGCTGGGCATGGTTGGCCGCTGTCTAGGCAAACTGGGCACACGCAGCCTGTATTTTCGAATACTGTAAAATAAAGGGTAGGAACCCATGGACGGTATTGATGAGAAGAACATTTGCCTCCTTACACTTCTAGATCTTTCTGCGGCCTTCGATACAATAGACCACAACATTTTGATTGAAAGGCTGGAGGTCACTATTGGAATTCGGGGTATTGCACTGCAATGGTTTGAGTCATAATAATTTGCGAAATAGGCGTCAATATGTTAAAATTGGAAGTGAATGCTCAGATACTGTAAATCTCCTGTGTGGAGTGCCGCAGGGCTCCGACCTCGGTCCGGTACTTTTACATTGTATACACAGCCTCTTGCTGAAATATTGAAAGAGTATGATATGCGCTATCACTTCTATGCTGATGATAGCCAAATTTACAAAAAAATTGCCACTATTGGTCAATTATCCATCATAACAGAGATAACAAACGCATGCCTGGCTGAGATAAAAATGTGGATGAATAGTAACAAACTTAAATTGAACGAAGACAAAAGCGAGGTCGTGCTTTGCTGTAATCCACGAATTTTGAGAGAACCAAAAACTGTTCAAATGACAATAAATGGCCATCATATTCAGTCATCCTTGAAACTGAAAAATTTAGGCCTTTTTCTTGACTATGATATGTCTATGACCTTTCAAATTAACCATCTCTGCAAAAGTGTAAGATTTCAGCTTAAAACAACCAGACGAATTAGAAATTTTCTAACCAATGATATAACAAAGTCAATGATAACAAGCCTCATTCTATCAAGACTGGACTATTGCAATTCCATTCTTGCAGGTCTGACAGCTGATAAGATCAATGCCATCCAGGTTATCCAGAACACCGCAGCTAAAGTAATAGTCAAGCAGAGTAGGCGCGGACATGTCACCCCTATATTGAAATACCTGGATTCATGCAACAGGTAGCATGGTCTCTGTACGCTTACCAAATACCTCGTTTACAGTAGCGTAAAGTTCCTTACAGGTTTTGGTGTTTTTGAACTTTTCAAGATATAATTCTTGTTTGGTTTCCCTAACAAGTGTGTTTACATGGATGCGTTGTTTATTGCAGATCTGCTTGTGGATATCGAGTCCCGTTTTCCTCCATTTACGCTCCAATCGTCGATGCTGTTGTTTTGCTCTTTTCGTGTCTAATGTGAACCATTTAGCATCTGTCCGCTCGGATCATTATTCTTTTTTTTTAGTGGCGCGTGTTTGTCTAATGTGTCCTTGAGCTCACGATTCAACGTGTCTATATTAAAGGGATGTCCATCAATCAGCCGCTGATGAATATCTGACTTGAAGTTTATTTGGTCTATGTCTTTCAGTTGTCTTGATTCTATCACTCTTTTCTTAGGCTTGGATTTCGACAAATCAGCATTAATTACGATGACAGAGTGATCTGAGATGAGTTTGTCTATCACTGCGGTGTTTTTTACACAAGTGGTTGGGCTTGACGTAATGACCCAATCGAGGATGGGTGTGAGTGTTTGTATTAGCTGTTGTGTGTCATTGTTAGCCAGCATAGACTTGATGCTCTTAACAACAGGGGTGTCAATGTCAAAGTGAAATTTAAAATCACCAGTTATAATAAAATCTGCATTTTCATCTGTAGGCTACATAGCATGTCTTGTAGTTCATTAATAAAGTCTGAAGGACTTGACTTGTTGATCTTGCTTGGTGGAGGGCGGTAGATGCAAATGATGACCAGAGTGGACGAACCGAGCTGCAGAGTGCAGAGATAGAGATGCAGCTTCAAATGATGTATATTTTAGCTTGGTCACTGCAACAGATCGTGTACCCGTCCGATAAATAAATGGGATGCCACCACCTTTGCGTTCAAGGCGTTGGATAAACTTAGTGTTATAACCTGGCGGGGTGATTGCAGAAAGTATAGTCTCGTCGCCCGTGTCTCGTAACCAGGTTTCAGTGACACAGAGAATGTCAACGTTTTGTTCTTCAATTAAATCAGGAATGCTATCAGTCTTGTTTCTGCATGATTGGGCATTTAAGCTTCCCACTCTAAAATATGAAACTCTTTCTTTATACACATTGCGGCAGACGAGGTAAACAAGATTGTTTTCCCCCCATTGCAGTTGTGCATTTAGCTCGAACCTGTAAAAGAAGGCGTCTATATCGTCCTTCCGGTTCGTCGAACGTCGGCAGCTTAATCCGAACACCACTTTTGTTTTGCCCCTGCCGCTCAACTGTTTCCGTTGGTGCATTCTTCTTGAGTTCCAATTCCGCGATTCTTACTCGCGCCTCTATCTCCCGTTCTTGAGCTTCTATCTCCCTTAACTTTAACTCCCTTTCCTGCTCCTTATCCTTAGCCTCTCTCTCCTTATCCTTAGCCTCTCTTTCCTGCTCCTTATCCTTAGCCTCTCTTTCCTGCTCCTTATCCTTAGCCTCTCTCTCCTGTTGCCGCTCTTGGACCTCTTTTTCTCGCTCTCTATCTTTAGCACGCTCCTCGCGCAATTCCGCCTGCTGCTCTTTAATCCAGCCGCGTAGCTCTACGCCTTCAAGGCCAAGTTCCGTACCCACTTTCATGAGCTCACGGAGATCCGCCATTTCATGGATTTATTATTATACAATATGAAATGCAATAACTATCTATGTACTTACTATAAGCTTATTATAACCGACGTATCCCGAGACCTGAAATTATGCTACTACAATAACAAGCACTATTTCCAAATGCAATTCAGAAACACACCTCACTGAACATTTTATAGCATACTCTCTCTAACTAATTCTATGTTCATAAAATGTATAGCACTATTAAATAACAAAAGAGAATAGAAAAGACAAAAATGAAGAAATTCAAAAGAAGGACCACAAGGACATCAAAGACAACGAACCAGACTAGGACAAAGCTTCTAAAAAAAAGCTATAATGGGAAAAAAAAATGCAACCTAACTACGCCGATTACACTACAAGGTACGAACAAGAACAGAGCCTGAAAAAAAAACGTATCTACAGATAGGTCAGAGAGGGGACAAGAGAATACGTCTTCCTGCAGAAACAGAGAAGATATCGACGCTACAACTAAACAATAACAAAGCCCTACAGAACTGTTCACCGTGATGAACGAAGTTCCAAGTTTACCACACCTTTTTAAAAGGATAAACTAAGTTCAACACAGCAAACCCGCGCCACCGCCCGTATAATCAATTACAACAAAAACAGCAAAACAGAGAAAAAGACAGATGAAAGGGACAGCCCACAATCCAGGGCACAAATTTTCAGTTTTACTTAACTTTCACTTTTATGAGTTTAAGTCCTCCCCTTAATCGGAGCTCTGGCCGCTTGACTTCTCAGGCTGGCACACTCACTGTCTCTCTGAAAATTTAATTACACATTAGTAACTATTCATGACAATACATGCATCAAATACATGCATCAATACATATTCATAAATATACATAAATTATACCATCATGAAATTTCCATTCATCCCACGAACAAAAGACAACAGCACGAATTCCAAGCACAACAGAAAAACAACTAGATATGACGAATACACAATGTCAAGATGACCACAGGTAAACTAAACGGACGAGTGTCACAACGGACGAGCCCCCACTGTCACAACGGACGAGCCCCCAGTGTCACAAATCCCAGACTGGGAGATGTAATAATTATAACAGGACAACAATCACGAACGAACACGTATAACACTTAACAGAACAACCCATCAGACTCACACATTTATTATACATAAAGATAAAGATAGAAGTGCAATTACATACATTATATTATTCAATTTCTGTTCTTTATTCCTCTGGTGTTGTTAAGGTCATCATCATACCTGATGGACGAACTATTATTATTATTCAATTCAACTACCGTCCAACGGCCTTATTCCCACATGCACTCTTCCTCGGGTCCACAACCCGGTAGTTACTTCTAAAGACACTTCGGCTTCAGCCTCTCCACTCAATGTCTTACTAGCACATTAATATTTCCCTCGCACCGCAGTCTCTCAATAGCACCTTCCTATTGCGATAACACTTTAGCATTCCAATAGCACCTCAACATGGCAATAGCACATTAGCATTTCAATAGTACATTAATACATCTATACAACGTCCCTGTCGATGGCCAGACTGCCACGACTCATGCACTCCCGCTGTCCTGCGCGACAGCTTCACTCCTGCTGGCCTATGGGTAGCCTTCGGCCCAACCCCGGCCCAAGTCCGCTCACCGCGGATGGCGTCTCTGCCCGACCCCGGCACCTACAAGAAGAACATTACATTGGTATAATACCATACCATTTCTAACCACTTCACCCCTCATTACAAACCATGAAGCGTACACACAATAGTCCACCTTTCACTCACCACACATCTTACGGTAACACACCTCCACCGTACCACACAGCACTCACTCTCGCTACGAATCCATGAACCTAACTTACATCTATCGCTCATGGCGCACATTTCTATACACAGTAATCACTGATTTCCACATTCCTCACATATACTTATTTACATCATGGTCATAGGCGAATATAATACATCAATCATCATAATTATAAATCATAGTTCAACCTACCAGTCATCACTGGAAAACACACAACAATCTCCCGACTGCCTCTGATCTCACGTCTGTCCCCTGGGACTCCTTAACTTGCAGTGATTGTCAGTACAGCGCTCTCGCCTCATGCCGACCCCCCAACTCACAACATTTCACGCTTTAACGTTAACTAACAGAAGACAATATAGGTGAGCAGCCTCACTATCCCGTGAGTCATTCCCTCACTTCCATGCCCCCGTAATCCTTGAATCTCGCTCACTCCACTCGTGACAATATTAATAGCTGTTAAATCGGGAGAATTATTGTGCTCTGCTAAAAATGTTTTAGCTAGGATTATTATTGAAAGGTTTCGCTTGTCGTTAATCTAAAGATAAGTATTATGTTCTTCTGCGACATTGCCGGGCAAACCGCATATCTTTATGCGGATGATAATCTCATCAACAATTTTATATCATCCTTGAACGGTTTGCATCAAATCTTATCGAACCAGAGCCCCCAAAATGATACAAAACGATGTAAACAGTTTAAGTTCATGTTTAGTTACCGGGAAATTCTTTTGGGCCGCTCTCCCTTTGGCTGTTTACCGAAACTTAATCAACGTTTACGAAAAATGGCAGCCAGGCAACAAAACTTTAGTGGGGCACATATGTCATGTTCTAAGTGGTGCACTCCGAGCTGCACATTTACTATAAAAACATCCAACTAGAGGACTAACACAGCCTCATGCGAAACCTCGCTCACGGACACTCCCAAGTGGCGCCCTTGTAATATCCCTATTGATACCTGTGACTCAAAGGGGACTCTTCCCTTTAATTGACCCTACGTTTCTGAGTACTGACACCAATGATACTAGAAACGACAAGATGAGACAATTGGAGTTTTTGGCGTGCACGGGTTTTGCAGCGCCACGAAGTTGCGCAAGCGTGAGCGATATAAAAAACGGCATTTTTTACAAAGCCGAAAAGAGAAAATGTCGAATTTTGTCCACTGTTTAGTTATCACCCTAGAACTTGCTGGAAGTCACTTACTTTGCAGTTGTAATGTAATTCTTTGCTTGTAATCTCTGGATATTTTTTTTTAACCTTTTTAATGCGGTAACAATGTCACAATCGTATATCGTATTGCAGGCATTGTAAGCGGCATTTCTAATAGAGATCTAGATCTAATGATAACTCTGCTCTGATGCTGTTCTTTTATAATTACATTACAAGATGTCACAGCAGTGCCAGATAGCAAAGTTGACTGATTTGTTGATGTGAACAGAATGATAAATGCACGTTTGTGCTTTTCAGGTTTTTGTATTTCAAATTGAATTATTAATAGAAAAATACAGAGTAAAATCATTTCTTTCCCATGGACTAAAAAAAAAAAGTTTGATTCATGGATTAGTTAAAACAGGCATAATCAGTTCATATATCTGGGGTCCACACAAAAATGGAGAGTTTGTGTTCAAAATGGAGAAAACATGTCGACACGACAACGGTCATATTGTACTAGGAAGAAGCAGCAAGACTACAGACAGAATATAGCAAAATGGCAGGACAGAGGGAAATCCTCTCAGAAGCTTCCATCAACCACCCAGTAAAAAGAGGGAGGAAACTCAGTAAATTGATGGAAACAGGCTTTGGTAAAAGAGAGATGAGCCAAAGGAGGAAGGAAATATATATAATTGCATCTATAAAGTCAATATAAATACTATACAGAAACAAGCTTAAATTCTGGCGATTTGATTGAAGAAGAATATTGTTATTAGGTTAAAGAATCTAGAGAGAAAAGAACATATTATAATTTAACCTGGTTATCCACATACTGAATACATTGTAGTCTTAATTTTTGTCGACAAACTTTCAATCCTCAGTTGCCCAATGAACTAAAACCTGTTAGTGCGCGAATTCAACATATGAATGGAAATATTCTTTGTGCTGTACCGGTAGACCATATTTTTTTAAAATCTCATGTTGACATCGATATACGTAGAATAGCAATCCTTTATCATATATGAGTTTCCACCTGAGGCTAGAGTTGTTGTTGTTAATTGTGGCTCCTGATTTTTATTTTTTACTGACCAGCTTTCACTTATTCTACTTTTTTCATACTGCTATCTCTTCCAGTATCGCACATGGATCTTCTTCTTGGGTATTTGGCCGCAGTTAGCAAATGCCTGAAAAATGGTACCTAATTATTACATGTTATTTTTTCATTATTTCACTGTCACATATTTCAGGTTTGCACGGGCTTTTATCATATAATGGCAGTCTCTTACTCGTTCCTGTGTATTCTACTGTTTTCTCCGCATATGAACATCAACTGCAGCGATACACTTCTTCATACTAAATCTCCAAACGAGCATAATAGATTACACGCAATGGTATCTGATAAAGAAGAAATTATTCCTGTACCGAGTTTCAGTCTCACCAGCCAGTCGCCCAAGGACACATCCATTGATCGCATACATGGGTCGAACACCTCAGTGAGTACACAGACTTCAAGGCCTGTCAGCAAGAGGACATCTGTCACCCTTGAAATGATGATTCCTGGTGGAGGACTTGGCCACTCAAATGGTGTCAGTCCATTCACACAATCTACAAAACACAATCTCACGTCAACAGTATCAATGGACAGACAGCAAACTGTGGCTTTGAAGTCTGGAGACAATGAGAATTCTTTGACTGAAATGGACAAAAATGCTCGAAGCTCGGGTCTCTCCACTGGTGACAAAGACTCAAATGTCAATATAAACGTGGGAGCCTCTTGTCGTGGTAAATGTGGTCAATTGTTCCAGATGCCCTGTTCCTGTGATGTCCAGTGTACAGCCTACAAAATCTGTTGTGAAGATATGGCAAATGAATGTCCCGAAGTAATGGAAGAAGGGAATAATCTTTATGGAAAGATGATTGATGTGGAGGTTGAATGTTACAAGGAGGGGATGTTATTCATTTCAAGCTGTCCTGAAAAGTCCAGATCAAACACACATTTTTCTCAAAGTTGGACTGACCCCGATGACCAAAGGAAGACACATGTGGATGTCACTACACCAATGACTGTAGACTTGACCAAAGGAGACGATGAAAAAGAAGTTTCTTCAGTGATCAGTTTTCTAGAAAACACACCTGTAACTGACAAGACTACTGGCCTGGTCTACAGAAACCGGCAAATCTTCTCTTGTAATGCAAAACCAGAATCCCAGGCTGTCACGTGGGACGCCATAATCGTGACCAAACTGAACTTCCTCAAGGTGAATTTGATGACGCAGGATATGGTAAGTGAAGATAAAGTGACCTACCTTCCACCCAGCAACCTGCCTAATAATGCTCCATACAGACTTTGTATCCCAAAATCCATCAACACGTGCCCAGAACAGGCACAGTTACAAAATCCCCTTCTACAAGGCAAATGCGAGGCCTTCATTTCTTATGTGATTTTATTGTCAGGTGATTTCTATTACAACAACAGATACTGCGCTTTATGTAATGGAATTGAAGAGACAGACCTTGAAAACATTGATTCATGGAGGCACGAACGAACTAAACCCGCTTTTTCTGTCATTATGAAACTTTCTCAACAGAAATTGAGTATCTCTTTGGCAGGACAAGAGAGTGTGCTTAGGAGAATGCCATGGAAAAATGCAGAGTGTGACATGTCACAGAAAACTCAAAATGAAAAGTTGAATGAGAATTTTCAATGTAAATTTCGCGGCTGTAACAATGGCTTCATCAAGCGACCTGATGGAAATTGCAAACTGAAAGTAATAAAGCGATTTCGCAGTTTCAGATGATGGTGATGTTCCGTTACAATACAGTCGGTATTTCGACGTAGAAAATCTGTCTCTAGACGATCAGATAGAAGACGTCGACGAATCGTCTATGAGTAAAGCGGGCACTACTTTGTCAGCTTTTATTTACTGTTTCTTAGAAACCCATTTGGATCAGGACTTAGGAGAGGTTAAGTTTACTCCTTTGATTCGCTACAATTCTAGACTGAACTTGACGCTGTACGTCGTGGATTTCCTAGCGTATGATTTTACAGAGGAACTTCTAATTACAGATTTTGAGATCCTCGTACAACAGCTCCTGCGGATGGCTATGGTACTGAGATCTTATCTGAAAACACAAAAGACACAGCTAACAGTTATCCTTTCAAGAAAACCCCAGGTGCAATTGCGAACTTTCAGAATTGATATGGGCCGTAATGTTTCTGAAATCGTGGACAACACAACTATCACTGTATGCTTGTGCAAAGAAACATATGAAAGCGTTATGCAACGTAGACCAAGTGAACCGTGTATCCTGGAATGTTTTCAAGATTTTATTTATGAGAAAGACGAAGAGGACATTCAAAGATTTTCTCAGTCCAAATGTTTTTCTGTCTTCGACCAGCAAGTCAATAATGGTAACTGGTGGAGGTTGTCCAGTTTTTGTCTTGTGAGGTCACTGATTCTTTCCCTAACAGCGACTGGTCTGCTGGTTCCTTTGTTTGTTTGAACCTGGAGAAATGCCTGTCTCCTGGATGTGTAAACATCAGGCTGCAGTAATGATTATAAATGTCAGAGTTATTGCTCTAGCAGGAGACAGTCCTTCTCAATCAGTGTGGAAACATTTGACAATCTTAATAAAAGTTAGCTTTATTGACTCATCAGTCTAGATTATAGAGGTGTTGGAAAAGGGCCAAGAGATGACATTTGAGAGCAGAATCTCCTGCTTCAATCCAAGAATGTAGAACGACTAATGATTTAATAAGTTAATGATGGAAAATGTGATGGTTTAATACAATGTCTATAATAAAAGTCTGTTTCATCCGAGTATTTTATGTATATTTTGATGTTCTGTACATTATCAAATCATGTTGAAGAGCAGAAATGTGTATAATGCGTGCGTCAATTCACAAATGCGGTATGAATATTCTTCATATTGGGTTAACTGAAAATAAGAACTTTAAATTATATTTTCAGAAGGCTTCATCTGAAAGTGCACATGACTGTTGGCAATGGACAAACAGATATTGCCGACGTCCAAAGGCAGAACAGATATGTACACAGGCAAACCTCTAAGTCCTTCTATTCTCTTACCATCTCAAAAAACACTAGCTGTGCAAAACAAATTATTTTTCAACGTTCACCCAGACATTGTCCATCCACTGCAGGATGTAGCCCCGCCCCCCTCCGACAATGACTTCCATTCCTTTCTGTCTGATGTCTTCCTCATCCACCTTGTTCTCCCTATCTTTTTAATATCATCCTGCCAATTTCTTCCTGGTCATCCTCGTGTCTTCTTTTTCCTGTCCGTGGTTGCAATTCAATGCAGAACAAATTTACTACAAAATAAAAGAAAGAATACAAAATACAACCAACCAAATCAAAACAAGGCGGGTGCTCACCATTTTATTAATTTTAACTGTAATTTGGTCTAAAGATCTACCATCGTTTTTATCGATGTGTAGCTCGTGCATTTTGTTTCACATTGCGTGACACTTTTCTCATTTACAGCATCCATATAAGTAAAAAGTCTTTCAAATTTAATTCTCCCCACAATGTGACAAGAATGGATCTGCAAGAAGCAGGAATTATCCTATTTGTAAGCTTCTGCCATTCATGACAATATGCGCAAGCAGAAAAACTGTAACAGCTGAGGTTGTTCTAGCACGTTATAGTAGGGGGGAGTTAGTTGATCTAACTGCAACCCTTTAGATAACGAAACTATTACAGCAGTATAAAAAGTAAACACGAGATCCGACAATAGATTAAATAATATTAAAGTTTAATAACTGTATACTGAACAATAAAATACTAGGAAGGCACCAGCGAACGCCTAATAAATGACTATCCTATGCAACACGAGGAAACGCACAAGTGCTGAAAACACACTTACTCACCGACCTTTACCAATTACATGGGTCTATATATATCGGTATTTCTATAGAAAGCTCCCGAAATTAATCTAATCTCTGCCCTCGCCCAAAACACATAAACTAACCAATCACGTATCAATACGTCACCAGGTTACATCACTTAAGGCCAAATCTGACGTAAACATCTACATTTACGACATTATCGAATGTTCGGGAACATACCCTTTTACGAAAAGGGTCAAATTACCCAACAACAACCGAGCGAGGAAAAAATCTACTCACAATAATAGGAAGGTCAGGTCACCGAGTACACGCTGGCCAAACGTCAACAATAAAAGGAAAAAAAGAAGTGAACACATTGTCACGATTAAGGTTGATGGCCTTGTACGCCACGAGTGTAGAGGGGGTAAACTTAGTAGGGGAGAAGGGGAGTTTAAAGTTGTTGACGAGCATGAAGGGTTACTATCACGAGGAAGGCCGGTGGCCTTGTGCGCCACGAGTCTAGAGGGGGTGAGCTTAGCAGGGGAAAACACGGTTTTTAACATTGTTGACGAGCGTGAAAAGATACACACGTCTCGCTTTAAACTAGTCCCGTGTGCAGGGCCCTCGGGAGTATAAATAGAGGAGAAGCTCGACACACGTGGTTCCCAAATTATTCATTCCCAGAGGAAGACGCAGAGAGTAGCGGTCCGGGCGACAAGTGGAAGGTCGTGCCATGGGGACCAGAGGTGTTAGGTGTGAGGAACCAGTGATGATCGATGGCGGGTGTGAACCGTCTGTTTTCTAATCGTTTGCAGTTTAAGGAGTCCTGAGGAGGAGATGGGAACCCTTCAGGAGGAACCAGTGATGATCGATGACGGGTGTGAACCGTCTGTTTTCTATTCGTTTGCAGCTTAAGGAGTCCTGAGGAGGAGATGGGAACCCTTCAGGAGGAACCAGTGATGATTGATGACGGGTGTGAACCGTCTGTTTTCTATTCGTTTGCCGCTTGAGGAGTCCTGAGGAGGAGATGGGAACCCTTCATGAGGAACCAGTGATGATCGATGACGGGTGTGAACTGTATGTTTTCTTATTCGTTTGAAGCCAGGGGCGTCTGTTCGCCTTTATCGTTGAAGTTGGAGATCTAGGAAGGATCGTTTGAACTCTGGAGACGTGAAACTGCATCAGCGAGGAGATCAGCTGTCGACAGACTCTTGAGTATAAATAATTAAGTTTATGGACAAAGGGGTCAGAAGTTAATTGGGGAGTAGAGAATAGCCATGATCCCCAAGAGTGATTTTCAAATATCTCTGTTTTTGTGACTGTGTATTTGATTATTATGAGTTGAATGTTTTGGCATAACTTATTTGTCATGCATTTAGTATTAAATATCGTTTGATTTAAATTTCACTCCATGTCTCCGTTAGTCGCTGGTCTGCTTGTTCGGCTTGTTAGCTGGGTTTGAAAGGAAAAATAAGTTAAGTACACATCATACACGTGGTCGTGACAATCTTCACGCACGTGATCGTGACAATTGGGGAAATCGTCCGGGTGTCGCGAATGTGGTTTATAGCAATCGACTGCAATTCAAGAGGAAAACACACAGCCCTCCCTGTCGCGAGGTGACGCCACTCCAAGAAGCGGGTGGCTTCGTCACGCGGCGGGTCTGAGAGCGGACATCTCGGGGATCCCCGCCTTTTACACACATGGAATATCACAAACACATTTTGGAAAGACATTATAACTACGAAATTAAAAGACGAAACGATAAAGAAACGCACATTTACACAAAACAGTCTCTATCTCTGTATCCTTAGGATAGGTCTTTTTATTAACAAAGCCACCCTAGTACGAGACAACGTGCAAAATATCCTGGCCTCATTGGTGGCGACTAGACTCCCATCTGGAGTGGGCATGTGGGTTGCTCGCCTTGGGACTCCATAAGGGAGCCAAGGAGGATAAGCTTAACTCTAACACAAGGAAAGCAAAGCATAAGGAAAAACCAGATAACCAACTAATCATCTTCTCCCAGCTTACATCAGGTTACACTATAGGCTATTATTATATCATATTGTATTGTAAGGCTTCGCACAATACTAGGTGAGTACTAACAATGAAGCGTCTAGAATAGGAACGAGCATGGGAAAAAAAAAAAAAAAGAGGAAAACACACACTCGACGAACACACTAACTTTCCTACTGGAATTAATTAACAACTCAAATGAATTAGTTTTGTCAGACATGTAGGGCCACAATAATGTATTGAGTTAGCTGCTTAAGATAACATATATAAATGAAATGACCATCATGGTAACGGCAAAATGAGAATACAATTTTAGAATGGACTAAAAGGTCCTAGTACTGGACCAAATATAACTAATGACTTATAGGATATTTAATACAAATTATAGTCTTCGCTGTCTCAGCACACGCCAGCTCCATTGCAATGGCTCCTGTCATATATTCTAATACTGGCACTGCCTGGCTGTGACTCTAGCAGCAGACTCTCATACTGCTGGTAACATCTGAATTCTGACATACAATTACAATGCATACCATTTTTCCCTGGCCATCAAGAACCAGGCAATATCAACAATAGCGTTGCATGGTGGACAAAGTCCGGGTAGCTATTAGCTGGAGCTCGTCATTTCTAGGCTCCTCATATAGATGGTCTGCTCTATTGCGTCTCTGTTCCGATCTGGCTCGAAATTAGCCGACCACTCCGCAGTGGATACTTTTCTGCATGTGCTGATGGACATAGGTATGGGCTGACTTTTATAATGTCTAGCCACCTGCAACTACCGTCCAAATCCCTAGATTTGATTGGTGCAGTCATGCGAGCTGAGCTCGCAGTATTAATTTATTCTATTGTGTAAGTCGGTTACGGCCTTGCACTAAGACAGACAAGGTCGTCTTCTAAATAGGTTAATAACAATTAAATCCAAAATCTTATTAACTTGACTCAGCACAATTCGTGCTTTCACGAACTACTGAATGTCAACAGTCAATTACAACCACCTCACACCCTCTAACAATGCTATTGAATCACGAACTGGAGCTGTTCTGCCATCCCTGGTTTACCTACACATATTCCTTTTTAACCATCTACAGTTTTTATGTCAAAAAAAAAACACTCAAAAACATGTTGCTCACGAGAACAGCTCAAGGACACTTCACTAGATTTTTAAAAAAACTCTGAATTCAACCCGTGGCCTAGCACGGCATTTATACACTTAACCTGCTCTTGACACCGGGATCTGAATTGATAGGATCTAACTCGTCCTTAGAGTGGACCTTTGTAGGTAGAGCCCATTATTACCTTTATCCAGACTAACAACAGTCACTTCTAAGAAGGAGCCGGGAAGTGGGAAGAGCTCACCCTTATGTTCTGCACAGACCAGGGGCAAGTACAAAAATAACAAACATTTGGGGTAACAGAACTTATTCCTTCTTTGTTTTTAAAACGGCAACTAAATGAAAAAAAAATGTCAGCTAACAGAATAAGCCAGTACTGACTGTCCTGATTAAACATAATCATGTTTATCAAGTCAAACTCCCTCACTCACGATTGTAGTACCCCACAAAAAAAAAAAAGAAGTATAATGAGCTTGGGATAAAAAACAAAACCACAATATTAACAAGGCAGGAAACAAAATAAGTCATGAAATAAAAAACACTACACTCTGAATACAAACAATTAAAAAAAAATATTGAGAAGTAAGCACAGCAGTTATTAAATTTAAATCTTCATGTTTCTTGACTATGATTAAGAGGAAAATATGAGCTGATGATGAGATGAATGGGACATAATTCTACAAAGAACTCCATCTTTTAAGACTGAGAATGGCATGGCTCTATATAAGTGATATCAAATTTGTTTGACAATCACTGACTATATTATGATGACACTGAAAGAGTGCATCACAATCTGCATCTGATCATGACTTGCACTGCATGGTTCTGTTTCTGTTAAGGAAAGGGATGACCATGGCATATTTACAAAAACTGAAACTCTTTTATGACAAACATTATTTTTGACATATCTCATACTACATTTAATCTTAAACTGTTGCGTGTCCAATAATTCATACACAATTAAACTATTGACTTAAGAATGAAAGCCGCAGTTGTAGTAATTAAATATAATGTAGGCGACTTGTGTCAACTAGATCTAGATCTGCAATGTAGTCTACTCGTACACTAAAGATAAGGGGAAGCTCCAAATGTGAACAAGAAGTCAAGTACGCTCGTTGAATCACTGTTGATTTGTTTTTTTCACTGCTACATCTCTACCGGCGCTAGAATTATTTCACCAGCTTCAAAGACTACTTTAAAGGTAAGTTGCAATCTTTAGTGATCGTTTTAAGTTTGATTTTGCGTTTTGGAAGTGGTAGATTCGCGTTCTTCACTCTAGCGGAAGTCAATGCCAGGTCGTTTGTTTCTGTAGCCTTTGGCCATATATTTTATGTATACCTAATCTCATATTATGATGGTTTCGTGTCTCTTTTCATGAGTTGCATCAGCGTAATTATGAGTTCGATATTAAGATCTGAATCTAGAAGAGGCGTGCCTAGAGTTCTTTACCCTGTCAGACCGCTTGTCAGGTCACACTCCAATCTTGCTCATGCATCATTGTTTGCTGTAATAAGTCTTTGTTTCTAGTTCCATGGAATAGTTTCATGCTTCCTTTCATCACTTGCATCAGTGTAGTTTGATTTTAATAGCTAGATCTAAATCAGGTGATGTAGCTCCAGAAGTGGTGGCATTCTTCTTTACCCTAGCAGACCACTTATCAGGTCACACCTCCACTTTGCTATACATCATTGATCATTGTTACTTCTTTAATGTAATAACATTACATCTATCCAGTTTCGCTGAATAGTTTCATGTTCTTTCATCACTTGCATTATTACATTTGTAAGTTTGATTGTAAGAACTCGCTCTAGAAGAGGCGTGTCTAGCATTCATGACCCTAGCAGGCCACTTGTCAGGTCACACACCCACCTTGCTCATGCATCATTGGTCATTGTTTCTTGTTTGCTGTAATTAGATGTATCCAGACCTACTGAATGATTTATGCTTCCTTTCACCCCTTGCATCATTGTAGTTTTAAGTTAGATTTTAAGAGCTAAATGTACATCAGATGATGTAGCTCCAGATGTGGTAGCATTCTTTATCCTAGCAGACCACTTGTCAGGTCACATGCCCATCTAGCTCATGCATTATTGATTATTGTCGCTTGTAGCTGTAGCTGTTTCACTGATAAGTTTCTTGTTTCGTTCCGTCACTTGCATCATGGATTTAAGTAAAGGAGAGTCCGAGCTAAGAGCTACTTAGACTTGCACATGGATATAATAATTTTCTACCTAGGCCTAATGATCCGGTCTACTGAGTAGAAGTGGAAACAGGATAACAAATAATCTACCACTAAAGCTCATGATACAGTCCTCTAGATCAGGTTTAGTCCTCCTAGTTCATATTCAAGGAGAGAAGAAAAGATATGTAATATGCATGGAGGTACTATTAAACGTGTTATTAATAGCTCCATGGTAATATGCAAAGATCTTAAAATAGTATTAACCTAGATTCCCTGGTGAGGTCACGTGACCGTACCTCAACGCTTTCGGCCATTGAGGTCAGAAACAACTCTTCCGGTTAGCCTGGTTTACTTTTTCTGTAAAGGGAAGGAGAAGCAGTGTGAAAGCGAAACCAAAACATCTGATCATATCGTCAGCATGGTTTACGTTTGTGTCGTCCCCGGTTGTACACATCGTAGAAGCAAGGAAACGGACCGATCTTTTCACAGGTGAGAACATTTTAAGAAGTTAACGAGCCCCCCTTCCTCCAGCCTCATTCATTCCATGATGGTCTGAATGGCAGTAATGCATTCTAACTCAGTCAGCTGATTTAGCATTCAGATCCACATGTTCACCAAGTTCAAAATAGGAACATCTGCCATATGCGAGTGCAGCCAGTCTCCTCAAAACACGGAGCATATATTGCAGAACTGCACACTCCTCTCAGCACTGCGAGAAACATATTGGCCCCAACCCACCGACCTGAATATCAAACTCTATGGTGCTCTGCCAGAACTGCAGAAAACCGTAGATTTTATTAAAAGAACAAATCTGCAGATTTAGATTGGTGAACGAAAGAAGAAGAAGAAGCATTCAGATTGAGTTCTAAAGAGAACCTAGATCTAGAGCTAGATCTAGTTTATGTAGTAGTTTGTGTAGATCTAGTCAAGTTGAAGTGACGTGTCGTAGACTAGACTAGTTAGGGGCCTATAGTAGTGTCGGTGTAGTGTAGTAGTAAGGTGTGTTGTATAGATCTCTATTCCAACAGTCTACAGTCTAGTTTCGATAATCCGAACACCTCCATCCCCAGCTACAACTTTCAGATTATCGAATTTTCGAACTGGACGATGACCCAATCATACACTTACAATGCAGGAGGGTAGACCTAGAATTTAGCGCCTATCCATACAATGTAGGCCTACTTGGCCAAAAAAAAAACCACACACACACAACGGCAGTGGGTGGTTTGAGTGAGTGCGTGATCGAGTGAGTGACACTGACATGACAGTGACTGAGTCGAGTGACGAGTGTGTGAGTAAGTGAGTGAGCGAACGAGAGTAAGTGAGTGAGCGAACAAGAGAGTAAGTTCGTGGGTAGGACTAGGAGCGTGTGTGAGTGAGTGAATTTAACGGGTAGTTTGGTGCATCATTCTCCCTCTCCTCTACATGTCTGTCTCCCCTATCTTCTCTCTCCGTCTTTTTTTTTGGGGGGGGGGGGGGAGGGGGGTGTCTGTCACAGGTGGTTGGAGGCTGCTGTTGATGTAGCAAATTATGATTTTATGTAGCCATTATCATGCTTGCGCCTTATCCCCCCCCCCCTCCCTCACACTCTCACATGCTACTAGTGAGTGTCTGCCCATGCACTTGAGCTTCTGCTGGATCTTGATATCCGTCTGTTTATTTTATTAGAGGGGGGGGGGTGAGGTTGTCGATTACTTTCATTTTTTCTGATTTTGTAGCTGTTATGGTGGTACGTCTTATAATACCCGTCTCTTCCTCTCTCTCTCTCTCTCTCTCTCTCTCTAACACACACGTTGAAGTAAGAATTTGCGAGTCCGTCGGTCCAAGCTTCTGAGTTTCTTCTTCTAGACCTCCTTATACATGTATTAAAAACAATTGTAGGCCTACAATGTTCTCTTATTCTAGAATCTCTGACATTTTCCTGATTGTTGTAGCACTCAAGATCTACTTTTCTCGACAACGTAAAACAACACGCTAGGCTTACTATGTACAACATCGTAGGCCTACTATCAAATTCGAGGCAAACGGTTTGTGTTTCCTATGGTAAACAGTAGCGTTGCTAGGCCGCCGCTTGGACAGCTTGACCTCAAGCCGCCATTGTGTTCGCTCTCCACGCCCGGGACGCCGCGAGCTGGTTCTCGCAGCGCGACTAGGGAATCTAGGTTACTATTTTAAGATCTTTGGTAATATGTAACCCCTTTTTTTTGTTTTGGACAGTTGTTTAATAGAAAGATCTACTGGAATATAGAGCATGGAAGATGAGATTATAGTGTATCATGTGTATTACAAACTCATACTGTGATCTCCAGACTAAAGTGACCGAGATGAATAATGAGTAGAAACTTACATAAGATCAAGAAATTAATCACCAGCTTGAGGATTTAAATCAAATGACCCTTCAACTATTGCATCGTATAAATTCAAGGGAAAATGAAAGATAGGAAAGGGTTAAGCATGTCCCAACCATTTTGAACTCTTCCGGTTCTTTATAAACTTCCTTTTTCTTTTCTGAAAGGATAAAGGGTAGGCATATTAATAAATTTGGACTCAGAATAGTCTTGACTGGGTGGTGAGGATGCAGAGAACTCTGTGGGAAAGATTTAATGCTCAACATGTTAACACAATAATTATACCTCTAAGCTTCATGAACCTTGGTACTGTGAATTAAAAAAATGGTCTAGCTCCACCATTGTTGGAAGCTGAAATCTTATGAAATGTATAGCAACTTTTAGTAGGAAAAAGCTCTAAGTTCCTCATTATGAAATAAAGTAATTATTTCAGGTACCAAAAGCTGTTTTTTAAAATGTGTTTCAGGTGATTGGTTGTTCATAGACAATCAAATCTCCCTTACATTCAAATAGCTTATGATCAAGATAGTAAGGGTTATTGAATGTTTACAACAGACAATCATGTGCTATGTGAAAAACAGAAACTCAAAAAATGATGACATCAGTAACAATAGCAAACATTTGAAATTTCTTTCTCATTATCATCTTTGAAAGAAGAAAAACATGCTGTTTAACTTCTGGAAGTATACTTAAGGGTGAACTCTGTATGTCTGGAACTGGGATTTATTGGCAGACTTAAAAATAGAGTATTTCTGTGACTGATTTTCAAAATGTCTTATGCAGTCAAGAGGCACAGGAGTGATTATGAGGGAAGAGGAGCAGAGCTGCCAATGAATAATGAATGTGCATTTTAGCTGTCTTGTTTTGATGAAGAGATACATGACATAGTTATTTAATTTGTGTGTGTGTGTGTGTATTCTGTCAACAGGGTTCATTTGGTAAATCTTCAGTTGCACTGTTCTTTTGGTCTGTTTCTTGGTGTGATTTTTCCTATATGGTAGAGATAATAATTCTCAACATTCCTTTTTTTCAGTTAATGGCACCCTATTTGGTGGGCTGATTAGAATGACTCCAAGTGAGTCCAAGTGCTTACACTACAGTTTAGCCCGTGCTTTTACTGCAGCAGACTAAATTATCGTTTTTATAAGAATGAAAAATTTCAGCTTTTGTGGTGATTGCTTGTAATTGTTTGTGTTTTAATGTCATGATCTTAAATACCACCGAAGACATCGTAATGATCACTTCTGTCATCGTGCGTAGCCTATGAAAGTGGTTGTAATCTACTTAAGTATCCGGCCTTTTCGGGTTTTCCTAAACTGAAATCATGCGTCTATTATTTTTATAGCACAGTATACAGGTAATAAAAGGGTATTGGGTCTGGGTAGATTTTAGAATTATTTGATCTCGGCAATTTATCAATTATTTTACTTTTGGGTACAGACAAGAGAGAGAAAGAGAGAGAGAGAGAGAGAGAGAGAGAGAGAGACTGAGCGAGCGCGGTTAGGGCGGGGGTAGCTTTCCAATCGACCTAGATCTAGATCTAGAACGAAGGATGAAGTTATCATTGTTTAGAAAAATTATCCCATGTGGATAGTAAGAACCAAGATCTCTATGAATTTTATCGTTCAGTCGGTTTCATTGTCATGCCTTCCCATTTCCCCCTCCTCTTGTGCCAGTGTACGTGACTGCTCGCTCGGTTCATGGCGCAGTGGGCTCATCCACTTGCCCTACACTGGCACCAAGATGGCGGCCCCCGTGTTGACAAGTAACGGATCCCCGTGCTTACTCTTCTATGTACTTCCTACTTCTGTGGTAGATTCTAACCTGGATAATCAAACCACGTTTCTGTTTCCCCATTACCGCACTGGTTTAAGGATGGATGGATGGATGGATGGATAGATGAATGGATGGATGGATGAATGGATGAATGGATGGATGAATGAATGAATGAATCAATGGATGAATGAATGAATGGATGAATGGATGGATGGATGGATGGATGGATGGATGAATGGATGGATGAATGAATGGATGGATGGATGGATGAATGGATGAATGGATGGATGGATTTTTAATAATTGTTTTTAGGGTTATATCATTATATTCGAAATTCAAAGTAATTTAAAAAACCAGTTTGAAGTTCTTCAGAATTAATCCCTGTATCCAACAGATCACCTGTCCAACTAGTATAATACATGTAATGAATTTTTCAGTGACATACTGGAATAGCACATGTTGTGTTTGATCATGGTTGGGCGACATATCTGTGTAGTGTCATCGAGGCGGGAAAGGGGACACAACTATGCAGAGAATAAATCATTAGAATTACCTCCCATCTCGCCCGCCGGACCGTCTTCGATAGAACATGTTTTATCGGAGACGGTCTGACCGGGGACGACACAAGACGTCGGGCGTCAGTATGGTAGCCCAACCCGTTTTCTGTTACCTTCCGTTACTAAAGAGCCGGTGCGCATTCTTTTGTGCCCGAAGACGGTCTGCTCTGACCGTCCGTGTCGGGCGTTAATATGGTTGCAGCCTTAGGCTACAGTCACGGCCAGTGGTTCTCCGCAGCGTGGGCGATATCGATATCGCCTGGGGGGGGGGGGTGGTGGCGATTTTGATATCCAGGGGGGCTAAAACGCCGAAAAGGGGCGGCGACGAAGAAAGGGGTAGGGTGGGGGGGGGGTAGGGTGGGGGGGGGTGGGTACATATTATTTGGGGAACTAAAATTTTAAAACTTCTCATTTGGGGAACTGCTATATGGGGAACTCCTGCTCGATACAATCCTATTCGATATTATGGAATCAATGTTGGGAAAAAAGGACATCTCTAATCACTTCATTGCATGAGTGATTTTGATAGTAAGCGGGCAGAATGTGTGGTTGGGCAGAAAGCAAAATTTTATTCAAAGATACACGTTTGTTGAGTTGTTGAGTGCATAATTTGACAAAGTGAGTTGGCCTCGGATTGTTTTTTTTTTTTGTTTTGTTATCTTTGCTGTTGATGTTATTGTTAGTGTTTGAAACGAAGGGATATATAAAGCAAGCCAGGCCAAGTCCAAGTTTAGCTGTTGCAAGTAATTTTGCCTGTTATAATGGAGCTGTACACAATAGAGACGAGGAAAAGAAAGCCTGCCGTTCTTTTAAACGGATTTATGTATAGATTAAAGACAGAGGGGGCACCTATGAATTTTGAAATGTTTAAAAATTCTGAAGCAATTTATTGGCAAACGGAAGAGGCAATTAACTTGGTGTTAAAATATCGACAAGGAGAGAAAGTATTTGTCGAAATAGTGTCGACAGAAATTGGTTCCCCAAAATGCACTGTTTTTGGAAGTTCCCCAAATGAGAAATTTTGCAGTTCCCCAAATGATATGTACCCGCTTGGGGCACCACTGGAGGATGATTTGGGGGCAAATGCGGGGCAGCCATTGACTTGTCCAACAACATGTGTAGATGGGTTTTATGAACAGAAAAGCCAATTTGTTGTAGTGCATTTGATAAAGAATGATTTCTATTTTAATAGACCTTCAAAACGCTTACTGCCATTAATAGGACTTTGAAAAACTTAACAGCAAAGTTTGTGTTAGTCTGTCTTCTTGTAAAATGTATCTGTTGGGTTTTAGTAGGGATTTTGGAGGGGGGGAGGGGTGGGGAAGGAGGAGGTGGTGGCAGGGTGATGAAAGAAAACTTGAAGCGATTGCCTGAAAAAGAATGAGAACCACTTAGTCCAGATGAAGAGATTTGTGATCCTGAATAGAAATCACAACGTAAAAAAAAAGGGGGGAAAAGTTGGAAGTAAAATGGCGGTGCAATTTCTAACTTATCTTCACCTTGAAGACGAGAAGGGTTCCGTTTTTGGTGAAATTTTGTTTTATTCAGCCCAAGCACGCTGCGCTATTTTCGGGGCATAGATGGGTTGTCGAATCAATTGTTTGACCTTTAGGAAACAGTACACAGATATCATTACAAAATATTGAAAAATATTATGGCTAGAGATGGTATTCTACGTTACAGAACTTTAAAGGTAAATAAAATGGGGTTTCTTTTCATCAAGTAGGCGTAACTAGGAAATTAAACTCTGGACCATACGAACGACTTGGACATTGTAATAAATCATGGACATATTTGTCAAGGGTTAGGACTAGAATTGTCGTGCTGGGTCACGGTTTGTTTATTTCAGGGTCTCGTTGATTTTAGCCAGTGCAAATGTCCTTGAACTATTCTCGTGGACAGTTTGTTTTTGTAACGCTTTTTCTTAGAGATGGAAAGAAAGTGGGGCAAGATAGAATAAATGGATGGGTTAACAGTGACGGGGCAATTCTCGACCCCGTGATTTTGATAAACTTTAACAGGGGTGAGAAAAGGGAGTGAGTAAATTCGTACAAAAAACGTAGAGGGTTTAGAGACTTTAGTAAGGGTTTTGATATGTTAATTTGACCTTGTCTGTTACTATTAATAGAATCTATTAATACTACGAGCTGAGCTCGAAATGGATGCACCAATCAAATTTGGGCAGTTGGCTGGGGATTTGCAGATGGCCGCGCGGTATATAAGCGCAGCCATTCCTATGTTTGAGCACTCCATACAGAATTATCCATCTGTGAAGGCAGTCGGCGGGATTCAGCCTGAGAGAATCAGAAGATTGTTAAAGTCATGTCTATGTCCTTGATAGACACTGGAATGAGACCATACGCTCTTCAGAAATTATCTACTGCTATTATCTCCGGCTCCCTGATCTCGTATCAGGGACCAAGTGTAAGTGTCTACCTATTGATTCGACGATGAACGTGAAGCTGACCTTAAATTTTCCAGTAGAAGTGCTACCGAAGAATGCAAGACTACAATGTATTTTACTTGCAACTAGATCTAGCATGAGTGTCTGGTATACACATTTGTAAATTGAAATTGATGTGTCTGGATGAGGCTGGGGATTGCCAGCCCATCCTAGAGTAGATCTAGATCTAACTTAACTACGTCAGTGTGTATTGACGAGTTTGATCCTTTATAAGCGGTAGGCACAAATAACTGAGTTAACATTGTCGTCTGAGACATTAAGATATTATTTGTTAGATAGTAGGTAGGCTATATCTGAAAGATAGAGAAGTAATAATTAAATTGTGAATGAGTCAGAATGATATAATCTTTTAAGAATCTAGAGGAGACTTCTAGTGATATATTATTGAATTTTCATTTGATGCTGCTGATGTTGTCTTTTTAGTATGTAAGAGCTAGACGAAATTTGTTAGGGAATTTAAAGTAATAAATTTGTGGCCCTGCAAGGTCCTTGATAAAACTTATTCGAATTGTTATTAGTATATGTGGCATGGTATGGAAGAGTAATTTCTAAAAACCTCTCGATAGTTTAAATGCAGTCGTAACAATAATTTCATATAACCCATCCCCGTAACAATATTCTTGGATCAGCATGTACTTAATTACCTATTGTTATTGCCATAAAGCGTAAATCACACACACATAATACGTTAGATAAAACCTCTGACGCCCTTCGCACTTACTGAGCTGGTATTCAGCTGACTTAAGTGGTGCATTCCCGACATTTTCTGTATAAATAATGTACACTTAACATGTTACAACTCCAGGGAATTATTAATCTACTTAAGTAGGAAACAGATTTCATGCCCGAGGGATACTGCTTATCCTTTATAACTGACATTTGAGCTTCAACATTGCTTGTCTAAGAAATTATCATTTTATTTTTTTTAACTAATAAAATCACAGCAAATTTCCGAGCACTCTTTGATCTCTGACGAAGCCCTGGGTGGAGAAGGTTGAACTCAGGTCCGAACCAGTTCTGACAACTGAAGTAATCGGTCGATACTATATTTAGCCTGGGGGTGGGGGGGGGGGGGCCCAAAGTCCAGTGTCCAAAGAAAGAATCAACAAAGCAGGCACGATGATAATCGTTTGGAAAAATGGATGTGAAATTATAGAGGGCTTTGGGGCATTGAAAATAAAGGTATCGGAGTCTCATCACACTTTCGACATATTTTTCTTAAAGACAAAGGACATAAAAATTATTGAGATAATTTCCCATTACTATTATTAATATCATGCCTAAAAATTTACATCAATAATCTTCCTGTAGTTGGTGCTCCAAACCAACAAATGCCATGCTCAAGTAATTATAAATACAGTGAGTAAGCAAGTTTTGTTTCAGTGTATGTATTATACGCGATTTAATCCTTGTAAGCAAGGTCTACTCGATTAAGACATGACATGAGTGATTGCAAATACAGTGACTGAGTACATTTTCTCGCAGTGCCGTGCATTACAGGGTTTTGTCGTTGTAACAATGGTCTTCCACATGTCATATGCAAAAAATAGGCGAATAATACGGTGATATAGCAGGTTTCGTCCTCATATAAATGATTCCCTGGGTATTGTGATCATGTGAAGATCTCTCCATGAAAAGTTCAACTATTGTAAAGTGAGATGGATGAATCTGCCTGGTTTGTAGATAACCTGATCCCATGTACCGGTGATCTGTTAGTGTTATATGCCCAAGGTTAGAGAGTCAGACTAAATTTATTGTTTTTTTTATTGAGCTGTGTATTTATTACATAATCAGAAATGAAATGTCAGGTTTTATTGTCATACTGTATTCTCCGCCTCTTGTTTCTTTGCTGAGCAGACTGTGGCCTATATTTGTTGGCCGGTGAGAAGTAATATGTCAAGTTTTATTGACATACTGTATTCTCCGCCTCTTTGTTTGCTGAATAGACTGCATATTTCTTAACCAGTCAGAAGTAAATGTCAAGTTTTATTGCCACAACCTAATATCATATTCTTCGCCTGTTTGTTAGCTGAGGTAATTGTATATTTGTTAGCCAATCAAAAGAAATTGTGGAGTCTTATTGCACAACATAATACTATATTCTCCACATCTTTATTGTTGTTTTCTGTAGTAACAGAACACTCTCTTTAAAGGAAGCAACCTTACTGAAGATTTTAATTATCCAAGTCATATTATGTACATATGACAGATACCCTGAACCTAATCTAAGGGAACTTGACGTGGTAAGTTTGTCAGGAATACCTGTCAACAACATGGATATATTCTGAAAAGAGAAATTACAAACAAATCAGATGTTTCATTGATCACTCCACTTAATGTAGACTTAACATGTACTGAACAATAATGCTTGAACTTGAAAAAAATACCTCGACCTTTTTTTACAATGAATAAATATTTCAATACTTTAGGAAGTATTTTTTGGTATCAATATTTCTTCTAAGAGTATTCTAGAAAAAAACATTTTTTCACAAAACTATGGAGATAACTTTGAGATTCAATGATATTTATTTTACTTTAAAAATGGAGAGTTAAGTTTACAGTTTTATTACATGAATTATGTTCATGTTTCAGCGTTTTTTTATATTTTCCAAGACCCAAGAAATGCTGGGTGTTTGGCATACGGTAGAGTAAACGTTTTATTTTTACATGGTCCGGTACTTTATGATTCCAGTTTTCTTCTAGCCTTTGTTCTTTTTCCCGTAGAAAACACATTGCTTAATATAAATTAAGTTCATGAGAAAACAAGCCACTATCTATGTATAGTCTTTCAAAACAGTTAAAATTAATGTGGGCAAAATTGTGGGGAAAAAAATTGGGCCTTAAAGAGTTAAGAACTATTTTTGATTTACACATTCAACTGGATTGAATTTTGCGGAGACTACATTTTCCGAGAAAACCTGTCACTCCATCAAAGAACATTTTCAGTAGTTGTCCATCTGTATCTTATGATATGGCTCCAGACTTATTGCTTTCAACTAAAAATCAGGACATGCATCTTGTTTTGTAAATGTTGGCAATGTTAGTGAAGTCGACTCTCATGTTTCCATTCTTTGGAGCTATAGTGGTGTGAAGGCAAAATAATTTATTTTAGAATTATATTTAAAGGAATGTGGTGGCCATTCTGTAATCAGTTTTACGGGGATCGCCGCAACACGCCATTCTTAATGCCAACATTTGTATTCTCACACATGTGTATAAACTTCACCTTCTTCCTAAATGAATTGCGTTTTCTACTTCGACTTCAGAATGTGACAAGGTACTGTTCGGAAAGGGTTTCAGAACAGCTGGAGGCTCATCCCACAATGGTAGTCGTTCATTGATTCTACTGTCTTCTATTACTTGTTGAGAGTATCTACATTAATTACAGCAAAGCAATCCCTCATCCTAAATTCACAAACCAGCCACAACAATCACACGCTATGATGTCTGACAAGAGAGAACTCAGTTTGGAGTCTGGAGACAATGAGACTTCTGTAAACGAGATACACAAACAAACCCGAAAACAAGAACTCTCAGGCCATGACAAAAATGTTAACATAAACTTCGAGGCGTCTTGTTGTGGTAAATGTGGCCAATTTTTTCAGATGCCCTGTTCCTGTGACGTCCAGTGTGTAACCTACAAAATCTGTTGTGAAGATATGACAACTGAATGCCCCGACGTTGCGGAAGAGGGGAATACTCTCTATGGAAAGGTGAGGGACGTGAAAGTTGAATGTTTGCACTACGACCTGTTAGTCATTTCAAGCTGTCCAGAAAAGTCCAGATCAAACACAAGCTGTTCTCAAAGTTGGACTGAGACTGATGACCGGCAGGTGGGAAATGTCGATGCCACCACTCCATTGAATTCAGCCTTGACTGACGGTCAGTTAAAAGGACCTGCTGTCAGTGACCTTGGTGGCAACATGGAAGATGTAGAAGAGGTTTCTTCAGTGATCAGTTTTCTAGAAAACACACCTGTAACTGACGAAACCACTGGCCTGGTCTACAGAAACTGGAACATCTTCTCGTGTAACCCAAAACCAGAATCCCAATCTATACCGTGGGGTATTAGAATTTCACAGAATTTGGACTTGAAAAATGTAAATTTGATACCGCAGAGTACGATAAAAAAAGACAAAGACATATACATTCCACCGAGCCATCTGCCTAACAATGCGTCAGTTAGACTTTGTATCCCACAAGCCGTTGGTACGTGCCGACACCAGGCACAGTTACAAAATCCCTCTCTACCAAATAAATGCGAGGCCTTCATTTCGTATGTCTATGCAGTCATGACTGATGTAAAATACAATAACAAATACTGCGCTCTTTGTCGCGGGGAAGAAGAGAAGGACATACAGGATGTTGATAATTTTCTTTACAAACTACCAAAATACCGTGTTTCTTTCACCATGAGACTTTCTAAACAAAAACTGAGTATATCTGTGATTGCAAATGAGATCTTTTCCAGACAGTGTCCATGGAAAAAAGCACTATGTGATATGTCACAGAAAAATGAAAATAAAAACTTTAATGAACATTTTGAATGTAAATTACAGGAATGTTCCCAATTCTATAAGATGCGACCTGGTGGGACGTGCAGACTTAAGCGGTTAATGCGAATTGCCATTTCAGATGACGGGGACGGTTCGTTACAAAACAATCAGCATGTGGACATTGAAGATTTGTCTGCAGACGATCAAACAGAAGAGGTCAATAAATCTTCTGCGAATGACGAGAGTAATGTTTTGTCAGATTTTATTCACTGCTTTTTGGAAACTCACTTCGCTTATGACTTAGAGCATTTCAAGTTTCTTCCTTTGGTTCGCTACGATTTGAGACTGAACTTGACCTGATCACTGATTTCCTATTGTACAATAATGATGTCTCCCTCCGAACGAGTTACAAATATGTAAAACAGCTGCTGCTGATGGCAATAACACTGAAATCTTATCTGAAAACAAAGAACACACAACCAGCAGTCCTCGCCTCAAGAAATCCTCACAAACAAGTGGTGAGTTTGGCTTACCGAGGTTTTCCCAATTGTACGCGCGACTGTAACGTTTCTAAAATCATTGACAACACAACCACCGCGTTGTGCTACTGTTTTGTACGTTATGCATCTGCCATGCTTAAAAAACAGGTTGGAAGAGAACCCTGTGCTATGACATGTCTTCAGGATGTCGCGTATGAACATGACAAAGAGGAAATGCAAAACTTTTCTAGGTCCAAATGCTTTTCAGTCTTCGAAGATCAAGGGAATAATGGTAACTGGTGGAGATTGTCCGGGTTTTGTCTTGTGTGGTCAACGATACTTTCTTTTACATTGACTGAACTTCTGATTCCTTTAATTGTTTGAACCAGAAGAAACGCCTGTCTCCAGAGTGTGTTAACACTTGGTCACAGTTATGATTGTAAACGTCAGATCCTTACTATTTTCCTCAGTCAAGGTGGAATTTACATCAGCAGAGCAGAACAGGTAGTCATTCTGACTCTAAACACTTGATTCCCACAATGAATGGATACGTCACAATTATTAGTTCAACAGGACAGATACTGTTTTCTTGATCACCGTAATGATTGCAAGAGCCAAATTTAATGGTATTAATGCTTACATAGGGCCTATTGTTTAGTGACACTGATCAAGTAATCTTTGAAAACTGTATTTTTACTATAGTCATCAGTAGTCGTAAGCGAAAGATAAAAACAACAACATCAACAGTGCTAAACAGTTTAGAATTTCTGATACTTATGAGTAATTCCATTTGTGTTAATTGTGCTGGGATGGGCCCTACTCTATCATCTCATGTAATTTAATGTCATTTAGTAAAAGATCAGCCAAAAAAAAATAAAAAAATGCAGATATGCAGGATAACAGGGGACAGAATTAAATATCCTGTCCTTCTAACTACAATACATGTTGTCTGTAAGAGTTAATATAAGGAAACACAAAATAGTGGCACAAAGCTAAACAGAACTAAGACACGTTGAAACCACAATGGAGTGCGATATGACTTCACTGAGCTTTATACTTCTTCTTTCAACTTTCAAGAATTACTTGCTCAAAGCTGAACTCTTATCCAATGCCGTTTTATTGCAGAGTGCCATATTTTGGTAGTCGTGGCCAAGATGAAATTAGCTTTCTTTGCTATGGTATAAAGCTATAACTTGTTGTGTTGCGTGGAAAAAGTTCATTAATTCCAAAAAAAAAACAACAACCAAAACCAAAACCAAAAACAAAACAAAAAACACACACAAAAAAACAAAACCTGTCACATTTCATAGTTCTATGTCAGTGAGTTACACATTTCATAGTTCTATGTCAGTGAGTTACACATTTCATAGTTCTATGTCAGTGAGTTACACATTTCATAGTTCTATGTCAGTGAGTTACACATTTCATAGTTCTATGTCAGTGAGTTACACATTTCATAGTTCTATGTCAGTGAGTTACACATTTCATAGTTCTATGTCAGTGAGTTACACATTTCATAGTTCTATGTCAGTGAGTTACACATTTCATAGTTCTATGTCAGTGAGTTACACATTTCATAGTTCTATGTCAGTGAGTTACACATTTCATAGTTCTATGTCAGTGAGTTACACATTTCATAGTTCTATGTCAGTGAGTTACACATTTCATAGTTCTATGTCAGTGAGTTACACATTTCATAGTTCTATGTCAGTGAGTTACACATTTCATAGTTCTATGTCAGTGAGTTACACATTTCATAGTTCTATGTCAGTGAGTTACACATTTCATAGTTCTATGTCAGTGAGTTACACATTTCATAGTTCTATGTCAGTGAGTTACACATTTCATAGTTCTATGTCAGTGAGTTACACATTTCATAGTTCTATGTCAGTGAGTTACACATTTCATAGTTCTATGTCAGTGAGTTACACATTTCATAGTTCTATGTCAGTGAGTTACACATTTCATAGTTCTATGTCAGTGAGTTACACATTTCATAGTTCTATGTCAGTGAGTTACACATTTCATAGTTCTATGTCAGTGAGTTACACATTTCATAGTTCTATGTCAGTGAGTTACACATTTCATAGTTCTATGTCAGTGAGTTACACATTTCATAGTTCTATGTCAGTGAGTTACACATTTCATAGTTCTATGTCAGTGAGTTACACATTTCATAGTTCTATGTCAGTGAGTTACACATTTCATAGTTCTATGTCAGTGAGTTACACATTTCATAGTTCTATGTCAGTGAGTTACACATTTCATAGTTCTATGTCAGTGAGTTACACATTTCATAGTTCTATGTCAGTGAGTTACACATTTCATAGTTCTATGTCAGTGAGTTACACATTTCATAGTTCTATGTCAGTGAGTTACACATTTCATAGTTCTATGTCAGTGAGTTACACATTTCATAGTTCTATGTCAGTGAGTTACACATTTCATAGTTCTATGTCAGTGAGTTACACATTTCATAGTTCTATGTCAGTGAGTTACACATTTCATAGTTCTATGTCAGTGAGTTACACATTTCATAGTTCTATGTCAGTGAGTTACACATTTCATAGTTCTATGTCAGTGAGTTACACATTTCATAGTTCTATGTCAGTGAGTTACACATTTCATAGTTCTATGTCAGTGAGTTACACATTTCATAGTTCTATGTCAGTGAGTTACACATTTCATAGTTCTATGTCAGTGAGTTACACATTTCATAGTTCTATGTCAGTGAGTTACACATTTCATAGTTCTATGTCAGTGAGTTACACATTTCATAGTTCTATGTCAGTGAGTTACACATTTCATAGTTCTATGTCAGTGAGTTACACATTTCATAGTTCTATGTCAGTGAGTTACACATTTCATAGTTCTATGTCAGTGAGTTACACATTTCATAGTTCTATGTCAGTGAGTTACACATTTCATAGTTCTATGTCAGTGAGTTACACATTTCATAGTTCTATGTCAGTGAGTTACACATTTCATAGTTCTATGTCAGTGAGTTACACATTTCATAGTTCTATGTCAGTGAGTTACACATTTCATAGTTCTATGTCAGTGAGTTACACATTTCATAGTTCTATGTCAGTGAGTTACACATTTCATAGTTCTATGTCAGTGAGTTACACATTTCATAGTTCTATGTCAGTGAGTTACACATTTCATAGTTCTATGTCAGTGAGTTACACATTTCATAGTTCTATGTCAGTGAGTTACACATTTCATAGTTCTATGTCAGTGAGTTACACATTTCATAGTTCTATGTCAGTGAGTTACACATTTCATAGTTCTATGTCAGTGAGTTACACATTTCATAGTTCTATGTCAGTGAGTTACACATTTCATAGTTCTATGTCAGTGAGTTACACATTTCATAGTTCTATGTCAGTGAGTTACACATTTCATAGTTCTATGTCAGTGAGTTACACATTTCATAGTTCTATGTCAGTGAGTTACACATTTCATAGTTCTATGTCAGTGAGTTACACATTTCATAGTTCTATGTCAGTGAGTTACACATTTCATAGTTCTATGTCAGTGAGTTACACATTTCATAGTTCTATGTCAGTGAGTTACACATTTCATAGTTCTATGTCAGTGAGTTACACATTTCATAGTTCTATGTCAGTGAGTTACACATTTCATAGTTCTATGTCAGTGAGTTACACATTTCATAGTTCTATGTCAGTGAGTTACACATTTCATAGTTCTATGTCAGTGAGTTACACATTTCATAGTTCTATGTCAGTGAGTTACACATTTCATAGTTCTATGTCAGTGAGTTACACATTTCATAGTTCTATGTCAGTGAGTTACACATTTCATAGTTCTATGTCAGTGAGTTACACATTTCATAGTTCTATGTCAGTGAGTTACACATTTCATAGTTCTATGTCAGTGAGGTACACATTTCATAGTTCTATGTCAGTGAGTTACACATTTCATAGTTCTATGTCAGTGAGTTACACATTTCATAGTTCTATGTCAGTGAGTTACACATTTCATAGTTCTATGTCAGTGAGTTACACATTTCATAGTTCTATGTCAGTGAGTTACACATTTCATAGTTCTATGTCAGTGAGTTACACATTTCATAGTTCTATGTCAGTGAGTTACACATTTCATAGTTCTATGTCAGTGAGTTACACATTTCATAGTTCTATGTCAGTGAGTTACACATTTCATAGTTCTATGTCAGTGAGTTACACATTTCATAGTTCTATGTCAGTGAGTTACACATTTCATAGTTCTATGTCAGTGAGTTACACATTTCATAGTTCTATGTCAGTGAGTTACACATTTCATAGTTCTATGTCAGTGAGTTACACATTTCATAGTTCTATGTCAGTGAGTTACACATTTCATAGTTCTATGTCAGTGAGTTACACATTTCATAGTTCTATGTCAGTGAGTTACACATTTCATAGTTCTATGTCAGTGAGTTACACATTTCATAGTTCTATGTCAGTGAGTTACACATTTCATAGTTCTATGTCAGTGAGTTACACATTTCATAGTTCTATGTCAGTGAGTTACACATTTCATAGTTCTATGTCAGTGAGTTACACATTTCATAGTTCTATGTCAGTGAGTTACACATTTCATAGTTCTATGTCAGTGAGTTACACATTTCATAGTTCTATGTCAGTGAGTTACACATTTCATAGTTCTATGTCAGTGAGTTACACATTTCATAGTTCTATGTCAGTGAGTTACACATTTCATAGTTCTATGTCAGTGAGTTACACATTTCATAGTTCTATGTCAGTGAGTTACACATTTCATAGTTCTATGTCAGTGAGTTACACATTTCATAGTTCTATGTCAGTGAGTTACACATTTCATAGTTCTATGTCAGTGAGTTACACATTTCATAGTTCTATGTCAGTGAGTTACACATTTCATAGTTCTATGTCAGTGAGTTACACATTTCATAGTTCTATGTCAGTGAGTTACACATTTCATAGTTCTATGTCAGTGAGTTACACATTTCATAGTTCTATGTCAGTGAGTTACACATTTCATAGTTCTATGTCAGTGAGTTACACATTTCATAGTTCTATGTCAGTGAGTTACACATTTCATAGTTCTATGTCAGTGAGTTACACATTTCATAGTTCTATGTCAGTGAGTTACACATTTCATAGTTCTATGTCAGTGAGTTACACATTTCATAGTTCTATGTCAGTGAGTTACACATTTCATAGTTCTATGTCAGTGAGTTACACATTTCATAGTTCTATGTCAGTGAGTTACACATTTCATAGTTCTATGTCAGTGAGTTACACATTTCATAGTTCTATGTCAGTGAGTTACACATTTCATAGTTCTATGTCAGTGAGTTACACATTTCATAGTTCTATGTCAGTGAGTTACACATTTCATAGTTCTATGTCAGTGAGTTACACATTTCATAGTTCTATGTCAGTGAGTTACACATTTCATAGTTCTATGTCAGTGAGTTACACATTTCATAGTTCTATGTCAGTGAGTTACACATTTCATAGTTCTATGTCAGTGAGTTACACATTTCATAGTTCTATGTCAGTGAGTTACACATTTCATAGTTCTATGTCAGTGAGTTACACATTAAATAAAACTGTGCATTAGGCAACATGAAAATTAATGATTTTGCTCAATTTCTGTCTCGTAACTACCAATCGGTCAATCTACGACTATCCCGTAACTACCAATCGGTCAATCTACGACTATCCCATTACTGCTTATCCTATAACTACCAATAAAAATACAATTATCCCATTACAGCATATACAACAGCTACCAGCTGTTTGGTTTTAGGCAAGGCAAGGCTCCAAGGATTCCGCATCTCTTGCTGCCTTGCCTGGAGTGTATACATACACAAGGCGTATCACACGTGAGGCCCGCAGGCCGCATGCGGCCCTACATAAACTTAAGTGAGGCCAGCGACAAGTCAAATTTTCTTAATCTTATGCATCGATGCCCATAAAAAAACTCAACACCTTACATTATAAGACACTGAAAATTTTCGCCTGCTTACACACTCGAAAGAGATGAAATGACCTATCATAGAAGAACTATACGCTGAAAACTGCGTCCAGAGTCTAGCTTTTGCCATAGACAGAAGTAGACATGTCCAATCTGAATGTGAAGTTACAAGGCTAATACAAACTGTGTATGCAGAGTTGTATGATGATATCGGGTGTTTCAAGTCCAGAATAAATCTGCCGAAATTACAATTTCAAATGAAGGTTTGCTTCATTTTGCTCCGTGCAAAGAGCTAAAAAGCAAGAATGGAGAATCTGGCTAGATATTGTAAAAAATACGAAAGTCTGCTGAAATCTCTAACAGAAGCATTTAATTAAAGATTTGTGGATTATTCAGCCTATGAAGATGATTTCGCCAGTTCACAGCACTGTTTTCCTTTGATGCTGTAAAGGCAAACAAGAATATGCAGATGGAGCTTTTGGAGCTTCAATCAGATTCTTCACTCAGAGCGAAATTTAGTGAAATGGGATCACTCAAGGTTTTTGTCTACTTTCCTTACCGATATGAGAATATTCGGAATTTGGAGATTTGCTGCCAAAATTCAAGCCACGTTTGGTTCGTCTTAATAATACAAAAATTGTTCTCTTTCATGAAAGTAAAACTGACAAACCTAAACATTTTATCCCCAATGCTTAAGGTAGGAACTAGCTAGACCTTCAAACCAAACATTGAAAAACTGGTGTTCAAAAAGCATTCTCACTCATCAGGACAAGACAGTCAAGATAAAGGCAAATCACCGAAAATCAAAACAATGTTGTCATTGTAAACTTTTTAGTATGTTATCTTTTTCATAATGAATCAGATTGTGTCAGATATATTGTGTTGTATGTTAAGTTCTATTCTCTTGAATAAATGCGGCCCACTTCTCATGTTGAGAATGTGTAGCTGAATTAGAATAATGCGGTCCTTATTATAACATGTGCTAACAATTTGCCTACAAACACAACAATTTTCAGCCTGCTCTAGACCACCTACAATATTTGGACTTGAAAAATGTAAATTTGATACCGCAGAGTACGATAAAAAAAGACAAAGACATATACATTCCACCGAGCCATCTGCCTAACAATGCGTCAGTTAGACTTTGTATCCCACAAGCCGTTGGTACGTGCCGACACCAGGCACAGTTACAAAATCCCTCTCTACCAAATAAATGCGAGGCCTTCATTTCGTATGTCTATGCAGTCATGACTGATGTAAAATACAATAACAAATACTGCGCTCTTTGTCGCGGGGAAGAAGAGAAGGACATACAGGATGTTGATAATTTTCTTTACAAACGACCAAAATACCGTGTTTCTTTCACCATGAGACTTTCTAAACAAAAACTGAGTATATCTGTGATTGCAAATGAGATCTTTTCCAGACAGTGTCCATGGAAAAAAGCACTATGTGATATGTCACAGAAAAATGAAAATAAAAACTTTAATGAACATTTTGAATGTAAATTACAGGAATGTTCCCAATTCTATAAGATGCGACCTGGTGGGACGTGCAGACTTAAGCGGTTAATGCGAATTGCCATTTCAGATGACGGGGACGTTCGTTACAAAACAATCAGCATGTGGACATTGAAGATTTGTCTGCAGACGATCAAACAGAAGAGGTCAATAAATCTTCTGCGAATGACGAGAGTAATGTTTTGTCAGATTTTATTCACTGCTTTTTGGAAACTCACTTCGCTTATGACTTAGAGCATTTCAAGTTTCTTCCTTTGGTTCTCTACGATTTGAGACTGAACTTGACCTGATCACTGATTTCCTATTGTACAATAATGATGTTTATAAAACCAAAGAAAACAGACACGCAAAAGTGCTAGCTTTATTTTTCTGTGAAAATAAATAAAATAAGACTTTATATATTGACAAATAATAATTTTTATTACAATGTATAACAACCATTTGATTAAGAATTATGCTACAATATGATATATTGTATTACATTACATCTTTTACAAGTGAGAGGAAATTTCCTGCCTATGTCACTATTGTCAGTATTGGCTATCAACAGCAACTGACAAAAATAATTAACATAAATTAAACAGATAAACTGACAAAAAAAAATTTAACAAACTGTGTTTTTAGCAAACTCAGTAGTTTTTGTAAATGTAGCGTTTGTTGGTCACCCTCCCTACCCCTTCGGCGTGTTATTCGCAGCGACGAGAACCGAGCTCGGCCCGTCTTGTCTAATACCTTCCTCGCGCCCCCCCCCCCACCCTTTGATCACTCGCAGTTGGCGAGCCTTTCTCACCGTTTCACGTTAGTAATTTTTCCCTTTGATGTTGTAGTGGTGTGCTGACCTAGGTCTGACCTGTACCGATAATAGTAGTACACTCCATAATGTTCCAGAGAAAGTTATTTACCCAAGGTTGGCCTTGAGATTATATTACCCGATGACGTGTTGCTGTTTGATTGGATGATTTTTTTTTGGGTCTCTCGAACTTACTAGATCAGTCTCGAGTCGGCTCGGTGGTCGGTTCGGGAACATTCTGTCAGAATTAGTATAAATATGAGAGCCTTGCGAGTGTGGGGGGTCAACAGTAGTCATATGTTCCTCGAGTGTGCAGTACATGTATTAGTATTTGGATAGGTGTGTACAGTGTTCATATGTTCCTCTTGTGCCTTCCTAGGATATAGTTCGTTTCATCATTCATTTTTCAATGTTAGTGTTCAGTGTTCGACGGATCCCCGTGTTTTTATTAATAACAGTTGTAACAGTTTCGTTTTAAAGGGAAGTATATAATCTGACTATTCCCATCCACAATATGCTGCAAATTACTTCACCTGTTACAACAAGGTTGAACTGAAGATGAACATCTGACCTAGGGTTAGATCACGTATCTGATCTGGTCCACGGATCCTCGTGAAATTTTCATATTTTATGTCAAAATGGACATTCTTCAAAAAATAAAAGACACATAGGATGACGGAAATCGCACTTTGCGCTTTTTTTTTCTTTCTTTTTTTTTTGTACTGAAAAAAGGACCAACGTTTCAAAATTTACTTATTGACTAGCACTAGATGGAAGTGATAGCTATATCACTGTGGAGGGCAGCCTCTCCCACTTTTACATTGTACACTTCAAGGCCCTTACGCTTCTACAGATGCCCGAGACGAATTTTTACCGGAATGAGTGTGTGTGTGTGTGTGGGGGGGGGGGGTCAGAGGGGGGTCGATTTCGTGTGCCTGTGGCAATGGTAAACTGCTAGTTTGGAGTACCCGCTTAAAAAAAACAACAACTTGAGTCATGCAGATAAAAATTCTGCTGGGATGAGTTCATCTTTAATATAAGCCCTTTCGTCACGGAGGTTAGTTAAACAGTATTAATTTGCAGTAGCGACATCCAAACAGCTGCCGATTATTTGACAGGAAAATAAATAGCCTGAAACTATTTCCTGCCATCTACAAACAGTAAATGCATCCACTAAATCCTGCTCCCTGAAAAAGACAAATATTTGTGGAGATCAGTATTTGATTGGTAACCAATTGATTTCTTTTGATGGACACCACAAGAGTTGCTCTCCTCACATTTCTCTCTCCTTCCCCCCTTAAAATATCCAATGTGAGAGAAAATTTGATAGAATGTAGAAAATTTACATTTGATCATGCTGATTTTCTTTTATTCAAGTGGAACCAAATATTTATTAATGATCCTTGTATCTGTACTATATATATTTGTGGACTTACGATTTTTCGTTGCAAAAGGCTTCTGAACCACTCAACACTCAGACTTCAAATTTTATATGGTGCATCAGAATGGATGCAAGGATGCACAGTTTTTAATAGAAGTCTCAAATCGGTGTAGTTTTTTTTATTGGAAATTTATTGTTTCCCCAATTTTCACTAGGCTCATTGACATGTAGGTTTTTATGACAACATCACTTTCTGAAAATTTTCTGTGCGCGCCATTGCACACTGTGTACTGTCCTATCGCTGAGTTTTGAGGATGACCCTATGCATCTCGGCTTTTGTTCTTATTCCTTTCGGATCAGGGATGGGCAGACAACGACACAAAACCAACTAAAAACAAAAAAATCCACACTTTGGTGCACCATCCACAATCTTTGAAACCTACATGCAACATTTGGTTAGTGGAGGTGGCCTGAGACAAAAAAGCCTTTTGCGTTCAAAGATGGAGAATTTGTGATTTATATATCATATGTAATCATATAGTTATATTGTAAATTATAGACTAGATCAAAAACTCCCCCCCCCCCCCCACCCTTTCGGCACGGACCCCCCAACTACTGCCTCGTCGGTCACTTTCTACCTTCTCTACATGCTATTCCCCGAGACACAGGGTTAAATCAGCCGACAGCAGCTGACAAAAACAGGGATCGGGGACGAGCAGACAGCGTACAAAGCAAACAAAACAAAAAATAAAAAAATGAAAGACAAAAGCAATAAAAAAATTCATTTTTTTTAATGCACCCTCGGCGGTATTTCAAACATACATGTAAACTTTTGTTACTGTGGGTGGCTTGATGAAAAAGCCTTGTGCGTTCAGAGGTGGAGAACTTCTGAATTATAATTATATCAAATATTATAGATATCCCGAATTGTCATGTCTTTATGAATTTTAATGATTTGACTACCTATGTGCGAGAAATTTCTGAAAAAAGAAAAACTGTAATGGTTTCTCTACATCTCATAGGACATTTGGGCTTCTGTGTGTGTGTTATTCAAACCTTTAGAGGCCCTAGGCGCTTCAAAGATCTTGATGTCTCCATATACTCTTATTATGTAATTCAAAATATACACGAAAAAAACCCATAAATTAATTTTTTATTTTCTGAAATGAAACAAAACTTAGAGTAAGATGGAAAACATGTTTATTTTTCTACACTTCCACACTTCCAGTTTATTTTTATTTGAAAATTTTTCTCCCACACTGCAAAGCCTTTGGTCAGATAAAACTTTCTGTGGTGCCCCCTTCCTCTCCCCTATCCCTTGATGCCCTAAGCATGTCCTTATTTTTCTTATTAATGGTTAATCCAGTCCTGATTACCCTCCATCTATCTTTTGAAAATCAGTTCTGTTTGGCATTTCTGGGTTTGGTGCCCTTTTTTCTTTATTACCTGTAAATCCAAGACACTTATTGGCTCCGCCGAAAATCGATCGATGTCCTCCCTGAAATCAGATGCTAGGATTTCAAATTTATTTTTGAAGATTTTATTAATTTTGTGTCCATTTTCTCTCCCTTGAAGTACCGCAGTCCGGAGCGTTGGCGTTAGGATGGTGCAGAAAATTAAAATTATGTTCCCAGAGCCCATCGAGACTGAACGTGCTGGAGGAATCTGAATTTAAAGGTAGACCAAGGCAGACTAGGAGAGAATGGTGCAAGTTTTCGGTTTCTGTGACATTCTTCAAATATTAATATACATAATATACATACTATAAAAACCAAGTGAAAAGAAGTCAAGTGACACACAAGCAAATGTACAGGCCGATAAATGGATTAACGAATAAATTAGACAGTAGGTGTACTGATATCAGGTGAAAGAGAAATTACGACTAGATTTAAACGGGGACAATAAAAAGGGATCACCCAAAGGCTCGTTATAAAAATCGTTGAACGAAACAAAAAAGTGAATTTTCGAAAACAATGAGACAAACTTGGGTCAACCAATGTCAAACTTGGTATAGAATCTAGATCTGACTAGATCTACTAACAATTAAAATGATAAAACAAGAAAAGATCCCAACTCTCACCATGAATGGATAGACTGACGGACAATGTGGTTCATAATGAATGTCACGAGCAGAGTTAGGGTCTTGGGGATGTTACGACTGCACGAGAGGCAGCTAACTCACACTCGGACACAACCACACAAGAAAAGTATTAAATAACTAGAGCGTATATATGTCAGGCCGGTCAGGCCATAGTTTACATAAATATTAATAACAAAACAAAAGACAATAGGGGTATATATTCAAACCAAAAAAAACTCTAATTAATAACTTAACCAATGATATTCATGTAACTATGGAGGTACTGCAATCAATAGCAAATAGGTATATTATACGAAACTAGATATCAATTTAAAGTGACAGTTGAGTCGCCACTGGCCAGTCGCCAGGCAAACTCTCCCTAAATCATATGGGCTTGAGTGTTAGGAGAGCCCAGTATGTTCAAAGCCTACAGAAGCACTCTTCGGCTTGTAGGTAATTTAAGCAGTTGCCAAAAGACTATATTTTATGCACAATCACTATTCAATTCATCAACAATGTGCTATATTATTCCAATCATACTATGGCAATAGATCTATGATACAGGACACTCGTGGTCGAGTGCCAGCTGGGGTTTCCTTAGTCTTCCTATGAGGCTGTAGTTCTCTCTCTATCTCCGATCTCTATTATGCTTGAATAAATAAGATATATTACCATTGCTCACGCCTACTGGTAGGCGCGAACATCAATATAGCGCAGCGTGGGCTTTCAAAGGTCAGCCCACTCGGACCTTTCTTTCTCGAGCTCAGTCAGTCCGTTAGCAAGGACTTCTTGTCTTCGAAGCACACAGTTCAGGTACTGGTCAACCGGAGATACTTCACGACACGATGCTTCTGCTCGTCTGTATTCACCAAATCTGAACGTTACACGATGTTATATACTATCTAACTACCCAGCGTGCTAGTCCGCTGGCCCAATTAGTTCAGCTATCTCATAGGTCGAAACCTCCCACCATTTTAATTGTAGTAATACGTCTGCACTATTCTACCAGCCAGTTAACGTGCAAAAACTTGTCTAGTCATACTTAACAATGTCAACTAACCCCATCTTGTTTCACCCCTACTCCATTACTTATTAATCACGAACATTAAAACCGACAAGCGTGAATCTAACAGTTTAACTTTACATTTATTTACTCACCAACTATAATTCGCGAGGGCCGTTCAAGGCCACCAGCCAATTTCTCATGGCCCTGGTAAACAACAACAACTCACTCTCTGCGTGAGTTTTAACAACATCTGAATCATGACAATGAAATAGTCGCTTGTAGACAACAGCATCTATGGTGGTAGATCCCTAGTGCGGCCAGGTCACGAACGCGGCCAAAAATTGAAATCATCTATTTCCTAATTACTGTAACCTTCAGCTTGCAGTCAGCTTATTGCACTATTTCGTTAAGAAGGCGTTGCTTATAAGAGTGACCGATCCTTGTTTATTTTCTGGCTATTTTGCGGATCTGAAGATTTTCGCGGAGGAAACAATTTTCTTACGATCTCAAGGTAAGTGTACCGGAGAAAGATCCTATCGCTTTCTAGTACTTCTAGTGAATTGACAACGTCTATTTCGGTGGCTAGGGAGGCATAAAGAGGTTTCAAGTCAGCTGTCTGAAGTTTGAAAAAGTAGAAAAAACAGTCTTCTAAAGAAATCATGTAGGTGGCCGGGCACAGGACCAACAATTTTATCCTTGTCTGGAATGCAGCCACTGGTGGCCACGTTGGGGCTTTGATGATTTTCTGATGGTTGCTAGTGCGACAAGCATGGATTATCATTAGAAATTCTGAATCAGAGAAAGGGATTGGTTTAAAACTCTTGGCAAATTATGAAACATTTATATAAGAGGTCCGTGAAACCAAAACATGACGAATGGAAGCAACCAATGAAATATATTGTCCACTCAGTAGAAATGAAGGAGTCATGTACAGTCGACTTCACACAGCTTGAAGTCCGTTGATGTGATCTTCCTTTAGGTCTGTGTTGTTACTTGATCCCTTCCCTATTGTCTCATTTCTGTGCAAAATTAACTTTAGATCGACATCGACATATCAGACTTAACTCATTTGTCTATACCATTTTGAAGACCGATAGATAGAAAACCGTAAATCTCGATTTTCTTGACGGGCCCGATCAAATGACGTTAGCATACTTATCGAGCCCAGCCTTGTAGAAATTTTGATCCCGAATGCGTCTATGCCATCACATGAGGTAAAACACTGAATTGTGACAATAACGCCACTCGCGCTAGGCTTGGATACGCGATACCGGGTTACGCAATGGGCATCTGACGCGAACGCGCCCGCGTTTACTGATATGAAGAGGCTCTGTGATTTAACCATTTTCCCGTGAGACAGACTGGCGGGTGCCGAATGTCCCCGTTGTTGTCTGGAATGTCCTTACTGCTTTTTTCCCATAAGTTTCCATATGTTTCCGCCACAATTCGTACTTGTGCATCCATTGTGTGAAGATCGTCGAAGAAACTCGAAAACCCTGACATTAAACCGAAAAATTAAACCAACTGATGCTATTGAAAAATAAGGGACGTAGCAGAAAAAAAATGTGGCTGACGATTTCCACCGTTGTATTTTGTATGATAGTGAAGTTCAAAGAACGCTACTGGCATGATTTCTCAGTACTAATTAATACGCTCACACAGACAATGAAAAACAAGACATTACATTTCTTAACAACAATCCCAGGCAAACCTCATGCAAGCAAAAATACCCCCTCCCCTTCCAAAAAAGTCACCCGCATTTTGAAAAATGCTTACGTCGAATTCATGGGTTAGACGACGTTAACATCGAGTTAGGGAATGCCGACTGCAGAGGTGTCCGTTTAAAACGAGGTCGTCAGGAAGTGAATTAGACTTTGAAATTAGAGTCAGACCCTTCAAAGCTTAAAGTCGCTTAATGTGATCTTTATTTAAGTTGACGTTTTTACTTGATCCCTCCCCCAGTGTCCCATTTCTGCGAAAATTTACGTTTATGGCGATTTCGACGTATCGAACCTAAATTCTTTTGCTGATATCATTTGGAAGGCCGACAACAGCAAGAAAAAACCCGCATAACTCGGTTTTCCTTACTGACCCGATTCCATTACGCTAGTATATCGAGCTCAACCCTGTGCAGACACTCCAAGGCCTAATTTGCTTTCCTATTGTATTTAACGGTGAAATGTGGCAAACAAGCCACTCGCGTTAGGCGTTGATATGTGATATCTGTCATGAGTCTAGTGTTATTAAAATTCACGCAGAGCCGTGAGTTGTTTACATGTCAGGGCCATGAGAAATTGGCTGGTGGCCTTGAACGGTCCCGGCGAATTATTGTTTGTAAGTAAAGAATTATAAAGTTAAAATAGATTCACGCTTTTGGGTCTTGATGTTCGTGATTAGAAGTAATGTAGTAGGGGTGAGATATGGTGGGGATTGCCGACATTGTTAAGTATGACTAGACAAGTTTTTGCACGTTGACTGGCTAGTAGAATATGTCACAAATCCCAGACTGGGAGATGTAATAAGTATGACAGGACAACAATCACGAACAAACAAGTTTAACACTTAACAGAACAACCCATCAGACTCACACATTTATTAAACATAATTATACATATAATAGCGCAATTACATACATTATATTATTGAAATGCACTGCCGTACAACGGCCTTATTCTCACACACACTCTCCCTCGGATCCACAATCCGGTAGTTACTCCTAAAGGCACTTCGGCCTCAGCCTCTCCCCTCAGGGTCTTAACAACACATTAGTAATTTACTGGCACCGCAGTCTCTCAATATCACCTTCCTATTATCATACACCTTAGCACTCCCCTAGCACCTCAGCAGGGCAATAACACATTATTATTTCCATAGCCATCAACATGGCAACAACATAATATCAGTTCACTAGCCTATCAACATGGCAACACTATAGTATCTCATTCACTCTCATATCTACGTCCCTGTCCGTGACCTGACTGCCACGACCTTATGTGCCTCCACTGTCCTACACTGACAGCCTCACTTCTGGCCTATGTGTGGCCTCCGGCCCTATGCTGGCCTATCCCCTGTGCTCATCGAGGTGGCTCTGCGGCCCGTCCCCGACACCTACAAGAGTAATATTACATTGGTATAATACCCTACCATTTCTATTCACTCCACCTCTCCTTACAACCCATGAAACGTACACACACTAGTTCACCTTTCACTCACCACACATCTTACGGTAACACACCTCCATCGGAGTACACACTACTCACTCGCGCTACAAATCCATGAACTCACTTTCATCTATCGCTCATGGCGCACATTGCTATATCCAATATCAAGGACTTCCACATTCCTCACATATACTTATTCACATCATGGTAATAGACGAATATAATATAATACATCAATCATAATAATCAATCAACGTTCTACATACCAGTCATAACTGGAAAGACTCTCACTAGTCTTCTCGACTGCTTCCCCTTTATGTCCGCCCGATGGGCTTTTATTCACAGGTCCGATCCCTAGGACCTTCTAACTTGCAGTGATAGTAATACCGCGCTTTCGCCTCCTTCAGACCCCGCCCCCACTACTCACAACAGCACGCTTAACTTGCTGTCTACTGTGAGCCTTTCTTACTCTACACCCGCTCTGTAGCAATCCCCTTAATTGCACTCACTCCACTCGTGACAGAATAGTGCAGACATATTCTTACTTTCAAAGTGGTGGGGGTTTCGGCCAATGAGATTGCTGAACTAATTTTACCAGCGGACTAACCCTGCTGGGTATTTGGCTAGTATAAAAGATCGTGTAACGTTGAAATTCATGGAGTACAGACGAGAAGCCAAGCATCGTTTCGTGAAGTATCTCCGGTTGGCCAGTACCTGAACTGTGTGGCACGAAGACGAGCAGTCCATTGTCATCGGACTGACGTAGCATATATATAGAGAGAGAGCTGATAGAAGTAACAGAGAGAGCTCTAGAAAGAAAGGTCTGGGTGGACTGACCTAAAGAGTCCACACTGCGCTATCCTGATTTTCACGCCTACGAGTTAGTAGGTGTGAGTAACGGTAACTGATCTTATTCACTCATAATCATAGAAGTTCAGAGATAGAGAGAAAACCCACAGCCTCATAGGAAGTCAGAGAAAACCACAGCTTGGACTCGACGAACGAGCGTCAGCTGATAACAAAATTATCTATAGGCATTTGAAGACTTGTTGTTAGCTTGTGACTCATTACGGCACGAGTCCATTGATATTGATATGAATATTAGAGTGATTGCATGTATAGAATTATATGTACAAACTGCTTAATACCTGCAAGCCGAAATCGTGCTTCTGTAGACTTTGAACGTACTGGGCTCTCCTAGCATTCAGTGTGCATTGGGAACCCATATTATTTCTGGAGAGTTTGCCTGGCGACTGGCCAGTGGCGACTCAACTGCTACTATAGATTGATATCTTGTTTCTTATAATGATACACCAATTGAATATTAATTATGGTAGATAGCTTAGTATAAGTTAGCATTTTGGAACTTTATTTTGAACATACCTCTATTGTCTTTTGTTTCATATATCCATATTTATGTAATTATTACGGCCCGGCCGGCCTGACAAACATATATTCTTGTTATTTAATAATTTCTTGTGTGTTTGTGTCCGAGTGTGAGTTAGCTGCCTCTCGTGCAGTCGAGTTAGATCCCCAAGACCTTAACTCTGCTCGTGACAATATCGTGTCACATAACGGGCAACGCGAGTTAGATGTAGTGGGCTTAGTGAATTTTTATTCTCCCGAGACGGCGACAGAGCGGTGACTGTCCGCGGCAAGATCAAAGAGATGCCGCTATTCACTTTTGGGGGGGGGGGGGGTTAACTTCCACCCTTCTGTTAGGGGGGTTGGAGGGCGGGAAGGTGTTGATCGGGGAATGATCGGTTGTTGTATTTGAATCATACAAGCCAACACGTTGGTGGTCAGGGGGTCGACAACAGTAAAGGAAGACCCTGAAAAAATATATTAAAGATCGTCTCAGTTTTGGTGGTTCACAGCACAGTGTCGTTCAATCAGGATGACTCAGTCATACACACCGTATACTGAGTTTTCTATTGATGGTTCCTTTTGCCTTCTTTTCTGTTTCTCACCCTTCCCTTATCCCCCTGCTAAACTGCCTATTCTGCCTGTTGTCATGTATTGAAAAGGGTGCTCGTTTGCGCAAGAAAGAGAAGGGGACAGTAAATACAAACCAGACTGAAAAACATTGCTGCAATCGTGTTTTGATCAAGTGGCCGCGGTTATGACCAGTCAGTATACCTATCATTGGATGAGCTACATTCACACTGACCAATAAAAGATGTTGCTACTTCAGCTTCGAGTCCACCAACCGGAAGAAAACAAAAAGTGGCCGCATACCCAACCAGCTACTCTTGAAGGATGTGGTCTCACGGTTATAGCATGATCACAGACAAGTACAACAGCAATAAAGGAAATTGATTAAAAAAAAGAAAAAAGGGAGAGTTGGACGGACGCAACTTATTCCAACTCTTAACTATTCTATCACGCACCAGTTTTATACCACTGAGGGTCGACTATTCTAGAACAGAATATTCGTGCACATTCAAGTCAGCACCTAACAAGCAAAGTGCCGGTCCACCACAGACTAATAAAATAGCCAGACTGGATGATCCCACGTCACAAAACAGCGAAAGGTCATGAACCATCCGCCATCTTAGGTTTACTGTAGCGACGACGCTTCAGCATAGCTACAATTTTGAATGATACCATTTTGACGCGCCTACTGAACGCGGAAGTCTGGTTCCGCACCAAGAAATTATTGCATGTACAACCAATCTTGATAAATATAAAGAAATTTCTACTGCAGATAGAACTAGAATCGGAATTTCCCGAGCGGTGGCCATGTTGGTTATACAGTCGTCGCTCAGGAAATTCCGTCAAAAACGACACAGCCCGAAGCTCGTGTTTCCAGTCTGGTTAATTTATTAGTCTGTGCGATCCACAACATAAATGTATTGTTGACGTAATAACTAATAGGCATTTCAGACACAAATAATAATGACGTCATTTCAAAAGAAAATAGATATGGTTCGACACGGTATGATAATGGCGCCATTTCAGGACAAGTATTTATGCTAACTGGTATACCTTAACTACTGATGTTACGAGTAACTATGTAAATTACTGAACTGAGTGGGGTGAGGGCGCGAACTAAGGGACCCTAGAAAGAGTACACTGTAAATAACACACGTTTGGACAACGGGTCCAGCTCCATCTACAAAAAATTTTAGAAAGTGGCTGTCATTTCAAATTAATGTAATGAACAACGGTCCACAAAATATTGTATTCGTGAAATTTGTTTTAGAGTTATTCAGAAAAGAATAGAGAAAAATTTCAGTTCTCGAAAAACACCTCTCTCCATCGTCGAGGATGGGCATTTCATTGCCACTTGTGTTTATTTGTTGTCATTTTTCTTTCTCTTTTTTTTTTTTTTCATGTGAACAGTTTAACACTTTGCAGATCAAGAACAAAATTCGACTGCTCAAAATTAGTCTCTGAGTCTGAAATCGTCTGGTCTGTTTCTTTCATTTAAAAAAAAATAGTCGAATATTTTTTTGGGGGGCTATTTTGTCAGTTTTTATAACTGAAACCCGACCCGAAGTCTGCAGCAGAAGAACAAACATGTGAACGTGCAGATATGGCGAAATTGTCGGTGAACAGATACGGTTAACACGAAAAAATGTATGTCTATCACATGATGTGGCAGATGCATTAGGCCCGGGGAACAGTAGCCGATTTTAATCAGTCGACTCGTTTGATGTGACGTTAGGGCGTGGAATTTCATCAACTAGTTGGCTGGTGTGCAAGGCCTGATTGACACTCACTGTCTTCACATTACCATCCAACCAGTCGGCAGATCAAAATCCCCTAGTGAGAGCCGGGCGTTAGTTCGTTGGAGACATCTTTGCAGCACCACGACCAGCTGGCCCAGGATCTCGCAATGCAGGAATATAACGGAAATGTGTCACAAATTCTGTCTTACTGCCTCATAGACAACTGCAGATGAAAATCCTCGCCACTCGGATAATATCGAGGAGTATTTGTCATATTGTTGAAGGTGCCATTTTTGCCGATTTTGAAGTTTTGTCATGAACGTGGTTCTCTCACTCCTATTTTCATTATGTGCAAGTGTCATTGCAATCGATTAAAAACTTTTCGAGATATGTGTTTGTGAAATGGTGTAGTATGCGTCTTAGCCCTTTTATTGACCAAACTACCATCCTAATTTTCTCGAGAAGACACAAATGCATATACAATAATAAATTATGGCAAATACTCGACGACACAGTGTACCACATTTCATGGCTCCCTACAACAATGCCAAAGGGCCCTACAGACTAAGTTTTACATACTCTATGGTGACGCCGATAGGTTTAACCGAAAAGCAAAATTTTCACGTAGAGCCGCTGGTATGTACGAAAATCGGTAAAAAAAAAAACAACACAAAAAAAGGGTTGGCCATAATTCCCATCACACGGGCCAACCAAGAAATTCAGCATGCTTGATTATTTTTTTTTTTGGCGGCTGTTCAACCCGACTGTCGGAGACATCCCGGCGCCATTAAGATGTGATAGCTTTCTCTTGAGCAAGCAGGATTAATAAAGGGGATTACCCTAAAAAGTCTAGGCGCGCACTAACCGATTTTGTCAGGCCATGTGTTTTCGTGAAATCCATGTACTTGGATAATGCGCATGCTCTAATTGTCTGGGCCACACCGGGCCCAAATAATCTGGCAACCATAATTCGTTGGTCCGCGCCTAGGCCTAGGGAAAGTGGAAAATATATATTTTTTTGTTCTTGGCCAGTGAAGTCGCCGGTTCTCCGCATAAGTTAAAAAGAAAAAAATGAATGACTAAAATAGACAATAAATCAAATCAATCAATAAGTAAAATATATAAGTAGATAAACAAAATATAAGCCTAAATAAACAAATAAATAAAATTATTAGGAAAAAAAATACTGGCAGGATTTTTTTTAAATCAAGACCCAATCCCGCTCATACAGCTCGGATTAGCAAGAAATCTTGGCGGTGCCTTCCTTTCGTCTTGGGGAAGGTTCTTTCTTAGATTTGGAGATTTGAAATAGAGGAGAAGTATTTTTGGAGTTCGGCGTGGATCGCCAATTGATAGTCCCGATCATTTCTCCCACGAACGCTTGCCCCCATGATGTCATCACTTCCTGCCATTGTGTTCACTGTTAAACACATGCTCAGTATGCACATTGTTTGCATTTCATGACAGGCTTCGCTTCAAATGCAGAGGGCGTGCGTAAAGCATTAGCGCACCAGTGGCCGTATTCATAATCAATGCGTAAACTAAAGTAAATACGTTAACTGGTGTTAACGCAAGAAATTGAAAAAATGGTATTCATAAACCATACTTTAACTTAACGTAATTGTTTTAACAGGCCCATCTTCTGCGCTAATTTAACGACAGTGTAGAAATGTCGTTAAAACTAAAGTTTTACGTACACGACATACTTCCGGTGGAGATAATCAAGAAACATGGCGGCCATTTTTATGCATCGGCAACAGAGTCAGACCAGAAGACCAAGCGTATTTAGAGACCGTAAGAACCTCTTGGACTTTTTCGCCTGGGAACTGTCCGACAAATTTGGATTCAGGCGGAATGACAACATAGTTGACGAGCTGGACGACGCTTTGTGCCATAACAGGGCCGAGGTGGTGCCCTGCCAGTTGCACTGCAAGTTTAACATTGCGGTTTTTCGCAACTAGATCTAGGAGGCTTCAGGATGCAGTGGAAGAGCTGGTAGGCGCCAGCCAACCAACAGGTAAGTTGTTTAATAAAGAAGAAAAATCAAAGCTTCTTGTGACAACTTAACTGTAAAAAGTGGCAATTGCACACGAAACGATAGATCTAGATATCTAGATCTAGACTAGATCTACATGAGAATTGAGATCTAAATATTTTTAGATAGATCTAGACTCAAGACCTAGTTCCTTTCTCTTACCCAGTCACACATGTAGTCAGCTACAAGTGTATAGTTAAGTTTGCATTCATGTTTCGGAGTGGATGAATACCACATGAATAGATCCAGATCTAGATCATTATATGATTTTGAGGGGGATAATGTGAAGGATGAGTTTCTTCAATTGTTCTTTACCAACTGTGCCAAAATGTTAAACTTCAAATATCAAATGAGTTTCTTCAATTGTTCTTCACCAACTGTGCCAAAATGTTAAACTTCAAATATCAAACAGGGATGAAAATCACCTCCAAATCTGTTTTTCAATGTAAGCGTCAGTATCATCTGAAAGGACTGGACTAGGACTAAAAGTAAAAGTTAGGTCTAAGGAAATCTTACTGGTCCTTTTTGTGCAACTTGCTTTACCTGAAGTCTCACCCTGCCTATGTAAGTGATAATGTGGGAGTTCTTGGTTGGCATACATATTTCATGAAATATTAGACTACAGCCTTTTTCTGGAAACATTTTCAGTGAGCCGAACTGTTCAGAGGTGCATTGGTTGACATAATGCCTCGATGTGTAGGTCCACCATCCAATGAAACAGCACTTGAGAAGTAAGGCAGCTTTCCGGGCGATGGCAGGAATTCCAGGCATATTTGGATGTATTGACGGGACACACATCAAAATTCAAGCACCCAGGGTAGACGAGGATGTCAACCACAAAAACTATCACTGATCACTCGGTAAATGTCCAGGTAAAATGGTAAATATATTACAAGTGGAATAGCTCAATTTAAACAGTTAGAGTGCTTAACTAAACAATATTGGCTGAAAATTATAGGCCTAAACATAATGGGTCATACAAAAGCAATTTGATTTGATGATTTGACACGTAAGAGAATTGAGTTTAGAGTTTTTGATGTGCCACTCTTAAATTTAAATATATATATAATGTCATCCTGATTCCACCTTCAAAGGCACCCAAACATTTTTAAGGGGGTGGGGGGTGCAGGTCCTGAAATCGAAATTAGGCTTCAAAATATCGATTTTGAGATTTTGTACTTTTTGGTTATTTTATCCATTTAGGAACACTACTTTACTAACCATAATTATGCCAAGTATGAATGTTTATAACCTTGAGTGAAATATGCCTTTTTAGTGAGGTGAGGGTCAAGAAAAAGGCACAGAATCATGCCATTGGGCCGCAGAATTATCCCTAGATAACATCTCAGTGTCGCAATCAAAACTACACGGTTTAGTGAGTACTTGGTATTGATACCTTTATTTTAAATAATTATGTGTCCACATGTCTAGGTCAAGGTAACAGGCCTGAGACATCCCATTCCCCTCTACACAAGCATACAACACCACTATACTGCCATAGCAGAACACTGTAGGATGCGTGATTCCCCCCCCCCCCCCCCCCCGTCCAGGACATCAATTAGGGATGATTTTAGCTATGTGTAATACTTTTCAATAACATTTTTATTGAAAAAAAAAAACACCTTTCAAATGCAAATTTCTCAAAATTGCACTTTTGATCAGTGATTTGTGAACTAGTTTTTTTATTTATTGACCAATTGGGATAAAATTTGGCTAACAACATGTTTGAACAAACCAAAAAAATTATGTGTGCAATTGGAAATTTCTTTTCAATTTTTGTTTTCTGATGAATTTTTGTGATAGAAAATAGGAAAAAATGGAATTCCGCTACAAGCCCTTTTCAAAAATTCATAACAAAAGATCTGTAAGAGTTATCAAAATTCCCTACTGCATAAAGTTTTTAATTGGATTGAATAAAGACATAGATTCTAGAGAAGTTTCAAATAAATCCAGTAAAATTTGGCGAAGCCTATATTGAAGTTGATAGTTTTTTGCACTAGATTGTAATCGTAGTTTTGAATTTGATCTGTTGACCCAGGATTATTTCTACAGACATTCTGAAAAATTATGCAGCATATAGGTCTATCACAGTGAAATCAAACTCTGTCTATGATTTGTAGGAATAAACTATCATTTAGTAACTGAATATATCAACGAACCAGATAAGACTCAAATTTTAATGCCAAAATTTTCAAAGTTGGATATGGGATACAGATTTTGTAATTCATTTGCTTTCGATGAATTGCAGAATTGTGTGCCATTGTTTGATGGACATAACTGTATACAGTATCATAATCATATATTCTATATTTCCGATTCAAGACTTTCAGTTGAAGGAGTGTACATACAGTAAAACCTCGTTATACCGCCAAGTAAGGGGCAAACAGAAAATTGGCGGTATAACGAGAATGGCGGTACAACGAAAATACCATGTAGAACAAAGGAAATAAGTAATTTACCAACATTGGACTGGCTAACATGTCTAAAATATTGCAGTTATCTCCCTTATCTCCCCACTAGACATAAACCTCCGTTGTCAATGTCATTTTGAAGTTTCCATTGCTTGCATTTGTATTTTTTTGTTGTTGTTTTTTGTGTTTATGTGTGTTGGAGTTTATTCATTCAGGAAATCGCACCTTAAGAGTAAAAGTATTATGTATTGCAACACGACAAATAATGCTACATTACAATTCAGCAACAAACGTGCGTTGTTTGCATCGTACCCCGCGACCGGTATGAACCAGTTGAAGCATTACCTCAGGCGCGCTTAAGTTCGTTCGCAAAATCTCTATTGAACTGTGACCCGTCTTTCCCACTGCATGCCCCATCAGTAGGCCTATCACTATCAGGACTTCAAAAGCGAAGACTGTGTAGTAGGATTGGTGTTTGAGTAGCAAGCACAGACTGTGGCGCCTAGTGATGTTCCCTCTGTTAGCTGGATTTAAGAGGTGGGGAGTGGGGATTAAATTTACGTTGGCGCTATAACGAGCAATATTTACTATACTCAAGTTATGAATGTAGCAGTCAAACTGTTGGCGGATGGCGGTGTAACGAGATTTTTAGTGACTTTATATATATAGGTGTCAGATCCGTACCACGGGGAAAAGCTGGCGTTATGCGGGAATGGCGGTATAACGAGTGGCGGTATAGCGAGGTTTTACTGTATTTCGTTTCAGATTGTGTGTGATAACAAATCAGGATTATTGACTGTGTGGCATCAAGTCCTGGGAGCTTTCATGATGCCAGAATTCTAAGAAAATCGGCCTTTATCATTGGCATGGAAGCTCGTCCGAGAAAGGTGGATGGCATGGTGTTGGGAGTGCATATCCCCTAAAAGAATGGATGTTGACTCCATACACAGACCCAGCTACAAGGCAGCAAGAAAACCTCAACAATGCGCATCGATCAACAGGAGTCACTGTGGAGCGGTGTATTGGAGTATTGAAGCGAAGGTGGCACTGTCTGCATACGGAGTTACGAATGGAATCCCACAGATGCAACAGAGTCATCTACTGCTGCATCATATTACGCAATAATGTAGTAGTTTTAAATCTACCCATGCCAGATGGCAACACCAGTAATGGCCACGATAATCAGCAACCTCCAACAGATGGATTCGATCAGGGGAGGGTGTCGACTGTGGCCGATCAGGCAGTTAGGGACCAGATTACAGCAGATTATTTTTGATAGATTATGCAACGTGCTAGTAAAGTTACAATAAGGTGTATTCCGTGAACAAGTACCAAAAAGCAAACTGAAGTTTTGATTATGAATATTAATGAATTATACATCTGAAGATGTTTCTTTCTGTGATGAATTATTTGTCTATGTAGTGCAGAAACAGCAAAAGCAAAATGATTTCCATTTGCAGCTATTTACAATTTTTAAAACATCTTTTTGGTTGCTAACCTGAATAAAAGAGATGCACACTGTCACGAGTGGAGTGAGCGGTAGGATCGAGTAGTTCTTGGAAATTGGATTTTTCTCATATTTTCAAGTCCCTGGTCCTATTGGGGGGGTAGGATCGAGTAGTTCTTGGAAATTGGATTTTTCTCATATTTTCAAGTCCCTGGTCCTATTGGGGGGGTAGGATCGAGTACCTAGTCTTCTCGGATAAGGACGAAAAAATTCGGAGGGCCCGTGTGCACGTTGCGCACGTTAAAGATACCTTGGCAGTTGGAAATCGTAAAGAGCAGGCCGAAAGGCCGCTGCCCGGGCAAAATTGAAATTAATAGATTAAAATTTATCCATATCATCTCCCTCCCCCCCCCCCCCCCGCCAGAACAAGAAATAATAAAACAAGTAAAGTGAGGTGTAAATGCCAAGGGCAGCGAACCTCCTAAAATAAAGACCTCAAAACGAGTGGAGTGAGCGATAGTTAATAATTACGGGGGGAAAGGAGGAGAGTAAAATTAACGCACGTAGACAAGTAAGTAAAGCGTGCTGTTGTGAGTGGTGGGGGGTCTGAATGAGGCGAAAGCGCTGTATTACTATCACTGCAAGTTAGAAGGTCCTACTGAACGGACGCTAGTAAGAGCCCAGCGGGCGAACATAAGGGGAGCAGTCGGAAGACGGATGAGAGTGTTTTTTCCAGTGATGACTGGTAGGTAGAACGTTGATTGATAATTATGATTGATGTATTATATTATATTCGTCTATTACCATGATGTAAATAAGTATATGTGAGGAATGTGGAAGTCCTTGATATTGGATATAGCAATGTGCGCCATGAGCGATAGATGAAAGTGAGTTCATGGATTTGTAGCGCGAGTGAGTAGTGTGTACTCCGATGGAGGTGTGTTACCGTAAGATGTGTGGTGAGTGAAAGGTGAACTAGTGTGTGTACGCTTCATGGGTTGCAAGGAGAGGTGGAGTGAATAGAAATGGTATGGCATTATACCAATGTAATGTTATTCTTGTAGGTGTCGGGGACGGGCCGCAGAGCCACCTCGATGAGCACAGGGGATAGGCCAGCATAGGGCCGGAGGCCACACATAGGCCAGAAGTGAGGCTGTCGGTGCAGGACAGTGGAGGCACATAAAGTCGTGGCAGTCAGGCCACGGACAGGGACGTAGATATGAGCGTGAATGTGATAATGTACTATTGCCATGTTGATGGGCTATTGAAATGATAATGTGTTAGTGCCATGCTGATGGGCTATTGAAATGATAATGTGTTAGTGCCATGTTGATGGGCTATTGAAATGATAATGTGCGATTGCCATGTTGATGGGCTATGGAAATTGTTATATATCCATATATAATCAAGGGAAATTATGCATACATGTAATTTACTTAGTTACTGCCCTTGGTTAGACCTACACTTAATTACGTAGTAAGGGAAATAATTTACCTCTTATGCGTTGTGTGATTAATTAACACCACCACTTTACTTACATTACTTTTCATGTTGCATTACTCTCAGTGAGTTGGTAATACATTAGATCACCTATTCTAAAGTATGAAAGTGTGTGAATGACTTTATCTTTATTGATATTTGGTGACCCTCATTACTCTATGCATTATTATGTACATCTACTGCGATACTGTATATAACTAATGACCTGTAAATATTACCAAAATAAAGTTGCTTATCTTCCCGGCTACAACTGACTTCTCTTTGTTTGCTATCACCACATAACAAATTGGCGACGAGGATGGGATCTTCACAAGTTCTGATGTCACTCAAGTTCCGAAGCCTACTAGTACTACAAGAACCTAAGCCAGCTGTTACAGATTGGGGGTATATTAAATTATGGAATTTAGGTGTTCGACTGCATTTAATAAATATCGAGAGGTTTTACAAAATTACTCTGCCATACCATGCCACATACACTAATAACAATTTCGAGTAAGTTATATCAAGGACCTTGTAGGGCCACAAATTTATTACTTACGATTCCTAACAATTTCGTCTATCTTACATATTAAAAAGACAACATCAGCAGCATCAAATGAAAATACTATAACACATAACTAGAAGTCTCCTCTAGATTCTTAAAAGATTAGAAAATCCATATCATTCTGACTCATTCACAGTTTACTTAGTAATTATTTCTCTTCAGAAATATAATCTGCCTACTATCTCACAAATAATATTCTTATGTCTCAGACGACAATATTAACTCAGTAATAACTTATAAAGGATCAAACCGTCAAGACACACTGACGTAGTTAAGATAGATCTAGATCTGCTCTAGGATGGGCTGGCAATCCCCAGCCTCATCCAGACACATCAAATTACAATTTACAAATGTGTATATCAGTCACTCAGTCTAGATCTTAATTGCAAGTAAAAACATTATAGTCTTGCATCCTTTGGTAGTACTTCTACTGGAAAAGAAGGGTCAGATTCACGTCATCGTCGACGCACGGTCTCGAAACTTACGATTGGTTCCCTGAAACAATATCAGGGAACTGGAGAAAATAGCTGTGGGCAAATTCATTGTCTATCAAGGACATAGACATGTCTTTAACAGTCTTATGGTTCTCTCTGGCTGAACCTTAGCCGACACCCTCGCAGGATGGAATACGCTGCATGGAGTGAAGTAACATAAAGATGTCTCCGCTTATCTTCTGCAAACCCCAGCCAACTGCTCAAATTTGATTGGTGCATCCATTTCGAGCTCAGCTCGCAGTCTATTAATAGTAACAGACAAAGTTAAATTACTATGTCAAAAGTGTTCGCAAAGTCTCTCCACCCTCTACGTTTTATGTACGAATTTATTCACTCATTCGCCCCGTCTTCCCTTGCTAAAGTACACCCAAACCACGGGGTCGAAAACTGCACCGTCACTATTAATTTATCCATTCGTTCTATCTTGTCCCACTTTCTTTCCATCTCTAAGAAAAAGCGTTTCAAAAACAAACTGTCCACGATAATAGTTCAAGGACGTTTGCACTGGCTAAAATCAATGATGACATGAAATAAAAGCGTGACCCAGCACGGCAATTCAAATCCTAACCCTGACACCAGCCAAGCCTTACAAGCGGAAGGAAGCCAATACAAGCCTGCGGAATCAGACCAGCAGCAAGCCAAGCAGCTTCAGTACCCAAGCCAGCTCACGGACCAACCACCCGGATCCAAGTAGCGGACCTGAAGCTGTACATAGAGCCAAGCAACGTCTCGGCTAGCTCTAAAACACCGAGTAGCTCGCACTTAGCTATCTCGAATTGTAAACCGCCAGTCAGCTGTGCCAAGTAGCCCAGCCGTGCCTCAAGATGCCGAAGACTCCAGCTGCAGAAACGTCACAAGAAGACCTCATCACTTTGCTGCGTAATCAGATGGAACAGCAACGAGAACAGATGGAACTGCAGCGACAGCAGATGGAAGCACTGATGTCTTTGGCTATGAACAAGCCAGTCACCAACACCAAGTTCGAAGCATTTGATTCAACAATAGAACTGGGGTCAGATTACTGGGCAAGGTTTACCACCTTCACAAAGGCAAACTCCATACCAGAAGCAAAAAAGGTTGACATTTTTCTGACCAACCAGAACAGTGAGGTCTACAAGATGCTAAAAAACCAAGCTTCTCAACAGACCCCGCCGATAGACGTCAACGAAATAACCATTGAAACTATCAAGACCTGGATGGGGGAACATTTCGACCCCAAACGTTTCGTTGTGCGGGAAAGATTTAAATTTTGGACCTACACTGACAGAAAGACTGCAGAAAGTGTGCACCAACTGGCTGCTCGCATTCGTCAAGAGGCAGCGACTTGCGACTTCGCATCAATCCAAGACCCACTTGACGAGGCCATGCGTACACGATTTGTCTGCTCCATTAAAAATGAAGCTGTCATAAAGGCACTGTTCAAGATTAAAGATGACGAACTGACCTTCAGCAAGGCAGTAGAGGTGGCGGCAGAGGTCGAGGAGGCGTCAAAGGTGGCCAAAGAAACATCCGGTACCAGTGACGGCGAAGTCTTCAAGCTCAATCAGAGAAGAAAATGCAAGCAAAACCCTCAACAGCAAACTCAAGTCCAGGGCTATCCATCAATGTTTAAAAAGTCAAGCAAACCGACAACGAAGAAGACTGTTTGCAGCAGATGCGAAGGACAGCACAGCCGAAATGAGTGCAGGTTCGCTAACGCCGTGTGCCATTTCTGTAACATAAAAGGGCACATAGAGTCAGCTTGTCGGAAGAAGAAAAGTCAACAACGTCCGATCAAGAGGATACAAACTGTCCGTTGGAATACAGTGGGACCAATCACCGAGACTTGCTGCGTCAACAACCAGCCTGTCCAGTTTGAAATCGACACTGGTTCTAGGGACAACTTCATTTCAACCAAGACATGGCGCAGTTTGAAGTCCCCTAAACTCACCACTGTGAAATGCCAGTACAAGTGTGCCTCAGGTCAGAAACTACCAGTGACGGGCGAAATATTTCTACATACATCGTATGCCAAGACAACTTGTATACAGAAATTCGTCGTGACACAGATGGACTTTAACCTGCTTGGAAGAGCAACCACAAAGCGATTGGGAATCTCAGTGGACAATCTCCTACACAAAGTTATCGACGATTTGAAACCGGATGCAGTCCTGCAGACATCCTGTCGAAACTGGTGTGCGGAATTCCTGATGCTGTACAGACGTACACCTCTACCATGTGGATCCAGTCCCAGTCAACTACTGAATGGCCGTCAAATCAGGACCAAGCTTGATGTCATCCTTCCCGCGAGAGAACGACATGCCAGTCCGCCCGATGCCGTCGACCAGACTCCAGATGTTCCACCAGCCCGTCGAAGACAACGCAGACGACAGAAAGCTATAGTCAAATCTGCCGACCGTCAACCGAAGTTCAACGTTGGTGATCCCTGCTTCGCTTTGTCTTTCAAAGGGGGGCGTAAGGACAAATGGAAATCTGCACAGGTGACGGCAACCATTGGCCACAGCCTGTTTGAAGTCAAGATTCTACCAGATGGACCAATTTGCCGCCGGCATACAGATCAGCTACGTCCTCGACGACAGAGACATAGAGACTGATTTGTTTGTAAAGGTTCAGAAACCTACCGCACCATTCTGACATGGGGTGGCAAGGACTGAACCTATGACAGAGTACGGAAACCTACCACACCATCCTGGCATGGGGTGGCAAGGACCGCACTCCAGGACTGACGTGTCCGTAAACCTACCACACTATCCTGGCATAGGGTGGATAGGAGCGGACGAGACCGAGACCTACCACACCATTCTGACATGGGGTGGCAAGGACCGATCTCGACAAGACGCGACTTTATCATGTTTATGTAGCATGAATTTTAGTTTTAGCCTTCACCATATGTACTTCAAGCTAGAAGGGAGGTGTTATATATCCATATATAATCAAGGGAAATTATGCATACATGTAATTTACTTAGTTACTGCCCTTGGTTAGACCTACACTTAATTACGTAGTAAGGGAAATAATTTACCTCTTATGCGTTGTGTGATTAATTAACACCACCACTTTACTTACATTACTTTTCATGTTGCATTACTCTCAGTGAGTTGGTAATACATTAGGTCACCTATTCTAAAGTATGAAAGTGTGTGAATGACTTTATCTTTATTGATATTTGGTGACCCTCATTACTCTATGCATTATTATGTACATCTACTGCGATACTGTATATAACTAATGACCTGTAAATATTACCAAAATAAAGTTGCTTATCTTCCCGGCTACAACTGACTTCTCTTTGTTTGTTATCACCACATAGCAGAAATGATAATATGCTATTGCCCTGCTGAGGTGCTAGTGGAATGCTAAGGTGTATGACACTAGGAAGGAGATATTGAAAGACTGCGGTGCCAGTGAATTATTAATGTGCTATTAAGACCCTGAGGGGAGAGGCTGAGGCCGAAGTGCCTTTAGGAAATAACTACCGGGTTGTGGATCCGAGGAAGAGTGCATGTGAGAATAAGGCCGTTGTACGGCAGTTAATTTCAATAATATAATGTATGTAATTGCGCTATTATCTGTATAATTATGTTTAATAAATGTGTGAGTCTGATGGGTTGTTCTGTTAAGTGTTAAATTTGTTCGTTCGTGATTGTTGTCCTGTCATAACTTATTACATCTCCCAGTCTGGGATTTGTGACATTGGGGGCTCGTCCGTTGTGACTCGTCCATTTTCGTAATATTTAGTTGAGTTAGTTAGTAGGTATTTTTCAGTGGGCATTTGTTACTTTAGTTTTTGTCCACGTAATACTTATCTTGTGGTAGGAATTTGTGCTGTCTTTGTTCGTGGGATGAATGGAAATTTCATGATGGTATGATTTATGTATATTTATGAATATGTATTGATGTACTGTTATGAATATGTACTAATGTGTATTTGAACTTTCCAGAGTGTGTGTGCCAGCCTGAGGAGTCAAGCGGCCAGAGCTCCGATTAAGGGGAGGAGTTAAACTCAAAATTCAAAGTTAAGTGAAAAATTTGTGCCCTGGATTGAGGGCTGTCTGTTCACCTGTCTTTTTCCGCTGTTTTTCTGTTTTCGTTGTAATTGATTATATGGGCGGTGGCGCGGGTTTGCTGTGGTGAGCGTAGTTTATCCTCTTCGGGAGGTGGGCTAAACTTGGAACCGCGTTCATCACAGTGAACAGTTCTATAGAGACCTGTATTTTTGTTTAGTTGTAGCGTCGATATCTTCTCTGTTCTGCAGGAAGACGTATTCTCTTGTCCCTCTTTCTACCTATCTGTAGATACGTTCTTTTTTTCAGACTCTGTTCTTGTTCGTACCTTGTAGTGTAATCGGCGTAGTTAGGTTGCATTTTTTTTTTTCCATTATATTTTCTTTTTTAGGTCTTTGTCCTAGTCTGGTTCGTTGTTCCTCGATGTCCTTGTGGTCCTTCTACTGAATTTCCTTATTCTTGTCTTTTCTACTCTTTTTTTATTATTAATAGGGCAATACATTTTATAAATATAGAATTAGTTAGGAAGTACGTAAATTTCTGAATTGTATTTGAGACACTTGGGTATTGTTATATCTGGTGTGATCTCAGGTCTCTGTTCGTGTCGTTAGTGATCATACCGACAGGTTAGCCGTTTCATAATATATACCGTAACCATAAATCTGTGAAATGGCGGAACTCCAACAACTAATGAAGTTGGGTAAGGAACTTGGCCTGGAGGGAGAGGAGCTGCGCGGCTGGATTAAAGAGCAGCAGGCAGAATTGCGCGATGAGCGTGCTAAGGATAGAGAGCAGGAAAAAGAGGCTCAGGAAAAGGAAAGAGAGGCTAAGGCTCAGGAGCAGGAAAGGGAGATAAAGTTAAGGGAGATAGAGGCTAGGGATAAGGAACAGGAGAGAGAGGCGCGAATAAGAATCGCCGAGTTGGAAGTCAAAAAGAATGCGCCAACAGAAGCAGTTGAGCGGCAGGGGCAAAATAAAGGTGGCGTTAGGATTAAGCTGCCTACGTTCGACGACCGAAAGGACGACATAGACGCCTTCCTTTACAGGTTCGAACTGAACGCACAACTGCAATGGGGCGAGAATAAACAATTATGGTCCACGTACCTGGCTTCCTTGTTGCAGGGGCGAGCGTTAACCTACTTTAAAGAGCTACAGCGCGAAGACGTGCAAGATTACGATAAGCTGAAGGCTTTGCTGCTTCGCCGATTTGCGCGTACCGAGGAATATTTCCGGGAGCAGTTTAGGCGAGCACGTGCGGATACCAGGGAGGACTTTGCTGCCTTCGTCGCGAGATTAACGGAATATTTCGCGAACTGGGTAGACTTGGCGCATGTTGGCACGGATTTTACTAAATTAAAAGACCTAATGATCCGTGACCAGCTGTACGCGTCGTGCCATAAAGATCTGGTGGCTTTCCTGAAAGAAAACGAACCCGCGACGGTGCAGGAGGCGTCTAAGTTGGCGGAAGCATACCGTACGGCACATCCGTCCAAACCAGTGGCGAGGGCGTACGTCCAAGATGCTGGGTACGTCGCCGTTGTCGAGGGGTCGCCGACAGGACATAAAGACAGGTCGCGTCAGCGTGGTGCCTATAGTGGGCAAGCCCAGGGGCAGCGTAGGGGCTATCACCAATCACCTGCATATGGATCCGGTAAGTTTGACCGAGCAGGAGGGCTAGGTCGCGGTAATGGCCGGGGGCGATTTGTGACCTTTGCCGATGACCGACGGCATAGGGACTTTAGTTCCGGTCGCGATGGGTCACGGGGACCCAGGCCTAGTGCAGCACAGGGAGCGGAGTGTTGGACTTGCGGACGCTTGGGTCACTTTTCACGCGAGTGTAGGGCCGCGAAGTGTTGGAACTGCGGAAGAGCAGATCACATCAGCGTGAATTGCCCTGCAGGTAGGATAGCGGCGAACGTGGACAGTAGCTCCAGTCCATGTTCCCCTAATAAATTTCATCATGCGGCTGCGTGTGTTACATCGGACAACGGAGGCGGACAGTATTCTAAGTGTCCCAGTTGTGAGAAGTTATTATCTTCCGGTGTTTTACCTTGTGGGAGAAAGATCCCCGTTATAAATTCATGTCATACAGGAGGTGGTCTTAGGGTTTATCCGGGGTTTGTTGGGGACGAACCGGTCTCGGTTTTACGAGATACAGGATCTACCGTTGTGGGAGTGCATAGGGACTGCATTCGGGATTCACAGCTTACAGGTGAGACTGTCCCGTGCATCCAATTTTCGGGGGCCATTGAGAAATTACCCATGGCAAGAATAGTGATAGATACACCTTTCCTTAGCGGGGAAGTCGAAGCAGTCGTTGGTTGTTTTCCAGGCGCCCAGCTCATTATTGGGAATGTATCACGGGTGGTTTCCCCTTCCGAGGAGAATGTGCAGGTATGGTCTCAATCAAAAGGTATTGACTTTTGTGCCGCGGTCGAAACACGTCGACAGGTAGCTGATAAGATTAGACCTTTGGCGACGCCAGCGGTCAACCTAGATATCACGCCAGAGCGCTTGGCGAGATTACAAAGGGAGGATCCATCATTAAACCCATGTTTTGGGGAAGCGCGAACCGAGAAAACGAGGAAATATAAGAACGGGTCGTCTTCCTTTGTAATCCAGGGGGGTATTCTGTTCCGGAAGTATGTGACAGTGGCTTCGGTTCAGAAGCAGGTAGTGGTGCCAGTATCCTTGATTGCAACGGTATTGCGTCTGGCCCATGATGTTCCATTAGCGGATCATATGGGAAGTGCTAGAACCAAGCAAAGAGTTCTGAAAATTTTTTATTGGCCGTCAGTATACAGAGATGTACAGTTATATTGTAAGACGTGCAGTGCGTGCCAAAAGACGACGCATAAGGGTCGTACACCTCAGGCTCCTCTTCAAAAGATCCCCACGGTTTCGGAACCGTTTAAAAAGGTTTCGATAGACCTTGTTGATTTAAGAGAAAGATTATCTTCATCGCGCACTATAGCAGAAGAAGCGTCTAGTATCGCTTCAAAAAGAGCAAAAGACTATAAAGATAGAGGATCCAAACTGAGAATTTTTAAGCCAAGAGACAAGGTCCTATTGTTATTACCTACGGACCATAATAAGTTATTGATGACATGGAAAGGTCCTTATGTTATTGAGCGAGTTGTTTCGAAGGTAGATTACGCTATCCACATTGATGGATCAGTAAGGGTTTTCCATGTTGATATGCTGCAGAGGTTTCATGAGAGACCAGAGTATCTGTATTCTCATACTGGTATTGAAGGACATACCAAATGTCGTGTCATTCTTTGACGATATAGCATGTCATACGTCGACATGGTCTGATCATATTCAGACACTAACAGTAATTTTTTAACGATTACGTCATTTTTGGTTAACTGCTAAACCCGCAAAGATGGATTTGGCATGTCCAGAGATAGTATTCTTAGGACATATCGTGGGTAGAGTTGTTCAGAGACCTGAAGTAACAAAAATTGACAAACTAGTAGGGTTGCAAATCCCAAAAACAAAGAAACAAGTCAGAAGCTTAGTGGGAATTTTAAATTATTACAGAAAGTTCATTCCAAATTTTTCCTCCTTGTCATCTTCTCTTACTGACCTTACTAAGAAGGGACAACCCGATAAGGTCCAGTGGACGTCTGAGTGTCAGACAGCATTTGATAAATTGGTGACAGCATTATCATCGTCACCCATTCTGATATTACCCGATTTTCGATCTAATTTTATCCTCAGAACGGATGCGTCGGACTCTGGTGTCGGCGCTTGTCTTCTACAGGAGAAGAATGAATGTCTCCATCCTGTATGTTATGTCAGTAGGAAGTTATTGCAGAGAGAAAGAAAATATTCTGTGATAGAGCGGGAGTGCCTTGCCATTGTATGGTCCGTCCAGAAATTAGGACGTTATCTCATGGGACGAGAATTTTGTGTCCAGACAGACCACAAGCCACTAACGTTTTTGTCGAAGAATCGTTCGTCCAGCCCACGCTTGTCTAGATGGGCATTGGCTTTGCAGCCGTATACCTTCGTTATACAACCAATTCCAGGAACCAGCAATCATATCGCCGACTACCTTAGTCGAGCCTAGGGGAAGAGTTCAGGAGCTTATACATCGGAGGACAGGAACATTGACAGGATCTTTGTGAATGAGTCGACTTCAAGATATTGACAGTATAAATATGATAGGAAGAATGGTTGATAGCTTGATTGGTTTTTGATTCTGTATTAGGTAGTGTGTTTAGTTAGCTATTGATGATGTGATACATATATGCATAATGCAGGGCATATTGATCCCCATATTTTCCCCTGATTCCGGTATTTTATGTGCTAGGGGCATTGGTAGGTCATTTTTATGTGGGTATTGCTCACGCTCACTCGTTGACAGTCATCTTGATGCGATTTGAAATTAATTGCATTAATTTTTTTGGGGTGGGGGATGATGTCACGAGTGGAGTGAGCGATAGTTAATAATTACGGGGGGAAAGGAGGAGAGTAAAATTAACGCACGTAGACAAGTAAGTAAAGCGTGCTGTTGTGAGTGGTGGGGGGTCTGAATGAGGCGAAAGCGCTGTATTACTATCACTGCAAGTTAGAAGGTCCTACTGAACGGACGCTAGTAAGAGCCCAGCGGGCGAACATAAGGGGAGCAGTCGGAAGACGGATGAGAGTGTTTTTTCCAGTGATGACTGGTAGGTAGAACGTTGATTGATAATTATGATTGATGTATTATATTATATTCGTCTATTACCATGATGTAAATAAGTATATGTGAGGAATGTGGAAGTCCTTGATATTGGATATAGCAATGTGCGCCATGAGCGATAGATGAAAGTGAGTTCATGGATTTGTAGCACGAGTGAGTATTGTGTACTCCGATGGAGGTGTGTTACCGTAAGATGTTGGTGAGTGAAAGGTGAACTATTGTGTGTACGCTTCATGGGTTGTAAGGAGAGGTGGAGTGAATACAAATGGTATGGCATTATACCAATGTAATGTTATTCTTGTAGGTGTCGGGGACGGGCCGCAGAGCCACCTCGATGAGCACAGGGGATAGGCCAGCATAGGGCCGGAGGCCACACACAGGCCAGAAGTGAGGCTGTCGGTGCAGGACAGTGGAGGCACATAAAGTCGTGGCAGTCAGGCCACGGACAGGGACGTAGATATGAGCGTGAATGTGATAATGTACTATTGCCATGTTGATGGGCTATTGAAATGATAATGTGTTAGTGCCATGTTGATGGGCTATTGAAATGATAATGTGTTAGTGCCATGTTGATGGGCTATTGAAATGATAATGTGCGATTGCCATGTTGATGGGCTATGGAAATGATAATGTGCTATTGCCCTGCTGAGGTGCTAGTGGAATGCTAAGGTGTATGACACTAGGAAGGAGATATTGAAAGACTGCGGTGCCAGTGAATTATTAATGTGCTATTAAGACCCTGAGGGGAGAGGCTGAGGCCGAAGTGCCTTTAGGAAGTAACTACCGGGTGGTGGATCCGAGGAAGAGTGCATGTGAGAATAAGGCCGTTGTACGGCAGTTAATTTCAATAATATAATGTATGTAATTGCGCTATTATCTGTATAATTATGTTTAATAAATGTGTGAGTCTGATGGGTTGTTCTGTTAAGTGTTAAACTTGTTCGTTCGTGATTGTTGTCCTGTCATAACTTATTACATCTCCCAGTCTGGGATTTGTGACACACACCATATCCCAGTTCTGCAGTATGCTGATGAGTTTAGTATTTATTCAGTTTATATGGATGAATACTATAAAATCATGCTGTGTGTTTCAGCTTTGCATGTTTCCACACTGTTCTATTGTTATCAAGTAATGATACAGTTGATGCTAACTATTTTTAGCTAGGATGTAAATAGGCTATTTTTTCGGCCTTGTGTGTGTCCCTTTCGCCCTTTCAGTTAAGCTTACTGATAAATAATACCTACAAGATAACATTTCTTTGCCTGAGAAAATGATCATTCTGCTATATTAGCAATGAAAACAGAAGCAATAACAAATAATTTTACAAATTGAAGGGAGTAATCCATCTCCACCTCTTGTGCGGCCCTGGAAAAATCAGTTTAGCAACTAAACATCTAGTGCATTGCCGGGCCTTCTATTATGACCACATTTAATGAAGTGAGAACAAAGTCTAGCATCATCCTCATTTAGGCAATGCAAACATTTTCCATTTCTATTGCTTTTATGTCCTGAGGTGGTTTGTTTTAACCTGTGCATCTCCTCACTTTCACAATTGAGACAGTTTAGCATGATTTACCTGATATGTGTTACTGAACATCAGTAAGCACTGTCAGTGAAAATCTTAATTTGATAAATCTACTGAGGATAGATCTGCACTATTAATGTGCACAAAAATGTACTGTGACTTGATATCAGCGATTTAAAAATCAGGTACACACAACATTGCTAAACTGACTATTGGAGACGCACAACATGGTAAACATCAGAGAGACACACAACTTCTCTTGAGAATGTTTTGCAGAATAAATTTTGACATTTTGTTGTAACAATGGCTTAGTTATGATTGCTATTAAGTGAAATACAAGTAAACTGCAAAAAAGGCAAATAATATAAGATTCCACACCGATCTAAATTGGTCACTTTTTGTGTAATATTTAATTACATAACAGGCTACAACTTAAGATTGTCACGATTAAGGTTGATGGCCTTGTACGCCACGAGTGTAGAGGGGGTAAACTTAGTAGGGGAGAAGGGGATTTTAAAGTTGTTGATGAGCATGAAAATTTACTATTACGAGTAAGGTCGGTGGCCTTGTGCGCCACGAGTTTAGAGGGGGTGAGCTTAGCAGGGGAAAACAAGGTTTTTAACATTGTTGACAAGCGTGAAAAGATACACAGGTCTCGCTTTAAACTAGTCCCGTGTGCAGGGCCCTCGGGAGTATAAATAGAGGAGAAGCTCGACGCACGTGGTTCCCAAATTATTCATTCCCAGAGGAAGACGCAGAGAGTAGCGGTCCGGGCGACAAGTGGAAGGACTTGCCATGGGGACCAGAGGTGTCAGGTGTGTGAGGGATCTATGATGTTCCCATTTGTTTCCCAAAAAGCAGAATTTATCGGTCCGGGCGACAAGTGGAAGGTCGTGCCATGGGGACCAGAAGTGTTAGGTGTGAGGAAGCAGTGATGATCGATGTCGGGTGTGAGCCGTCTGTTTTCTATTCGTTTACAGCTTAAGGAGTCCTGAGGAGGAGATGGGAGCCCTTCAGGAACCAGTGATGATCGATGACGGGTGTGAACCGTGTGTTTTCTATTCGTCTGAAGCTTAAGGAGTCTTGAAGAGGAGATGAGAACCCTTCAGGAGCTAGTGATCTACGATGGCGGGTGTGAACTGTATGCTTTCTTATTCGTTTGAAGCCAGGGGCGTCTGTTCCCCTTTATCGTTGAAGTTGGAGATCTAGGAAGGATCGTTTGAACTCTGGAGACGTGAAACTGCATCAGCGAGGAGATCAGCTGTTGACAGAGACTCTTGAGTATAAATAATTAAGTTTATGGACAAAGGGGTTAGAAGTTAGTTGGGGAGTAGAGAATAGCCATGATCCCCAAGAGTGATTTTCAAATATCTGTTTTTGTGACTGTGTATTTGATTATTATGAGTTGAATGTTTTGGCATAAGTTATTTGTCATGCATTTAGTATTAAATATCGTTTGATTTAAATTTCACTCCATGTGTCCGTTAGTCGCTGGTCTGCTTGCTTGGCTTGTTTGCTGGGTTTGAAAGGAAAAATAAGTTAAGTACACATCACACACATGGTCGTGACAATCTTCACGCACGTGATCGTGACAAGATGAAGAGTCTGTTGCTGTTAATTCTTGCAGATTTGAAGTCTGAATTAAATTTCCTTTCTTTTCATATAATATGACCATATTAATTTGATCAATCTGAATTTTTTACATTTTTGGGATACTTCTCAAACATGCTCACGGAATCTAAGTAAAAACAAACAATGATGTTTACACAACAAATAAATTTATTCATTCAATTTTTCAACTTTTCTTTTATAATAAGCTTGCTTAATTTTTTTTTATAAGATGTCTTCTGCTATTCTTTCTTGTTCCATACGCTTGGTCTTAATTTCCTCTTCCAGGTATGTTGTCCACAGATATTCTTCTTTATGTCAGAAATCAGATGTTGTTACCAAATTTCTGAAGAAACACAAAGAAAATAAGACATCAGTGCAACGTTGAACTTATAGAGAAACAGCTAAATATTAACCATATACAGGTATAATCGTTGTTAAGTTCAAATAATGGGTATAGAGCAAAATTGTCGTATCTCCAGGTTTATGAATTGGGGTTCATAATGGCAATACTGTAATAATGACAAACTGCTTCCTGCATTTTTTTTGTTATTCCGCTATTTTTAACCAGTTCCAAATTACAGAGAAGCAGTATTGTTGTATCTCTCATAAAAATGAGATCATTGAGAGCAAAATTGTCGTATTTCCAATTAGTGCTTTTAAGTTTTGTGTGAATACATTTTTTGTGACTCCCTTAGTTTATTTCTTTTATTGGTTGTATGATTGTGTGGTTCAGTGCTATTGATGAATGATTATTTTGATATCCCTGTTTGCAGAGTGATGTGAAAATAAATGGTTAATATGATTCCTAATTGTGAAGCGCTTATGGGACTGCCATTCGAGCAAAAAGGGCTGTAAAAATTATATTATTTTCATTCAATTTTTCAAAACTATCCTTTAAATTCACAACTCAGATTGTTGTAACTCCATTAAATTATCTGATTTGATCTCATGTGTTGAGTGCAATAATGTTGTATTGGATGTTGGTGTTTGTAGTTTGATACTGATGTATGTCAAGCCATATAAGAAATGTTCTCTGAGAAGGCCTTAGCAGTAGATTGAAAAATATGGCACTTCTGCCTTCTGTATATAACCAACAAAACCAAGCACAAAAATAAAAAATAGTTCTCAAAGTTATGGCTCTGGCAAAATGCTTTCTGCAAAATTGTAGAAAGTCCAAAAAGAGGTTGATAAAACACAATTGATATGATTATTTAGCAATAGCTGGCATATAAATCCTTTATATATTCCGTAATAAATGCATTGACAAAAACCAGAGATTCTGTATATCATTCCTGACTTCCAGGCTGTATTTGAATTTCAAACTTGAGTTTCTGAAAAACAGGAAGTTTGTATAGCAACAATTTTGCTCAATACCCGCGAAATAGCAATGCATAAAAAATACAAAGCAATACATTGTTTAAATATTATATATAAACTTGATCTATACATTAGTGCTGCACCTTGATTAATGTGTAGGCCTACAGTACAAGGTCATTTTACATTACCTCTTATGTCTTTATAAAGTATATTATTCCAGGCTAATGATGATGATTCTGACATTGAAATTTCTCTATATTTTCTAGTGTAAATATATTGATTTGGTGTTCTCAGTGTTTATTTATTGTATTACTTGTTTTCACGAGCGAGTGAGCGAGGGTCAATAAGTGCGGGGAAGGGACTTGAAGCGTGCATGTTGTGAGTGAAGTTGAGGCGTAGTAGAGGCAAAATCTGAATAGTCAGATCACTGCAAGTTAAGAAGTCCAAGGAGACAGACGTGAGAAAGCAGTCGGGAGATTGTGTGTTTTCCAGTGATGACTGGTAAGTTGAACTATGATTGATAATTATGGTGATTGATGTACTATGTTCTCCTATGACCATGATGTAAATAAGTTATATGTGAGGAATGTGAAAGTCATTAATTACTGTGTATATAGATGTGTGCAATGAGCGATAGATGTAAGTTAGGATCATGGATTCGTAGCGAGTCTTGAGTACTGTGTAATACGGTGGAGGTGTGTTACCGTAGAGAAGTGCAGATGTGTGGTGAGTGAAATGTGGACTATTGTGTGTACGCTTGATGGTTCGTAATGAGTGGTGAAGTGGATAGTAATTGTATGGTGTTATACAGATGTAATGTTATTTCTATAGGTGCCGGGGTCGGGCAGAGAAGCCACCCGCGGTGAGCGGACTTGTGCCGGGGTTGGGCCGAAGGCTCCCCACAGGCCTGCCTGAGTGAAGCTGTCGCGCAGGACAACGGGAGCACATGAGTCGTGGCAGTCTGGCCACAGACAAGGACGTTGTTATTGTCCTTGTTGCTATTAAGGTGTTAATGTGCTATTGAGATACTAATGTGCTATTGAAATATTAATGTGCTATTAAAACATCGAGGGGAGATTGAGATACGGAGATTAGGTTGAGCAGGAGCCAATAAGAGAGGCCAACAAGTAGTATATATATGGATGTGAGGCTGAGGCCAGAGCATAGTTAAGAAGTAACTATCGGGTTGTGGACCCGGAGAAGAATGAATGTTGGGAATACTGACCATTGAATGGTATTTGAATTGAGTTAATGTAATGTATGTAATTGCACAGATATCTTACTTTTATATATAATAAATGTGTGAGTCTGTTTGGTTGTTCTGTTAAGTGTTATACTTGTTCGTTCGTGATTGTTGTCCTGTCATAATTATTACATCTCCCAGTCTGGGATTTGTGACACTTGTTAGCTTTCTATAAAATTCGAAGTGTATCTTCACAGGTGGAGTTCATCATGTGAAAAAAATCGAGTGTGCATTTAATTTGTGGAATATTTAATTTTTGCTGGATTAGATCATGGACGATGGAAGAATATAATATGCTCGTTGGGTTATTAATGTTGTTTTGTTTTTTTCTCCGCATTCTTTTCCAGGCGTTTCTCTCTGCATCATGGTAACTTGTGTATTATATGTACATGTAATTGTCTTGAAATATTAAGTTCATTTCTGATTTTCAAAAATTGAAATAAAATGCAGATGACTTTATATTTATGTCTTATGATTATTTCATACACTGCTGTTAATTTAATGTATGTCAGTGTTAAACAAAGAAATAGAATGCATATTTCACGCATAAGCAACCAAGTACCAAAAATATAAAAACAAAATCGGTGGACACGACTAAAATTAGTATAAAAATCTAACCATATCAAAGTGAATGGATATTCAATCCAATTGTTTATCAACGCATAATTAATTCATGTTGATTTCCTCTAAATTATATTATTATGTATGGGAGTCAAGAATGTTTTTATGCATGTACATGTAATAATATGGTACCTGATGACAGTGTTAAGCAAACAATTTAAATGACAATTGATATAAACTGTGACTATTATTTCTTCTTAATTGTAATACGATTTAGGGGAGTCAAGAACACAATCATGTATGCACTTGTGCTAGGATGATACCAGTGATGCACAACATTTAAAAACTAAGGTTGAAATAAAATGTGATAAACCAACAAAAGTTACAAGTGCAACAGCTGTGCACAGTCCACAATAGAACTTTCAAATAAGAACTTTTTGTCATCTTCATTTTTGCTATCACTTAGTATACCATGTCCTTCATAAAGAATTGCACCGCTTCGATCGTATTTTAATAATCATCATTGAACCCCATTTCCCCATGAAAATAATATTGTATGTCTAAGTGAAAGCAACTAAATTTAAAGACATCAATGAACTTGAAGACGAAACCAATGCCAGCACTCATTTCCGATACCTTTCTTTTCCACCACCCTCACATCCAAGCCATCCCATCCATAGTCCGGGATTGGTGCAGAGCAAGTGTCTGAAATGAATAAAAAATTAACATTTATAATGCCTAATATTGTTATGAAGGAAACCATTTATTACCTATTGTAACTAACACTAACACTACTAACAGATAAGAACTCCCAAATCACAAATCAAATACCAACTGAAACTACACGTGCAAAGAGCACCATTGTGTAATTGCAATACTTGGTGTATCCACTTAGATGGAATTAGATAAAGACAGGAAATAACTGGACCAACTACAAAACAATTCCATAGAAGGTACCTATATCATGCACATAAATATAAATTACTATTAAAAAAATTCCAGCATATTTATGTGCGTACTCTGTGAAAAACTTAACAAAGCCAAATAATGATGAGCAATTGCAATGCCACTAGCAGCTGCCTGAAAGCACATCAAATCCTCTATTCAAAACTGGCATTGTCAAAACCGTCCTATATAACTGATCGATAGAAAATTGCATGAAGATTCCGATCTGTAATACAAAATTATCAGTAACATGTATACACAAACAAAACCTCTGCAGATAACACAACTTTACCTGTGATGCCATATACAAGAGCTTTCTTGTCCCCTATGATATCCATCACGGTGTCAAAATATGGTGGCACTTTGGGGGACTCACCACCACCAGTCCCTGCCGCGTCAGCTTTGTATCTGATGGCTCCACTTTTCAAATCCTGGGTAAACAAACATCAAGTAAATATTTTTAAAAAAATGAAATAGGGTTTACAGTTTTGGGTGGCTCCATACTTTTCTTTAGCAGTCATATGTTAGATCAACTAGCTATCTGCAATCAGTAAATTAAGATTTTTGGTTATATCTGTCAAGAAGCAATAGTGATACCAAATCAGCAACTTTTTTTAAAACTTTGATAACATTAAACAAGCTGGGAACAAAATGTATGGATCAAAATGACCAAGCCATGCAGAGAATAATATTCATGCCAATTTTTAATCTGATGTATAATAGTATTTTAATTAATGCCTAATAATACTAATGTCTTGACTCATGTCATACAAATAACGAAGTGCAGATAGTTCCAAATGTATTGACCTGGTCTCTCCCTTGGGTTTAACTAGAATGGCAGAGAGAGGGGTGGTGCCTCTGGGCAAAGCACCATCTCTTAAAAATAGCCCAGGCAAGGCAGCAAAACGAGGAGGCGTTTGCTCGGGCTTGGCAAGCGTCTGTCTCTCCTCTATAAGCCCACCCATTTCCGATTTGGAGAGGACACTCCAGCCATCCGTTACGGATGGGCACAACACGGGAGGTGGCAGTTACCGGTGATAAGCTCAATCCATTTGGCGTACGGATGAGCGCCAGGGGTCCCCTCTGTCGGTGGGAGCGGCTTTTCAGCTGCATTGATCAACTACCGCCCGCCGTAACCTGGGCAGCCCCCAGGCAGTTGGGTGTTGTTCCGCCACGTCAGCCTGCTTCATAAGGTGGTTGGAGCTAGACCAAAAGTCAAAAAGCTGACGTAAAGTGTGCACCTGGCAAAAACAGAAAAATACTAAAACTTGGTACCTGGAACGTCAGAACAATGCGCCCAGGCTTGCAACAGCAAGATCTCACTAATATTGACTCCATCAGGAAATCCCAAATTATTGATCGAGAACTTCAGCTACTAAACATCGACATCGCTGCCCTTCAAGAAACTCGACTTCCCGACTCCGGGTCAGTCAAAGAAGAAAACTACACCTTCTTCTGGCAGGGCCTTAGCAGCGAACAGCCGAGAATCCACGGCGTGGGCTTCGCCGTAAAAAACTCCCTTATCAATTCGATCGCAACTCCAATTGAAGTGTCAGAACGCATCATGACACTCAGACTGAACACCCGGTCTGGTTTTACCAACATTATCTGTGTCTATGCCCCAACACTTACCTCCTCTGACGAAACCAAAGACATTTTCTACGAGGCATTGCAGAGGACTCTCCACAACATCCCTCTCACCGAAGGCCTGCTAATTCTGGGTGACTTTAACGCTCGAGTGGGAGCAGATCACTCCGTATGGCCAAAGTGCATTGGGCACTTCGGCATTGGCAACATCAACGAAAACGGGCAGCGCCTTCTGGAGCTATGCTCCGTAAACTCATTATGTGTTACAAACACGTACTTTGACCTTAAGAGATGCCAAAGAACATCATGGCGCCATCCCAGGTCTGGCCATTGGCATCAATTAGATCTTATTCTCTCAAGGAGGAAGAGTTTGGGCTGTATAAAAATAACTCGTTCCCTCCACAGTGCTGACTGTGACACCGACCATGCACTGGTAGTCAGCAAATCAAAATTTCGGCGAAGAAAATATACAGATCAAAAGCCCCTTCAATCCCTAAGATCAATGTAACAGCAATCAGAGATGAATCAAATAGAAAGTCATTTGAAAAGTTATTTGCTGAAAGCATGGATAATGTCACCCAATGTGACTCGGTAGATGAAACATGGAACACTCTCAGTTCAAAAATTCATGACTGTGCCATCAAGTCTTTTGGACAGCATAAAGTTTCAAACAACGACTGGGTAGCCCAGAACAGCGAAATTCTCCTGCCTCTCATTGAGCAAAAGAAATCTGCTTTCAATGAGTATAACAAAAATTGCAATCAGAGTACAAAAACTTGTTTGAAAAATGCAAAAGCTAAACTTCAGCTGGAGGTAAGACGTTGCGCCAACAAATACTGGACAGACTTGTGTAACAGCATACAAGAGGCAAATGAAAAGGGAGATATGAAAACCGCCTTTAGTCAGATGAAAGTAGCTCTTGGGCCAATCATCACCAAGAGCGCCCCACTTAAGTCTGTAAATGGTGAACCCATCACAGATAAAAATGAACAACTGAATAGGTGGGTAGAGCATTACTCTCTGTTGTATTCAACTGAGAAAAATATTCCACCAGATTTTGAGGAACACCTCCAAAAACTGCCAATAATGGGCGAACTTGACGCTGAACCTTCCTTAGTCGAGCTTTCCAATGCAATCGACCACCTGTCTGCTGGAAAAGCCACAGGAAGTGACAACATTCCTGCAGAGGTATTAAAAGACCTAAAAGGCCCACTATTACCACACCTGTATAATCTGTTACCGCAGTGTTGGAAAGAAGGCGTGATACCACATGATATGAGAGACGCCAAAATTGTCACACTTTACAAGAACAAAGGAGACAAAGGCGACTGCAACAACTATCGAGGCATATCCCTCCTCAGCATTACTGGAAAGGCTTTTGCTCGCGTCATCCTCTGTCGCCTTCAACAACTGGCGGAAAAAGTCTTACCAGAAACACAATGTGGCTTTCGAAGCAAACGATCAACTATTGACATGATATTTGCACTTCGGCAAATCCAAGAAAAATGTAAAGAACAAAACAGGCCGCTTATAACATGCTTTGTGGACCTAACAAAGGCTTTCGACACCGTAAGCCGATCTGGCCTGTATGCAGTCCTTAAATCCATAGGCTGTCCACCAACATTGCTAAAACTTATTGCATCCTTCCACACTGACATGAGGGCATGTGTCAACTTTGAGGGCTGCACATCCAATTCATTTGCTGTAAACAGCGGTGTGAAGCAGGGATGTGTTCTTGCTCCTACCTTATTTGGTATATATTTTGCAGCCCTACTCAAGAATGCCTTTGGTCAATGTTCAGGTGGAGTACTTATTAACACCAGAGTGGACGGCTCCATTTTTAATGTTGCCAGACTAAAAGCAAAATCTCGTACAGAGCATATTATGTTACAAGAGCTCCTCTTCGCAGATGATGCTGCAATCGTGGCCCACGATGAAACCACGCTCCAGGCTCTCATCAATAGCCTTGCCAAAGCCTGTGACAAATTCATGCTAAAGATCAGTGTCTCAAAAACTGTAGTTTTGACACAAGGCTTGAGAAACCCCAACCCAATCATGCTGAATGGCTCTCCTCTGGAGCAAGTGGGAAAATTCTGCTACCTAGGCTCAACCATCAGTGGTAGCACAGACATAACAACTGAAATAGATGCCAGAATAGGAAAGGCGGCCACAGCTTTTGGCAAACTCTCAAAAAGGGTGTGGAACAATAGCAAGCTGACCATCAAAACAAAGGTACTCGTGTACCAAACTTGCGTCCTAAGCACCCTGCTGTATGGCTCAGAGACATGGACCACCTACTCCAAACATGAAAGATCCCTCAACTCCTTCCACCTGCGCTGCCTACGCAAAATTCTCAAGATCAAGTGGCAAGACAGGATCTCAAATATCGAAGTTCTGAGCTGAGCCAACATTCCATCAACTCAGGCTCTCCTAGGCAAAAAAAGACTGCGGTGGCTTGGACATCTCCACCGTATGGAAAATGATCGCATCCCCAGACAAATTCTCTACGGGGAACTTGCTACTGGCAACCGACCCAGAGGTAGGCCACATCTGCGATTCAAAGACACTTGCAAGGTCACGATGAAAGCATTCAACATCGACCCCAATGAATGGGAGAACCTTGCAAATGATCGAAGCAGATGGAGACAAAAATTGCGCAGTGGCACGCTCGCAATAGACTTCAAGGCAAAAGAAACATACCTGACAAAACGACAGAGGCGGAATGAAAACACTCGCCAAAGTGAACCCAAAAGACTGACCTGCAATCACTGCCATCGCACTCTCGGGTCAAACATTGGTAGAATAAGCCACGAGAGAAGCTGTCAGTCAAAGTGAAAGTGAATATTCTAGCTGCTAAGACCGTCTGTAAAGACGCTAAAGGCCATATATATATATATTCGCAGATGTCTGCGAAAAAGATCCCGATTTATGAAAGTTTTTTTTTAACTTACATTAATCATTGAAAGAACACTGGCTGTAAAAACTCTTGTGACAGTGACATATTTCAGTTGTTGTTTTCTACTAAATCTTCGTGAACTACTCACATTCCATTCCGTTTTTAGTCCCTCCATTGTTCGGTCCGGTGCCATCATATCCGCCTCACTGACGGCACTTGCGATCCGTTCCCACGCCTGTTTCTTGCATCTAAAGGTATAGTCGTTTGAGAACTTAAAAGTAAGGGTCTCTCGATCTGCAGAAGGTAGCAGCATGGAGACATCTTTGGAGGAAAATCTCATTTTTCTCTCCTGCCGAATCCATTGCTTTGCACTGCTGTACGTACGCGGCTGTAACTATGGGAAGTATTCCTAATTTCCTACTCGTGCCGTCTTATCCAAAGTTGTTCTTTCGCGCGGAAGAGTTCCCAACATTTTACGACATAATGATGACGCAATTGCGTAGCTGAGGTCATGATTATGAATACCAAATTTAACGTATTTACGTTATAACGTAAATGCGCTAAGTTACCGACAAAAATCTACGCATCGTTTATGAATACCGGCACAGGGGAGTGCAAAAGGTATTAACTAAAAACAACCAACCAAACAAACGAACAAACAACAGCAACAACAAAATAAACCTAAAGGAACGGACAAGGTGAAACAGATCCATCAAATTCACTCAGACTGAAAATAATAAGTAGATTAATCTCGGGCAGAGCTGGGTACCTCAGCTAGTAAATAAATAAAGAAATCAAATACATAAGAAAAGCCCTTTCATATGATATCATTATTATCACCGCTATTGCAATGACGTTGACATTTTCTAAAGATCTAAATGTATATATTTCAATATCAATATCGACAATTGGAGGAGTGTGATTGAAATTTACCATAATTTCAAGGACCATAATCCGGCCACGACGTATGTTAGTCAATTCAGTATTCCCCTTTAATTTCAAGCCACACAAATATTGCTGGGACTGATGAGAAGCTCTTTATTTATTTGACATTGTCTTATTTCACTTCACCAACTTCATATACCCGAAGTAAAAATATGGTATAGGCCTCTTTCATACAACCCCCTCCCAGCGAGCATCCTAACGTCAGTCCGATGTAGATTTGTATAGGATTTCTATGGCGTTGGTTGGATTACCCAGGTTGGGGCGGGTTACCTACATCAAACCGACACAATGCTGTGACCAGCGACCTACCTAGAAACAATGCCATTCTTATGTAAAATCTCGACGGCAATCCTACACATCGGATTTCCTTAAGGTTGCTGGCTGGGTATAGCTTTGAGGCTAATCTCTCTGTCCAAATTCATTTTGATTGTAAAAATGTTGAAAACATGTTGAAAGTAAAAGTGATGATGATCAATCAGTTTTAGCTGGTGATGATTCATTTCTTGATTCAGTATAACATTTATTCGAACATAATGTTGTTGATTCAGTTTTCTATAAACTATTAAATATTACTGATGTTATTCGTTTTTATTTCTGGGCTCTTGAACAAAATGAGTCCCTTACGCCCGGGTATTCATTATACTATGGATACGCTCACTCGATCATGCGTTAATAGACTGACTTATGCACTATCGGTGACCAAAAACACACATACACCCAACGGAGAACCAGTCAATCAAGTTCAAAGTGTAAGTCTACGATAGTAAGTTGTTAACTCCTTAAGGGGGGCACCCCCTCCCCCCAAGTTGTTAAATGGTAACTCCTTAAGGGGTGCATCCCCGCCCCCCAAGTTGTTAAATGGTAACTCCTTAAGGGGTGCATCCCCGGCCCCCCCTCAAATCTTACCCATATTAATTTTAACTGCAGTGAAAGATTATGAATAGATAGTGGTTTAATTGAAGGGGAGTCAAGAACCAATGTGTTTTCTGCAGAAAACTGAACAAAGTCTTAAAGTAAAGAAAACTAGAATCATAAAGTACCGTGTAAAAACAAAACGCTGTTTACGCTACAAAAGCACCCTTACGTTTCTTGGGTCTTAAAAAAGTGATTTAAGTTGCCAAATAAATTAAATTTTGCACATAATTCAAGTAATAAAATTATGAATGAAAATGATGATAATAATAATAATGTAATACATAGCAATTAAGTAGCGCTTCATCCCGTCAACAACCAGACTCTAAGCGCATAAATACATTTATATCACATAATCACACGCACAATACACAGGCATACTCAGGAGACAAAAAAAAATGACATTCATAAATCTATTGTTTATTTATTGTATCAAAAGAAACATCACTGAATTTAAAAAATAATTGTCAGGAAAGGCCTTTAGTGAAAAAGACTTTCTGAAACAATGCTTTTCTAGAATACTCTTACAAGCAATAGTAATACGAGGACATATTTCCTACGGTATTGAAATAAATCTTCATATTTAAAAAAAAATAAAAAATCACAGACTGAAAGTTGGAGTTAACCCATTGTTGTTCAATTACACACTGAGTCTGCATCATTTGGAATGATCACTAAAACATCTGATTTGTTATAATTTCTCTTTTCAGAATACAACTATGCTGTTGGCAGGTGTTCCTGACAAACTTACCACATCAAGTTTCATTTAGATTAGATTCATGATATCTGCCATGAACATAATATGACGTGGATAATTAAAACCTACAGTAAAAAAACCCAACAATACTTTATATTAATGAGGGTGTTCTGTCAGTAGAAAAAAACAAAACAAAGAGGTGGGGAGTACATAATCATGGCAGTAAATCTGTTAGCCAATCAGAAACAAAACGTCAAGTTTTATTGACATGATACCATATTCTCCGCCTCTTTGTTTGCTGGGCTAATTTATTTAATTATTGTATATCTGTTAGCCAATTCGAAACAAGACTGGACATTTTGTTTCTGATAGGCTAACAAATATACAACAGTAAAGCTAAATAGGGAAAGGGGATTGAATGATATAGTAAGGGTTATTACATTTAGATTTACGCCAAGGGACATTTGAACTGTCCAACGTGGCGGTTAAGCACAGTTATGGACTTTGTACACACTTTTCATGTGCAGTTGATCTTTGTGTCTCGAATCGCCCTAACAAAGTCCATAACAAATGTGCTTAATCACTGCGTACACTACAATAAAAACTTACTTAATCACTGTATTTATAATCATTTGAGGATACCATGTGTTGGTTTGGAGCACCAACTACCTGAAGATTATTGAGGTAAATTTTTAGCATAATATACAGCAGTAAATGGGGAATCATCTCAATGATTTTAATGTCCTTTGTTTTTGAGACACAGAAAGAAAATAATATGAAGGAAGTGAGGTGAGAAAACGGCACACCTCTTTTGATTGAATTCGATAACTTTATTTTCAAAGCCAGAAGCTCTCTATAATTTCACAATCTTTCTTCTAAGGCATTGTAATCATGCCTGCTATGTTGATTCTATATTTGGACACTGTCTGCCAAGCAAGTCATCCTCTTTGACCTGCTTACGTTTACATGTCAGGTGGACTGATTATTTCAGTTGTCAAAACTGGCTTGTCTAATGCAGCTGGCTACCAGAGTGGAAAATTCTTTTCTGCATTTACTGAGTTTCGTCAGAGATCAAAGTGTTTGGAAATTTGCTGTAACTTGGAAGTGATTTTATTAAATAAAAAAAGGAAAGATAACTCCTTAGACAAACAATACTGAAGTTCAAGTGTCAGTTACAAAGGACAAATGATGATATCCCTTTAGCATCAAATTTGTACCTTTCTTAATTAAACTGACAATTCCCTGGAGCTGCAACAAGTCACCTTTATCCTATATAGATACAGAAATGTCCGAATCCACCACGAATCTCATTTCCAGTAGACAGGGGATTGTTTATCATAGATCAGCTGAGCGCCTATCCAGCATTAAATTGCAAAATAAAAATTACAGTGAAGTGATATATGAAGGATTCCAGAGACGTATTAAACTGAAATTAGTTTTGTGTGTGATTTACGCTCCAAGGCAATAACAATAAACATGAGGTAATTAAGCACCTGCGACCTTTACAGTCACAAATTATAATGTAAGCTGTTTTATTCAACATTATGTTAGATTTCCTTGCCATCTTTGAGCCAACTAATCGGTCTCAGGATACATTATTGTGTTTTACACAGCATACAATAAAGTGCGGGGCAAAGGTGGTCTATGCGCAGTAGGGAAGAAAAAAAAACTGGAAGAGAGAAGGAGAAAAATTTTCTTCTTCTCTCTTCCAGTTTTTTTTTCTTCCCTACTGCGCTTTGTTATTTAATAACAAAGACTAATAAAAGAGAGAAAAATAAAGGACGACAGAACAGTAGAAAGCCAAGAGAGCCTAAACAGATGGGATGGCAGGCTGAGATATTACTTGCTGATTTTGCCATGTCAAGTGTAAAGAAACAACAAAACAATACGTACGGAGACTGGAGGTGGTCTATGCACAACGGGCAAGCAAAAACTGGAAGGGGGAAAGAGAAATAAAACAAAAAAGATCAACTACTGGAAAAAAAATAAAATAGAAAAAAAAAGTCGAGAGAACGGTGAAAATAAAAGACAGGCCGAAAAGATGGAATTTAACGCTGATATTTTACTGGCGACTTTTGCTAACCAAGGCCACGTAAACGGCAAGTTGCCATCCCTTGTTCGGCAAACATGGTTGAGAAAGGAATTTTTTTAATGTGATTAAAATGATTCAAAGTATTCCTTCAGGCATGGATCATTGAAGAGAAATAAAAACAAAACAGATCACTTAAGAAAAAAAAAAAAAGAAAGAGGGCTTACAACTTTTTTTTTTTTATACTGGGGGGTGGGGGGGGGGAGGGGGTGCGGGCTGCGCTCCCTCAGAATGCCGAGGGTATAGAGCACAATTGTTGTATCTCCAGGTTTATGAATAATGGGAGCTTATTCGGAAACACCACAATATTGCTCTCAATGATCTCATTTTTAAGAGAGATACAACATTACTGCTTCTCTGTAAATTGGAACTCGTTAAAGATAGCGGAATAACGAAAAAATTACAAGAAGCAGTTTTGTCAATATTACAGTATTGCCATTATGAACCCCAATTCATAAACCTGGAGATACAACAATTTTGCTCTATACCCCCGATGTATAGCATGTCATTGTGAACTGTTGGTGAACTATATTTTAACTGAATGTGTGGATTTCACTCATAACCGAACGGGGCACCATGGCTGCACATCCATCAAAGAAATATTTTCTTTGCAGCACCCTGTCCTTCATCAGGAAGGCTGAAATCTACAAGATAATTATTAACATTATTTACAAAGCTCATTCTAGATTTACATAGACCGTTTTCAAAATTGTACAGATAAAACCATTTTATATGGGCCTTTTTCCCCCAAAAATATGTGGTTCATTAATTTATTTCTACAGGAGATATGGTCCAAAGACAGAATAATATATATAGAAAAAAAAATCAGACAATCCCAAGACACGCCCTACCTCGAGGGAGATAGGCAGGCTTCAGTTTTCACATGGCAGTCTTGACAGATTTTTTAATCATCTCGTGTCAGAAATACTGTCATGAACAAACTAATGACATTATGATTACTAGCCGTGGTCCCGGGCAACGCCCGGAATAAACTGTTCATTAGTGTCAATTCTGGGTGATTATAACCGATATGCTTCAGTTTGCACGTCTCTAACTAAGTTTATTTAGTCATTATTTGTTTGTTTTTTTGCTTTTAGACAAGTCTTTATTGCATTCTCCATGCGCGTTAATGCTCTACGCATCCCTTCCAGCACTTGAGGCGAAGTTCGTCATGAAATAGTGATAATCCGCACACTGGGTACTTAGTTTAAGAATTTCCTTACCAACAACGTGAGCGATTAAGGAGATGGGGGAGACGGTCAAGCGATGTGTTCTTTTCTGCAGCGAAAGAACGAAAGTAAGCTTGATGGATTTTCGCCAAAGCGTGTCGACTCAGCGTGGATGGTTTCTAGTCTGAGAGTTTACATTTCCGGTAAGAGGCGGAAATGACGAAATTGACGGAACACATTATCACGTTGTATACGCAATCATTAATCGATAGCTGATAATTATAACTGAATTTCTGGAAAAAATAAAGAGTTTCGGGAAAAAAAATGATTAGACCACGTACAGGCTTGATAAATACAGTATCATCAGAATGTCTATCTACGTATTCTCTCCGCTCAGGCCGGAGGGCTACCGAGAACGTCTCACAGTCAGAATGCTGAAATTGCCTGCGTCTGTTCTCACCAAGCTCCTGAGCCCAATAATGTACTAGGCCACTCTTCAGGCCGAATTTCTACGCGAGACCAATCACCCCCACTTTTCATTGGTCGGGTCATCCGAACTCAATCTGTAACCCTTATTAAATTCCTACCCTTTTCATGCATTCTGCAACTCGGCAACGACATTGCAACCAAACTAACGGCCGCCCTCGAAATAGTTTTTGAATAATATTAAAATCCCAAAATCTTATTGGCAAGATAAATCTGCAACAGATTTTTAATTCATTCCCCCTCTGTCTGCACGCCCTACTCAAGGTTAATCTCCAGACACAAAGCATCTCTATGAAAACAACATGTATTTGGCGTATAATGTACACGTAATAACAGGGACACCGTAGTCATTGTTTTGTCCTTTCTAATTCTCATCAGTAGTAATAAGAAATAATGCTACAAACATCATGATATGCTTATTTTTCAACTTAGTTTATTCCCAATATGTGAAAACATTGAGTTGGCCTTTTGATGTATGAAATTTTATGATTTATAAAACACAACTTTACTTAAATTACCTAGTAAATATTATCGTGTTACTGGATCCCATGGCTTCTTCGTGAGCCTTCTGTAGTGTGCAGTTGTACTATAGTGACTGTCTGCCAACACCATCAAAACATTTAATTTCAATCCCCTGATGAATACCTGCTAATCTCTATACTCTTGGGCATTGTTCTTGATTTTAACATTATCATTAACAATAATTTACCTTTGCAAACATGCCATCTGACAAACCAGTGCTTTATGTCAAATCTGGTCTTCATGAACTTTTTGACACTGTTATAGTGGTCTGTACGTTAGTCTGAGACTTATTCTCCAATTTGGTTTACCACACCGCAACCCCTCCAACTCCATGGCACATGAGTTTGGCACTTCTGTGGCCCTGAAAATATGTGAAAACATGAAAGATTGAAAGTCAGCTCTAATAAGTGACAGATAGATAAATTATGAGACTTCAGGTCCATTACCTACAGTATAGTTAGGATTTGGCAACTTTAAACATCATGTTACATCTGATGGATCACACATGGCTGAACAGTCTAAGACATGTCAGTAAATTACAGATGCAGAATGAGCACTGGATGCAATAGACATTTTTCTTGTCTTGTAAATTCAGTCAGTTTACAATCTATGAGGGCAAGGCACATCTGTAGACTTAAACAATCAGGAGTGTATCTTTATTAATATCAATCTAAGCTGTCTCTATTATTGTTGTAGGAAATGAAAAAAAAAATCAAACATGACAATACTTTCAAACAATAATGTTACAAGATTTACAAGGGAATATAATATGTATTTGCCACGACTGATCTACATCTCTCGTAGTAATAATATCAACTTTTATTTTCTAGATCTCTGTGTTATTTTCATGTCTAGGTTTTCTAACAGTAGTAATCGTTCTTTATATCACAACATCTAGGCCATACATTTAAGTATCCACATTACCAACACATCATGACTGGTACCAGTTTACATAACAAAAATGTTGATTGAGTAGAGTAATTTGGAGCAAGAGTGAGGAAGGTGAAAGTTTTTTCAAGAAAAAAAATTGCAGAATTCTGACATTAAATTGTACTCAACCATGACTGATTCCTGTCATGTGGCATTGTGATGGATATTCATATATTTCAGGCCTGCTTGGGCTGTCTAGGTAATTATGTACTGTATGAAAGTGGCTGAAAGAATGAAATTGTTATTTCCCCCAAATTTTCTTTCAGGCCAGTAAATTAACATTTAAATGTGCAACATGTCAGGGAATAACAAACTTTAGGTACTTTTAAAATGACCAGATACCAAAGACAAAAAAAACAAACAAAACAACTTGATCTAGTCTAGTAGATCTATACAGCGCATCATATCTTTTCTGGGAGAGGCTAAGATCTACAACTTAATTAAAAAACTTTTATACCACTTTACAAAACTTTTTTCATATACAATTTTGACAGTTTCACCAATCTGATATAATTCTGGAACTATTTGAATTGCATTATGAAATTACAAAAATGTGTACGCAAAATAAATCGTGAAGGGAGAAAAATGTCTGTCGTCGCGCCGTAAAACCCAAACTCAAACTAGTACTACTAGTAGATCTATCACTCCGTATGTTAAAAAGTTTCATGATACTTTAATTTTTCACTAAAAGTAGAAGTGAGTTCCTCAGTCCTCATTCCACATTAAACAACAGATAAAACTGCCTAGTGGACACTAAGCTACATTACCCAACACTGTCTGAACTAACTCTTCCCACTACAGTAATGCTAGCTTTTGCATCAGTAATAATTGAGCTGAAACTGGAAAACTTTGACAATTAGATATACCTAGAGAGTGAGGAAAGAGATTAGGGGCCAACACTTACACATACATGTATAAGGTAGCCTAGATGTAGACTTTTATTAGAACTTTTACTAAACTATCACTGAATGATCTGACACCATGTCACTTGTCTGACTTGACTTGTGTCTAGCCTGTGTGTCCTGGACTCACCTCTTCTCTCCTTTCACAGAAACATCTCTTTTTCACGGTCAGAGGTTGAATTTCTGTCTGTTCTGTTCTGTTTGATGACTGGAAGGTGGATGGCGCAGCATCTGCTCTGATTCAACGATGTGTGGCGTTGTTGCCGATGCACTAATTAGCAGACAACCACAACTCCATCGAAGTCGGAGAGGACTTTTCACAAAACAACTGCTTTCTGCGACCCGTTGTTTTCGGTGGAAGTTTTGTTCCCATATCTTCCGTAACACACACCATTGCCTAGGGTTTTATTTACAGTCTTGGTGACGTCATTTCCGTCTCTGTGAGCACACAGGGGAAAAACTTGCATTCTCGTGACGAAATTTGACGAGCCGATAATCGTGCTTTAATCCTATTCTACACGAACAGTCGCCCATGGGTCAATGCTTTGAACGCTTTAGTGGGCATGATGGGGCATCTTCATGATTTAAAATAGCCTAAAGACATTGACGGCATTCCAACATTCACATGAACTTGAACTGTAAGAAGTAAAAGTGTCAATCAAGTTTTAGACATGTAAATGATGATTAAAAAAAAAATTAAATTAGTGTGAAACAAATTTTCGCCTCTTTCGTCGGCAATTTAGATCTATACCTTGTTTACTGAAATATATATGTATAAAACTATTTTACTGGCTTTTGGATCAATTATGTTTTGTTTTATTTTGTACTTGTGTGTTTGTTTCTTTGGAAGTGTTGTTCGTGTTTATTTGTCCTATCTGTTTGTCGTTCTCTCTCACTTTCTACGTGTGTGTGTCTGTGTCTCGGCAGCTGATTGGTTAATTCTTGATTTTTCTTAACTTTTATATTCTCCCAATAAGATCAATTCCATGGAAGTTATTCTAAAAAGGAAACAGTCAAACATGTACAGTGATATTGAATTAATTGAAAGCAAATACAAGATCTGGTAGTCTGAACAAACTCCAGCAAGGAATTGCCAGTTGTGCTATCCACAAAGAGCAGCAGATACCATCACCACATCTACTCCACCTGATGCCAAAGTAGTACATGTGGTTCATTATTCATTCATCTACCTCTTCCCTTATAGCGCATTATGCACATTTCTAAAGAGATCCCATTACTTGCAACAAATCCCCATGCCATGTAAATGATATATATTATATGTGAAGCCGCCTGACAAAATGAGGCACTTCCTGCATTACGGTGGTATGGAGATACTGATGTCACCAAATAGGTTATTTGAAGCATTTTGGTAAAAATAAATATTGCTGTTTCTTAATTAGCAGAGAGAATATGGTATTTATAATCCACAAATATCACAACTCTTTACCGTAACCTCCCGTAGCCAAACTCTAATCAATGATGATTGATAATGATGCCCCCTATTATTACTTTTTTTTTTTACCCCCTACTATTACACATCCCAAGGAAATCAATGGTGCTTGGTTTTTGACTGCCAAGGCAGCAGAGAAAAGGCAACAGTTTTAAGTCTACTTCATAATTATGGAAAAAAATACATGAGTTAAATCAATGCAGCACAATCCATGATCTTACCCATTGCAAGTAACAGCTCTCAATCATCACAAATGATGCCACAAACTTCGACGAAATCGCCATTTGTGTCCATGAGATCCTGATCTGATTCGGAATCAGAATCGCTGCCAGCGGATAGTTCGGCGGCGAAATATTCATTAAATAATAATTTTAATATCTTCTTTGTTCCTTTCAAGAATGCCACAACCTCTGACATCATCCAAAAGAGAAACAATTCTGGTTTTCGACATGATGATTTCGACGTGGACGGCCCGAGTAGCAAGCACGATAATGGGGAACGGACGTTTCAAGCAGTTGAAAATCGGTCACGTGACGTTTGACGGCCAATCACTTGTCTCGATTTACCTTTGTTGTTAGGAAGAAGCAGTTTGTGTTCACTCTAAAAATGACTTTCATTGGATGGAATTCAAATGTAGCGCCCTTCTGTACCAACCAGGGTGTGGAACAATGAAAGACCTTTATATCGATACCACATATTATACTGAGGTATCGATTGGCCATATCAGCTGTTGAGAATCCCCCTATTTACAACGATTTGCTATCCATTTTCGTCAATATTATTGATGGTGACAAAATTCAAAGTCAAGTCTGAGGTACTTACCGTTCTCAAAGAGCATTGCCATTTGGAAAATGATCGATGTCAAGCAGTGCGTCGGAACTACTTTTCGTTCTCTCTAACACACAGGAAGTGTGTTAGAGCAACGCTTTTCCAAGTTGCAAGTTCAACGGGAGGCCATGTTTTGGCTTAGTCTACAAATTTAAGTTGAAGAATTGGCTTACACGGACTGTCACAACTATGTCAGGGGAAAAACAGAGCAAAGATAATCACAATGTGATAGATCTAGCTATTTCTCAACAATTGAGAACCTTAACTGAACAACTGACACAGGTAAACCAACGTATCGAAAGACTAGAAACAAGAACAACTGAAAGTGTTACCATGCCGGTCCCCCTCCCGTGGCGTCATCACCGTCTCCCACTGCGGAGAGGTCATCTGGACAAAGTATCCAAAGAGACTTCGGTCAGGTTCGAGAAGCTCATAACAGAGTTCAAATACCTTCTACATATAAGGTTAATGACTCGCCAATTGGAATTGTGAAGGAAAGCAGGCCAGCTTTAAAGGTCATCACGAAGTGTGCACGCTATGCAGAGACAGGATTCAAACTCTTTGCTAATTTGGATGTGGACCTAGCCCTAGATCCGGACTCTGAAAGCGGTTTCCAGGATAACATACCTGTCTCAAGACAGAATCTTCAGTATTTGTTCACTATCTTCAGTGCCCAGATAAACTTTATGCAAGCAGAGTATGCAAATTTAGTGGTCAAGTCCACATTTGACGATCAAACATCTAGACTATTTCGTGCTTTCGAGAATAATTCTTCTGCATTTACCGATAGATCTTTACAAAACATCCGCCTTGCTGCGGAGATTTCGAATGTCTGGCAGACTCCCACACCAAGGGGTCGTGGAAGAGGATTTCGTGGCGGATTCAGCTATACTGGCCAGCAAAATCAACAAAGAGGCAATCAACATTATGGCTCTTATGGTCGGGGGCGATACGGGAACTTTTTCAACCAGAGAGGACAGCGATATGGCAACGCCCCTTATGGCAACGATGAGGATACAACTAGTTAGGTCGAGGATGAAGAATGCATTCTGAGTTCGCAGGCTGTGTTTCGCATTCCTTGCACTATTGGGAGAAAAATATTAAAAACAAAACTGTTGTTGGTTGGATAAAAAATGGAGTACCTATTCAGAGTATGCTCTTCTCGCAGCCAGAGCCATTTGACTGTGCTAACAGAAAATTTAATACACAGGAATTCGAGTTTATCGATAAGGAAATACAAAACCTTTTCGCTGCGAAGTGTATTAAGAAGTGCAATTCATTAGATTTAGAAGTTGGGTACATTTCCCCTATCAATGTGGTGCCAAAAAAGGACTCCTATAGATAAGTTACTGATCTCCGTGTGATAAACAATCATTGCAATGCCCCGAAATTTAGATATGAAGACATGCATAGACGATGTGATTCAAACTCTTGTGCCTACAGATCATATGGTAACATTTGACATAAAAAATGTTTTTTTCCACATACCGATACAGGAATGCGATACAAAATATTTCTGTTTTAGGTGGAAAAAGGTAGTATACAGGTGGACTGGACTACTATTTGGAGCGAATATATCACCATACTATTTCTGCAAAGTGGTAAGGGCACTTGTAGGATATTTCAGAGAAAACGACATTCGTATGGTCTCCTATGTGGACGATTTTATAATGGGTGCCGATCCGGATAACATTGAAAATGATAGAGATTTCATCTTGAACGAACTTTCCAATTTTGGATTTAGGATCAATTTCGACAAATCTGTGCTTGCCCCGTCTAACAGGGTCTAATACATTGGCTTTGTCATTGAGACCGATCCAGATTCAAATAGCATACGATTAAGCATACCCAAAGATCGTATTGTAAAGGTAAAACGGGATATTCGAAGAGTGCTTAAGGCTGGTAAAGTCTCTGCAAGGTTTTTGGCAAGAATTACAGGACAACTGGTATCAATGACAAAGGCAGTGATTCCTGCCAAACTGTTTTTGAGAAATGCATAATAATATAGACTTTTAAGTCAGAAATCAGATTGGCATTGAATATTAATGTGGAAAGGGACTTAATATGGTGGCTTAGGGCATTGGATTACTGGAATGGTCGATCTTTTGAGTCAAAATGTACAGAAACTGTGACAATAGAAACGGATGCGTCTCAGGAAGGCTGGGGGGCCAAGCTTACAGAGGGTTCAGACAGTCAGAATTACGCTCAGGGTTTCTGGAGTTTATCCATGAGTCAAAGGCACTCAAACGAGAGGGAATTAATGGCAGTATATATGAGCCTAAAAGCCTTTCTTCCTCGGTTAGAAGGGAAATCAGTGTTGCTACTAACCGACAATGTTACGACGGCAGCTTACATCAATTTTCAAGGTGGTGTAAATCAAAACTCTAACACAAACTGCAACAAATATATGGACATTAATGTTGGAACACCACATAGAAGTGAAAGCAAAACATTTGAGTGGGAAAGAAAACTATGTGGCAGACTGTCTGAGCGGCCTGTCCAGCAAATACGAGTGGAGGCTCCATCCAAAACTATACAATTATATAGACAAAATATGGGGACCTCATACATGCGACCGTTTTGCTTCTTTCCTAACAACTCAGTGCGACAAATACAATTCTATACATGCAGACCCAATGTCCAGTGGAATAGATGCCATTTCTCAGATGGATTGGCAAAGGGAAAACAATTTGTAAATCCCTCCATCAGAATGATGAATCTGGTGGTCCAAACTATAATGCAACAAAAAGCAACAGCAACAATAATTGCTCCAGTGTGGAGGGCAACATGGTGGTACCAGAGATTAAGACATATGTCCATGGCTCCTCCAATCAAACCTACCAAAGCAAATCAGTTCTGTGTCCAGATGGGGTTACAAACACCAGAGCCTTTAGGGAACCTAAAGTGGCAATGGTTGGCTTGGAGGATCTGTGGTTAAACAAACTGAAAACTTTACACTGGCCTAAACCAGTATCAGAATGCTTTAAACATTTTATTGCCCAGTCCACATTGGATCAATACAATAGCTGTGTTAACAAGTACAGGCAGTTTTGTATGGACAAATATAATTGTTTTCCGCCAGAATATGAGGTAAGACAGGCCTCTGTTGCCTCGTTTTTGCATACAACTGCTTTAACATCTCAAAGACCACAGTCATTAATTAAAATGACTTGGGCAGCCATTGTACATTACTATGAGGCTATCAATTATGATATCAAATGTAGGGACCTATACAATTTGATGCATGCCATTGTTAAATCTCAGACAAAGATTCCCCAGGGTAGAACGCCTATTCCAGATATTGAACCTATCATAAACTTATTCAGAGAATGGGGACCGAATGAGGCGCTTACAGGGGAAAAATTGAGACAAAACTGTTTGTCTCTTTTGTGTCTGACTGCCATGTGTAGACCGTCTGAATTATCACCTAAGGTGGGTTTTCAAAGAGATCAGGTTACTTTTAACGACGATGGAAGTGTCACCATAACGTTCTTTGGACTAAAGAATGACCCGGATAGAAAGGGGTTTGAGGTCAGTTTGTCTCCCACGTCCGAGGAAATAAATGACCCAGTAAAATGTTTGAAATCATACCTTGACAGAACCTCAACAGCTGATAGAGGTAGCGCTGGTCAGAAAACACCGGTATTTGTGTCACTTCACCCCCCATGTATGTCAGGCCAGAGTTTTCTGCTATTGTATGACAGTACACAATACAGCCTGCTACTGTCACCCCCACTGTCTTGTGGGTCATCTCGGGAGAGAGGAAGACTAGGGGAAGGTAACCCTGAATACAAATACCACACTGCCTTGTGTGTTGCTATGATAGCAAAGGCTATGGGAGTAAACCCAGACAGAAAATCAGGAGTGGAGACCCGAAGGTGGTTGTCAGGGAGAACTGCATCAAACTGGCTTCCAGCATCTCCTGCAGCCGGACTAGTTCCAAATGTATTGACCTGGTCTCTCCCTTGGGTTTAACTAGAATGGCAGAGAGAGGGGTGGTGCCTCTGGGCAAAGCACCATCTCTTAAAAATAGCCCAGGCAAGGCAGCAAAACGAGGAGGCGTTTGCTCGGGCTTGGCAAGCGTCTGTCTCTCCTCTATAAGCCCACCCATTTCCGATTTGGAGAGGACACTCCAGCCATCCGTTACGGATGGGCACAACACGGGAGGTGGCAGTTACCGGTGATAAGCTCAATCCATTTGGCGTACGGATGAGCGCCAGGGGTCCCCTCTGTCGGTGGGAGCGGCTTTTCAGCTGCATTGATCAACTACCGCCCGCCGTAACCTGGGCAGCCCCCAGGCAGTTGGGTGTTGTTCCGCCACGTCAGCCTGCTTCATAAGGTGGTTGGAGCTAGACCAAAAGTCAAAAAGCTGACGTAAAGTGTGCACCTGGCAAAAACAGAAAAATACTAAAACTTGGTACCTGGAACGTCAGAACAATGCGCCCAGGCTTGCAACAGCAAGATCTCACTAATATTGACTCCATCAGGAAATCCCAAATTATTGATCGAGAACTTCAGCTACTAAACATCGACATCGCTGCCCTTCAAGAAACTCGACTTCCCGACTCTGGGTCAGTCAAAGAAGAAAACTACACCTTCTTCTGGCAGGGCCTTAGCAGCGAACAGCCGAGAATCCACGGCGTGGGCTTCGCCGTAAAAAACTCCCTTATCAATTCGATCGCAACTCCAATTGGAGTGTCAGAACGCACCATGACACTCAGACTGAACACCCGGTCTGGTTTTACCAACATTATCTGTGCCTATGCCCCAACACTTACCTCCTCTGACGAAACCAAAGACATTTTCTACGAGGCATTGCAGAGGACTCTCCACAACATCCCTCTCACCGAAGGCCTGCTAATTCTGGGTGACTTTAACGCTCGAGTGGGAGCAGATCACTCCGCATGGCCAAAGTGCATTGGGCACTTCGGCATTGGCAACATCAACGAAAACGGGCAGCGCCTTCTGGAGCTATGCTCCGTAAACTCATTATGTGTTACAAACACGTACTTTGACCTTAAGAGATGCCAAAGAACATCATGGCGCCATCCCAGGTCTGGCCATTGGCATCAATTAGATCTTATTCTCTCAAGGAGGAAGAGTTTGGGCTGTATAAAAATAACTCGTTCCCTCCACAGTGCTGACTGTGACACCGACCATGCACTGGTAGTCAGCAAAATCAAAATTTCGGCCAAGAAAATATACAGATCAAAAGCCCCTTCAATCCCTAAGATCAATGTAACAGCAATCAGAGATGAATCAAATAGAAAGTCATTTGAAAAGTTATTTGCTGAAAGCATGGATAATGTCACCCAATGTGACTCGGTAGATGAAACATGGAACACTCTCAGTTCAAAAATTCATGACTGTGCCATCAAGTCTTTTGGACAGCATAAAGTTTCAAACAACGACTGGGTAGCCCAGAACAGCGAAATTCTCCTACCTCTCATTGAGCAAAAGAAATCTGCTTTCAATGAGTATAACAAAAATTGCAATCAGAGTACAAAAACTTGTTTGAAAAATGCAAAAGCTAAACTTCAGCTGGAGGTAAGACGTTGCGCCAACAAATACTGGACAGACTTGTGTAACAGCATACAAGAGGCAAATGAAAAGGGAGATATGAAAACCGCCTTTAGTCAGATGAAAGTAGCTCTTGGGCCAATCATCACCAAGAGCGCCCCACTTAAGTCTGTAAATGGTGAACCCATCACAGATAAAAATGAACAACTGAATAGGTGGGTAGAGCATTACTCTCTGTTGTACTCAACTGAGAAAAATATTCCACCAGATTTTGAGGAACACCTCCAAAAACTGCCAATGATGGCCGAACTTGACGCTGAACCTTCCTTAGTCGAGCTTTCCAATGCAATCGACCACCTGTCTGCTGGAAAAGCCACAGGAAGTGACAACATTCCTGCAGATGTATTAAAAGACCTAAAAGGCCCACTATTACCACACCTGTATAATCTGTTACTGCAGTGTTGGAAAGAAGGCGTGATACCACATGATATGAGAGACGCCAAAATTGTCACACTTTACAAGAACAAAGGAGACAAAGGCGACTGCAACAACTATCGAGGCATATCCCTCCTCAGCATTACTGGAAAGGCTTTTGCTCGCGTCATCCTCTGCCGCCTTCAACAACTGGCGGAAAAAGTCTTACCAGAAACACAATGTGGCTTTCGAAGCAAACGATCAACTATTGACATGATATTTGCACTTCGGCAAATCCAAGAAAAATGTAAAGAACAAAACAGGCCGCTTATAACATGCTTTGTGGACCTAACAAAGGCTTTCGACACCGTAAGCCGATCTGGCCTGTATGCAGTCCTTAAATCCATAGGCTGTCCACCAACATTGCTAAAACTTATTGCATCCTTCCACACTGACATGAGGGCATGTGTCAACTTTGAGGGCTGCACATCCAATTCATTTGCTGTAAACAGCGGTGTGAAGCAGGGATGTGTTCTTGCTCCTACCTTATTTGGTATATATTTTGCAGCCCTGCTCAAGAATGCCTTTGGTCAATGTTCAGGTGGAGTACTTATTAACACCAGAGTGGACGGCTCCATTTTTAATGTTGCCAGACTAAAAGCAAAATCTCGTACAGAGCATATTATGTTACAAGAGCTCCTCTTCGCAGATGATGCTGCAATCGTGGCCCACGATGAAACCACGCTCCAGGCTCTCATCAATAGCCTTGCCAAAGCCTGTGACAAATTCATGCTAAAGATCAGTGTCTCAAAAACTGTAGTTTTGACACAAGGCTTGAGAAACCCCAACCCAATCATGCTGAATGGCTCTCCTCTGGAGCAAGTGGGAAAATTCTGCTACCTAGGCTCAACCATCAGTGGTAGCACAGACATAACAACTGAAATAAATGCCAGAATAGGAAAGGCGGCCACAGCTTTTGGCAAACTCTCAAAAAGGGTGTGGAACAATAGCAAGCTGACCATCAAAACAAAGGTACTCGTGTACCAAACTTGCGTCCTAAGCACCCTGCTGTATGGGTCAGAGACATGGACCACCTACTCCAAACATGAAAGATCCCTCAACTCCTTCCATCTGCGCTGCCTACGCAAAATTCTCAAGATCAAGTGGCAAGACAGGATCTCAAATATCGAAGTTCTGAGCCGAGCCAACATTCCATCAACTCAGGCTCTCCTAGGCAAAAAAAGACTGCGGTGGCTTGGACATCTCCACCGTATGGAAAATGATCGCATCCCCAGACAAATTCTCTACGGGGAACTTGCTACTGGCAACCGACCCAGAGGTAGGCCACATCTGCGATTCAAAGACACTTGCAAGGTCACGATGAAAGCATTCAACATCGACCCCAATGAATGGGAGAACCTTGCAAATGATCGAAGCAGATGGAGACAAAAATTGCGCAGTGGCACGCTCGCAATAGACTTCAAGGCAAAAGAAACATACCTGACAAAACGACAGAGGCGGAATGAAAACACCCGCCAAAGTGAACCCAAAAGACTGACCTGCAATCACTGCCATCGCACTCTCGGGTCAAACATTGGTAGAATAAGCCACGAGAGAAGCTGTCAGTCAAAGTGAAAGTGAATATTCTAGCTGCTAAGACCGTCTGTAAAGACGCTAAAGGCCATATATATCACCCCCATATAAGGCATTAGGGGCGTGTACTATCAGTGCGGTTCTCAGAAAAACTCTGAGAGAGGCAGGCCTAGCGGAAGAATACACCGCGCGAAGCTTTCGTGCAGCTGGTGCCACGGCAGCGGTGAGGTCAGGTTGTGACCCAGAAGTCACGAGACAGATCGGGCGATGGAAGACACGGGATGTCTTTTATGAACACTATGTGTATCCAGGGTCAACTGAATCGATATCAAACAAAATAGTTAACTTTAAGGGTGTTTAGATTGATTATTACAATTGACTGTATGATCCTATGTTTACCAATTCGATTGGTGGGCGGACATAACTTTAATTTGCGGGATAGGTTCCTGCCCTTGTTTTGGTTTGTCGTTTGTTTTGAAATTGAATTACTTGTATGCAATGAATCATGCAGTACCCACGTAATTATTATATGATCTTGGAGCTAAGAACAGTGTGTCTTATACTTCAGTGGGTCATGCTAATCCTTCAGTACTGGGTTAAATCATTTGAGACATTCTTACATTTTTAGCACTTTCATCTCTCCACTAATGGGCATATTATTGTTTTTATTTTTAATTCAATAAAACAATTTGTGTAAGACGCACAGCTTGACTTAAGTCTTTTGTGATCGATGTCAAGCAGTGCGTCGGAACTACTTTTCGTTCTCTCTAACACACAGGAAGTGTTTTAGAGCAACGCTTTTCCAAGTTGGAATGTTGTATTTTTATGATTATTATGATATAAATAGATGGTCATGGAGGTTATTAATGTTGGACTTGCAACTGGAAGAGTTGGGCATATTATTGTTTTTATTTTTAATTCAATAAAACAATTTGTGTAAGACGCACAGCTTGACTTAAGTCTTTTGTGAATAGTAAAGAGGTTAAATTTTTCAAAAGTACAGGAAACTCAGAATCGATAAAATTGACCCAATTTTTTAAACGATTTTTTCTCTAATCGGGTGGTGCTGAAATGCGCCTCATTCTGTCAGGCATAATCATATCTTATTTAAAAAAAAATAGTGACGGGAGTGATCCATTTTTGGTGCAATTTTGGCCATTTTTTTTGCTCGATGCTACAGCCTAAATGACATTTTCAAAAATTCTAAAATTAATTTTCCCAAATGTCAGCTAATCTAGCCCAATCTCTTTTGCATGGGCTGGTTTTGTTGATTCAAGTGTCAGGTATTTTAAAATAAAAAGTTGTAAAAATGTGTACAATGATCTTTGTCTTGGCTCCCTATAACATGCCCACCTCACCGAAAACATGATTAATGCGCGTTCAATTCAGCTGGCACAGTTTCCCTGAAATATGTAGTAAGACTTTAGAATACGGGAAGCTTTTTAGACCAAAAAGAGAGAGGGATAAAATAGTGGGTTCATAGGTTTATCGTGGACACCGCCGCGTAAATCATCTAGTATATTAAAAAAACAGCAACAAAACAATCAGTAGAATAACAATACCTTACCCTCCAGGTGTCTCCGAAATGAGAAATCATTGGCACTTACACGATTCTGAAAATGAAGTAAATAAAGTTCTTCTTTTCAGTTAATCCCATATGAAAAACATTCGTACCGCATTTGTGAATTGTCGCACATAATATGCACATTCATTTCTGAACTTTAACATGATGTAATTATGTACACTCGGAAGAAACATTTTATTATAGACGTTTGTCACAAATCCCAGACTGGGAGATGTAATAGTTTATGACAGGACAACAATCACGAACAAACAAGTTTAACACTTAACAGAACAACCCATCAGACTCACACATTTATTAAACATAATTATACAGATAATAGCGCAATTATATGGCCTTTAGCGTCTTTACAGACGGTCTTAGCAGCTAGAATATTCACTTTCACTTTGACTGACAGCTTCTCTCGTGGCTTATTCTACCAATGTTTGACCCGAGAGTGCGATGGCAGTGATTGCAGGTCAGTCTTTTGGGTTCACTTTGGCGAGTGTTTTCATTCCGCCTCTGTCGTTTTGTCAGGTATGTTCCTTTTGCCTTGAAGTCTATTGCGAGCGTGCCACTGCGCAATTTTTGTCTCCATCTGCTTCGATCATTTGCAAGGTTCTCCCATTCATTGGGGTCGATGTTGAATGCTTTCATCGTGACCTTGCAAGTGTCTTTGAATCGCAGATGTGGCCTACCTCTGGGTCGGTTGCCAGTAGCAAGTTCCCCGTAGAGAATTTGTCTGGGGATGCGATCATTTTCCATACGGTGGAGATGTCCAAGCCACCGCAGTCTTTTTTTGCCTAGGAGAGCCTGAGTTGATGGAATGTTGGCTCAGCTCAGAACTTCGATATTTGAGATCCTGTCTTGCCACTTGATCTTGAGAATTTTGCGTAGGCAGCGCAGGTGGAAGGAGTTGAGGGATCTTTCATGTTTGGAGTAGGTGGTCCATATCTCTGAGCCATACAGCAGGGTGCTTAGGACGCAAGTTTGGTACACGAGTACCTTTGTTTTGATGGTCAGCTTGCTATTGTTCCACACCCTTTTTGAGAGTTTGCCAAAAGCTGTGGCCGCCTTTCCTATTCTGGCATTTATTTCAGTTGTTATGTCTGTGCTACCACTGATGGTTGAGCCTAGGTAGCAGAATTTTCCCACTTGCTCCAGAGGAGAGCCATTCAGCATGATTGGGTTGGGGTTTCTCAAGCCTTGTGTCAAAACTACAGTTTTTGAGACACTGATCTTTAGCATGAATTTGTCACAGGCTTTGGCAAGGCTATTGATGAGAGCCTGGAGCGTGGTTTCATCGTGGGCCACGATTGCAGCATCATCTGCGAAGAGGAGCTCTTGTAACATAATATGCTCTGTACGAGATTTTGCTTTTAGTCTGGCAACATTAAAAATGGAGCCGTCCACTCTGGTGTTAATAAGTACTCCACCTGAACATTGACCAAAGGCATTCTTGAGTAGGGCTGCAAAATATATACCAAATAAGGTAGGAGCAAGAACACATCCCTGCTTCACACCGCTGTTTACAGCAAATGAATTGGATGTGCAGCCCTCAAAGTTGACACATGCCCTCATGTCAGTGTGGAAGGATGCAATAAGTTTTAGCAATGTTGGTGGACAGCCTATGGATTTAAGGACTGCATACAGGCCAGATCGGCTTACGGTGTCGAAAGCCTTTGTTAGGTCCACAAAGCATGTTATAAGCGGCCTGTTTTGTTCTTTACATTTTTCTTGGATTTGCCGAAGTGCAAATATCATGTCAATAGTTGATCGTTTGCTTCGAAAGCCACATTGTGTTTCTGGTAAGACTTTTTCCGCCAGTTGTTGAAGGCGACAGAGGATGACGCGAGCAAAAGCCTTTCCAGTAATGCTGAGGAGGGATATGCCTCGATAGTTGTTGCAGTCGCCTTTGTCTCCTTTGTTCTTGTAAAGTGTGACAATTTTGGCGTCTCTCATATCATGTGGTATCACGCCTTCTTTCCAACACTGCAGTAACAGATTATACAGGTGTGGTAATAGTGGGCCTTTTAGGTCTTTTAATACCTCTGCCGGAATGTTGTCACTTCCTGTGGCTTTTCCAGCAGACAGGTGGTCGATTGCATTGGAAAGCTCGACTAAGGAAGGTTCAGCGTCAAGTTCGCCCATTATTGGCAGTTTTTGGAGGTGTTCCTCAAAATCTGGTGGAATATTTTTCTCAGTTGAATACAACAGAGAGTAATGCTCTACCCACCTATTCAGTTGTTCATTTTTATCTGTGATGGGTTCACCATTTACAGACTTAAGTGGGGCGCTTTTGGTGATGATTGGCCCAAGAGCTACTTTCATCTGACTAAAGGCGGTTTTCATATCTCCCTTTTCATTTGCCTCTTGTATGCTGTTACACAAGTCTGTCCAGTATTTGTTGGCGCAACGTCTTACCTCCAGCTGAAGTTTAGCTTTTGCATTTTTCAAACAAGTTTTTGTACTCTGATTGCAATTTTTGTTATACTCATTGAAAGCAGATTTCTTTTGCTCAATGAGAGGTAGGAGAATTTCGCTGTTCTGGGCTACCCAGTCGTTGTTTGAAACTTTATGCTGTCCAAAAGACTTGATGGCACAGTCATGAATTTTTGAACTGAGAGTGTTCCATGTTTCATCTACCGAGTCACATTGGGTGACATTATCCATGCTTTCAGCAAATAACTTTTCAAATGACTTTCTATTTGATTCATCTCTGATTGCTGTTACATTGATCTTAGGGATTGAAGGGGCTTTTGATCTGTATATTTTCTTGGCCGAAATTTTGATTTTGCTGACTACCAGTGCATGGTCGGTGTCACAGTCAGCACTGTGGAGGGAACGAGTTATTTTTATACAGCCCAAACTCTTCCTCCTTGAGAGAATAAGATCTAATTGATGCCAATGGCCAGACCTGGGATGGCGCCATGATGTTCTTTGGCATCTCTTAAGGTCAAAGTACGTGTTTGTAACACATAATGAGTTTACGGAGCATAGCTCCAGAAGGCGCTGCCCGTTTTCGTTGATGTTGCCAATGCCGAAGTGCCCAATGCACTTTGGCCATGCGGAGTGATCTGCTCCCACTCGAGCGTTAAAGTCACCCAGAATTAGCAGGCCTTCGGTGAGAGGGATGTTGTGGAGAGTCCTCTGCAATGCCTCGTAGAAAATGTCTTTGGTTTCGTCAGAGGAGGTAAGTGTTGGGGCATAGACACAGATAATGTTGGTAAAACCAGACCGGGTGTTCAGTCTGAGTGTCATGACGCGTTCTGACACTCCAATTGGAGTTGCGATCGAATTGATAAGGGAGTTTTTTACGGCGAAGCCCACGCCGTGGATTCTCGGCTGTTCGCTGCTAAGGCCCTGCCAGAAGAAGGTGTAGTTTTCTTCTTTGACTGACCCGGAGTCGGGAAGTCGAGTTTCTTGAAGGGCAGCGATGTCGATGTTTAGTAGCTGAAGTTCTCGATCAATAATTTGGGATTTCCTGATGGAGTCAATATTAGTGAGATCTTGCTGTTGCAAGCCTGGGCGCATTGTTCTGACGTTCCAGGTACCAAGTTTTAGTATTTTTCTGTTTTTGCCAGGTGCACACTTTACGTCAGCTTTTTGACTTTTGGTCTAGCTCCAACCACCTTATGAAGCAGGCTGACGTGGCGGAACAACACCCAACTGCCTGGGGGCTGCCCAGGTTACGGCGGGCGGTAGTTGATCAATGCAGCTGAAAAGCCGCTCCCACCGACAGAGGGGACCCCTGGCGCTCATCCGTACGCCAAATGGATTGAGCTTATCACCGGTAACTGCCACCTCCCGTGTTGTGCCCATCCGTAACGGATGGCTGGAGTGTCCTCTCCAAATCGGAAATGGGTGGGCTTATAGAGGAGAGACAGACGCTTGCCAAGCCCGAGCAAACGCCTCCTCGTTTTGCTGCCTTGCCTGGGCTATTTTTAAGAGATGGTGCTTTGCCCAGAGGCACCACCCCTCTCTCTGCCATTCTAGTTAAACCCAAGGGAGAGACCAGGTCAATACATTTGGAACTAGTCCGGCTGCAGGAGATGCTGGAAGCCAGTTTGATGCAGTTCTCCCTGACAACCACCTTCGGGTCTCCACTCCTGATTTTCTGTCTGGGTTTACTCCCATAGCCTTTGCTATCATAGCAACACACAAGGCAGTGTGGTATTTGTATTCAGGGTTACCTTCCCCTAGTCTTCCTCTCTCCCGAGATGACCCACAAGACAGTGGGGGTGACAGTAGCAGGCTGTATTGTGTACTGTCGTACAATAGCAGAAAACTCTGGCCTGACAAAGTTCTTAAGTAACCCCTATAAAAACGTCCATTTTTTTACTGCCAGAAATAAACATACTTTGGTATAATTTTTTTTCAAAATGTTTTTATGTTCCCACTGCTTCAAAACTGCTCCTGTATGTACCTTGTCCATTTCTGAGTACATTAAGCATCAGATTATGTCAAAAAGTATCTGGGTCAGTGCAAAAAAGCTCCAATAGAAACATGGACAGAGGGACTGAAAAATGTACAACACACAAAGGGGAAAAGAGACACATTCTGTGACACTTTGTCCATCTTTGTTTTAGATTTTATAAGTTTTATGGCTGTAACTGTTCTTAATTTGGTGAAATAAGATGATTTTCACATGAAAATGAAACGTGTCGGACATTACTGTGATGACAGAAAAGTAGCAATAAAGTCACTAATATGGCAAAGAATGCACATTTCACCTGTAATTGAGTGTTAAAATCATTACTGTTAGCCAAAAGTTTCAATGATGTATAAAAGAGTGCACTTAATGCACAAAAAATGCTACTCTTTTGTAGTCACAGTAACGTCCGCCACAAAAAGGCAAAATTAAAGTTTTTACAGTGTTGTTAATGAGTGTCAAGAACAGATTTAATCCATAAATGTTTCCACTGACTAAATTTTTTTATACATTATACATTATATTATTGCAATTAACTGCCGTACAACGGCCTTATTCTCACACACACTCTCCCTCAAATCCACAACCCGCTAGTTACTCCTAAAGGCACTTCGGCCTCAGCCTCTCCCCTCAGGGTCTTAATAGCACATTAATAATTCACTGGCACCGCAGTCTCTCAATATCACCTTCCGATTGTCATACACCTTAGCACTCCCCTAGCACCTCAGCAGGGCAATAACACATTATCACATTCAATAGACATTATCATTTCGATAGTACATTATTAGTTCACTAGCCCCTCAACATGGCAATAGTACATTATCACATTCACGCTCATATCTACGTCCCTGTCCGTGGCCTGACTGCCACGACTTTATGTGCCTCTACTGTCCTGCACTGACAGCCTCACTTCTGGCCTATGTGTGGCCTCCGGCCCTATGCTGGCCTATCCCGTGCTCATCGAGGTGGCTCTGCGGCCCGTCCTCGACACCTACAAGAATAACATTACATTGGTATAATACCCTACCATTTCTATTCACTCCACCTCTCCTTACAACCCATGAAGCGTACACACACTAGTTCACCTTTCACTCATCACACCTCTTACGGTAACACACCTCCATCGGAGTACACACTACTCACTCGCGCTACAAATCCATGAACTCACTTTCATCTATCGCTCATGGCGCACATTGCTATATCCAATATCAAGGACTTCCACATTCCTCACATATACTTATTTACATCATGGTAATAGACGAATATAATATAATACATCACTCATAATTATCAATCAACGTTCTACCTACCAGTCATCACTGGAAAAACTCTCTCACTGGTCTCTCGACTGCTCCCCTTATGTCCGCCCGCTGGGCTCTTACTAGCGTCCGTTCCGTAGGACCTTCTAACTTGCAGTGATAGTAATACAGCGCTTTCGCCTCATTCAGACCCCCCCCCCCTACTCATAACATGCACGCTTAACCTACTTGTCTACGTGCGTTAATTTTACTCTCCTCCTTTCACGTCTTTCCCTACCTGTCTGCCGTGAGCCCTTCTTACTCTACACCCGCTCTGTAGCAATCCCCTTAATTGCACTCACTCCACTCGTGACAACGTTGTCTTAAACTATCACATTTTCCACCATCATCCTATTAAATCATTCGTCGTTCTACGTTCTTGGATGGGGGCAGGAGATTCTGCTCTCAACTGCCACCTCTTCACCCCTTTCCAACCTCTCTGTCTAGACTGATTAGTCAATAAATCTGACATTTAAAATCATTACTGCAGCCAAATGTTTACACGTCCAGGAGACAGATATTTCCTTCAGGTTCAAACAAACAAACGAACCAGCAGACAAGTCGCTATTAGGGAAAGAATGAGTGACCTCACAAGATAAAAACTGGACAATCTCGACCAGTTACCATAGTTGACTTGTTGGTCGAAGACGGAAAAACATTTTGACTGAGAAAATCTTTGAATTTCCCTTTCGTCTTGTTTGTAAAAGACATCTTGAGCACATCCCAGGATACACGGTTCGCCTTGTCTACTTTGTATAGCGCGTTCATATGTTTCTTTGCAGAAACATAGTGGTAGATGTGTTGTCTACGATTTCAGAGAAAGAAAAAATATCTTTGGATACGTCTAAATTTCAAACTGGACAGCGTTGAGAATTCCTGTCCACACCCACAGAGGCTGCAGTAAGGAATGAGTTAAATTATCACCCTCCCATCCCCCGCCCCTGCCCCCCCCCCCCCCCAAGAATAAAATAAACCCCCAGTGGAGCAAGAATGAAGGAGCGGTGGTCGTCGAGAAAGAAAGATCCCCTTCTATCCCACAAGATCCCATATGTACAGGAAAATATTTGCTCTAAGATTACACAATTAATTAGCGGTTACCATCCGCCGTAGGAATCAGCTATGACAAATCAAAGACTAATGGACTTTAATTCAACCTAAAGGGTTTTTCTGACAGGGCGTAAAATATCACAACATTTTTTCAGTTGCTCTATAGTGAAATAAATCACCCTAATGCGTCTAGACACCAAAACTAATTAAATCTGACACTAAGTCTTACTTTTCTGTATCTTAATTTAATTTATGTAGCTGTATGTGCCAGCCAATCAGAATTGAAAACTAACTGTTTAATAAGAAGTTGCTCATGATTTTCTTGTGTCTTTTCTCCTGTTGCGTGAACCCAGGTACGTTGTTGCCAGAAGCTGTAACTCTTCGATGCAATAATTATTATGTGAACATCGCCAAATAAATGTCGCTTAAATCGGTTTTGATTTTGTGAGCGAAACCTTTCGAAATACATCTTTGGTAGATTTGTATTATGAAGTGACTAAAGAAACTTTCAACGCTATAAAATTTGCCTACCTGTCTGGTAATAACGCAAAGCTTTATTAAAATCCACAGATTTTGTACTATGAGATATCTTTAATATAAAACAATATAAACGCCGTTTCCGGCTTAACTTGGTGGTAACTTTTTGACGTATTTTGTTATATCAATCCTTCTGCTGTCAGGGGAGAATTATGGTGCTCTAACAAGGATGTCTTAGCTAAATGCAGTTATCTAGAAAGGTTCAGCGGTGTGATGGGAACCGTGGAATTCGTACATATTAACACATATGATAAGGCCATTTCATTGGCTGAGCCAGGCCGCTGCTAAAAAAAAAATCACCTGATTTAACTGACTTTTGGTAGTAGCTGTGATAAACCGATCTGGAATTTGGTTTTACTTTTGGGGAAGTAACTCATGAAAAATTATAGTAATCAATCTTTAAAATAAAACAAAAAGAGAGAGATTTGGTCCGGTTTTTTGGCCCTTGACAGCCCCCCAAGTTGAGGGTTTAATCCTGCAAAATAAGGGTTAAATGAACTTTTACAAATATCGTAACTATTAAGCGTGATAGAGAAAGTTATTCAGTTTTTTGCTTCACCTGCAAAATCGTTGAAAACCTATTTACGATAGTTTGCAACCCGGCCTTCAAATTAATTGTATAAAATCGTTTCTTACTTATACTATGGAAGTAAAACACGTTTTGACGTCACACACATAATAATATACATTTCACTTGCTGATTTCCACGAGCGGGTGGGGAGTAGAGACAGGAGGCTGATTTTAGTTTTAATGAAAGTATTTTCGGGACAGGGTGGTTTCGATTCTCGGTTGGTGCAGGCATGTAGGAGTTTTGAGATTTGTCTCAATATTTTCTTGTCTCTGATCCTTGGGTAGGTAGGACCGAGCGCCTCGTCTTCTCGGACATCGATTTGGTTTCTTTCTGTCACATGGAACGAATGGTCATGGTGATTACTAAGTGGCCAGTATCTCAATTTGAGTTTGAGTTTGGAGAAAGGACGTCGACACACTAACGACCATATTGTGTAAGGAAGAAGCATGACAATAGATAGGATAACAGAATGATCGGATAGAAAGACACCCAGCTACAAGCGCCCTGCTACAAGTGCCCAACAACCATCCGCAGTTAGTATCTTTAGTAGATTTGAAATTATAACCAGGAACATTTTGGCCACATGCTTCCCTGTATGTAAGAAACCTTACTCTCACCAAGACTTTATAACGCTTTCTTGCAAAATTGATGTGAAACTTGTTGATACTACGTTGGACGGACAACGAATTGTATTATGAAACGACGCGCAGAAACTTCAAATTGTACAAATATTTCATAAATTAATGGTCTCAGTGAAGTCACACTATCCTATAGAACACGATCTCCCTATGAAGAATCTGAGATGTTATACTGAAAAACATGTCTTTAACTATCACAACATTATTCCAGGTTTGCTTTGAGACCTAACTGGTAAAACGTGGACCGAAGGGCTCATATTTTGCCACATAGGTCCCGTTGTTTTCTGCCACGTGGAACATTTGCACCAACGTGATTACTGAGTTACATTAAAGCACATGGCGTAGTGGTGGAAACGAACCTGACAGTACATTCTTTCGGATAAAAAAAAAGATAAAAATAAAACTTCACTATGCGACTGGGGAGTCAAGGAGGTTAGTGAAATTAATACAACTCAGGAGCCACAGTAAACGACAACAAGATAAATAGACTCAGATAGAAACTCCAATGGAAACGTATTGCTATTCTACTTAATCATATTATTATGTCAACTTGGAGATGGGATAAACATGATATCTAGTTATTACATGATGTTTTTTTCATTATTTCACCCTTATGTATTTCAGATTTGCTCGGGCATATTTGATATAATGGCAGTCTTAAATGCATTCCTCTGTATTCTACTGTTTTCTTCGAATATGAACATCAGTTGCAGCGATAAACTTCCTCATTCTAACTCCCCAAACGAGCATAACAGATTACATGCAATGGTATCTGACAAAGAAGAAATTATTCCTGTACCGAATGTCATTCCCAGCAGCCCGTCGCCCAAGGACACATCCACTGATCTCATACATGGGTCAAACACTGAGGTGTTCGGTCCGAGTACACAGACTCCAAGGACTGTCAGCAAGACGACATCTGTCACCCTTGAAATGATGATTCCTGGTGGAGAACTTGGCCACTCAAACAGTCTCAGTCCAGTCACACAATCTACAAAACACGATTTCCCTTCAACAGTATCAATGGACAGACAGCAAACTGCGGGTTTGAAGTCTGGAGACAATGACAATTCTATAACTCGAAGCTCGGGTCTCTCCACTGATGACGGAGAGTCAAATGCCAAGATAAACCTGGGGGCCTCTTGTCGTGGTAAATGTGGTCAATTGTTCCAGATGCCCTGTTCCTGTGATGTCCAATGTACAGCCTACAAAATCTGTTGTGAAGATACTGCAGATGAATGTCCCGAAGTAATGGAAGAAGGGAATACTGTTTATGGGAATATGAGGGATGTGGAGGTTGAATGTTACAAGGAAGGGATGTTATTCATTTCAAGCTGTCCTGAAAAGTCCAGATCAAACACACGTTTTCCTCAAAGTTGGACTCATCATGATGACCAATGGGTGACACACGTGGATGTCACTACACCTATGACTGTAGGCTTCACCAAGGGTCAGTTAACAGAAACTGTGTCCAGTAAATTTAATAAAAACAGAGACGATGTAGAAGATGTTTCTCCGGTGATCAGTTTTTTAGAAAACTCACCTGTTACTGACAAGACCACTGGGTTAGTCTACAGAAACCGGCAAATCTTCTCTTGTAATGCAAAACCAGAATCCCAGGCTGTCACGTGGGACGCCAGAATCGTGACCAAAGTAAACGTCTTCAAGATGAATTTGATGACGCAGGATATGGTAAGCGAAGATAAAGTGACCTACATTCCACCCAGCAACCAGCCTAGTAATGCTTCATACAGACTTTGTATCCCGCAATCCATCAGCACGTGCCCAGACCAGGCACAATTACAAAATCCCTCTCTACAAGATAAATGCGAGGCTTTCATTTCTTATGTGAATTTATTGTCAGATAATTTATTTTACAGGAACAGATACTGCGCTTTGTGCAATGGAATTGAAGAGACAGACATTTATAACATTGAGTTATGGATTCACAAACGCACTGAACCCATCTTTTCTATCATTATGAAACTTTCTCAACAGAAATTGAGCATCTCTTTGGCAGGACAAAAGATTTTACTTGGGAGAATGCCATGGAAAAATGCAGAGTGTGACATGTCACAGAAAACTCAAAATGAAAATTTGAATGAGAATTTTGAATGTAAATTACTCGGCTGTACCAATGGCTTCATCATGCGACCTGATGGAAATTGCAGACTTAAAATATTAAAGCGAATCGCAGTTTCAGATGATGGGGACGTTCCGTTACAATACAGTCGGTATTTCGACGTTGAAAATTTGTCTCCAGACGATCAGATAGAAGACGTCGACAGATCATCTATGAGTGACGAGGGCAATACTTTGTCAGCTTTTATTTACTGTTTTTTAGAAAGCCATTTGGATCAGGAATTAGAAGATGTTAATTTTACTCCTTTGATTCGCTACAATTCGCAACTGAACTTGTCGCTGTACGTCATGGATTTTCTTGCCTATGGCATTGCACAGAGACTGAGTCATTCTGAGTTTGAGATCCATGTTAAACAGCTCCTGCGGATGGCCATGGCACTGAAATCCTATCTGAAAACCCAGAAGACACACCCAAAAGTTTTCCCGTCAAGAAAACCACATGTCCAGTTGAGGACTTACAATATTTCATTTAGTTACCCATCTATTAAAGTGGGTCGTAATGTTTCTGAGATCGTAGACAACACAACTACTACTGTATGTCTGTGCTCAGGAACATATGAAATCATTATACAAGGTAGACAAAGTGAACCGTGTCTTCTGGGTTGTTTTCAAGACTCTATTTATGAGGAAGACAAAGACGACATTCAAAGATTTTCTCAGTCCAAATGTTTTTCTGTCTTCGACCAGCAAGTCAATAATGGTAACTGGTGGAGGTTGTCCAGTTTTTATCTTGCGAGGTCACTGATTCTTTCCCTAACAGCGGCTGGTCTGCTGGTTCCTTTGTTTGTTTGAACCTGAAGAAATGCCTGTCTCCTGGATGTGCAAACACCAGGCTGCCGTAATGATTGTAAATGTCAGAGTTATTGCTCTAGCAGGAGACAGTCTTTCTCAATCAATGTGGAAACATTTGACAACCTTAATGAAAGTTAGCTTTGTTGACTAATCAGTCTAGATAGAATCGCTTGAAAGAGGTGAAGAGATGACAGTTGAGAGCAGAATCTCCTGCTTCCATCCAAGAACGTAAAGCGACGAATGATTTTACAGGACGATGATGGAAAATGTGGTGGTTTAAGACAATGTCTATCATAAAAGTCTGTTTCATCCGAGTATTTTATGTACATTTTGATGTTCTGTATATCATCAAATCATGTAGAAGGGCAGAAATGTGTATATTGTGTGCGTCAAACAAATGCGGCGTGAATGTTCTGCATATGGGGTTAACTGAAATAAGAACTTTAAATTATATCGGGTGATCAGAAAAAAACAACAATAAACAACTGCCCCAACATTGACACCAAATATCTCGCAATCCTTTTGATGAATCCATGAGAAATTTTGGTAGAGTTATGTCCATTATGTATGTGATACTATGTTAAATTTTCATCAAGATTTAATTAATAATTTTAAAGATATTTTAGGTTAAGTGAGTGTCTGTCAAAAATTAATAACACAAATTAGCTAAGCAAGACCTATCTTAACGCCTTACTTCATAATTTTTTTCAATTAAGGTATTTCGTTCAATTTTTGTATGCATACATATTATGTATTTACCAATAAACATGTGAAATATCATTGAGATCGAATAAGCGGTTCATGATGTATACTGCTTCAAATTTGGGGCAGTTTTTTTTTCATATCATCATTAGTTGGAAAACACTCGACCTGGAGGTAATCAAAGGATCACTATTGGAAGCAAACGGCTTGGTTGCATGCCGTCTGCTAAACTTAGATCTTCAAAAAAAAAAGGTTGGATTGGAAAGGTGGACTGGATTTGATCAAAAAAACTTGGAGAAAAAATACTCAACTCTTGTGCCCTGGATAGCTGAATTTGCGTTAAAATCTTCATCGTTCTTGCTCAGCTGGCTTGTTTTATTAGTTTTTGACAGACACACATTTAATCTAAAATATCTTTAAAAGTAATGATTAAAGCTTGATTAAATTTTAACATAGCATTACACATGTAATGGACATAACTCTATCAAAATTTCTCTGGGATTCATCAAAAGGATTGCGAGATATTTGGTGTCAATGTTGTTGCAGTTGTTTTTTTATCACCCGATATTTTCAAAAGACTTCATCTAAAACTGCACACGAATGCTGGCAATAGGTAAACAGATATATTGCCGACGTCCAAAGGCAGAGCAGATATATACACAGGCAAACCTCTAAGTTCTTCTGTTCTCTCACCATCTCAAAAAACACTAGCTGTACAGGACAAATTTTCAACTTTCGCCTAGACATTGTCCATCCACTGCAGGATGTAGCCCTGCGACAATGACTTCCATTCCTTTCTGTCTGATGTCTTCCTCATCCATGTTGTTCTCCCTGTCTTTTGAATATCATCCTGCCACCTTCTTCCTCGTCGTCCTCGAGTCTTCTTTTTCCTGTCCGTGGTTGCCATTCAATGCAGAACACATTCCTACAAAATAGAAGAAAGAATACAAAACACAACCAACCAAAGCTAAACAAGGCGGTCGCTCACCATTTCATTAATTTTTTCTGTAATTTGGTCTACAGATCGACCATCCTTTTGATCGCTGTGAAGATCATGCATTTTGTTTCACATTGCGTAACACATTTCTCACTTACCGAATCCTTATCAGGACAACGCCTTTCAAGTTTAATTCTCCCTACTATGTGACAAGAATGGCTCAGAAAAAGGCAGGAATTATGGTATTTCTAAATTCTGACACTCATGGCAATATGCGCAAGCGGAAAAACATCTGTCGTCATGTTTTCATGAATATCTGGTTCAGATTTAAAACACTTGTTTTATGTGTCAATTGTTGTGGACAATTATGAGATGGCCTGTAATACATAATGGGATATGCCAAGTTCTTGTTGATCAGCCTTTTGGCAAATGGAAGAACAATAACAGAGTTAAGTCTGAATTACACACGACATTAATTAATTGTATTAATATGATTAAGCAGCTACTTGTGGACACCTGTGTCTCGCACATACCTTATTTCTAGTCAGTTGATGAGCTAGAGAATCCGTTTACTTCTCTACCTAAACAGATTTTCATCCTTCATTTTGAGAATCCCGAAAATGCCACCGATTTCTCGTTTCGGAGAAGAAAAAGAGATTGTGTTGCAGGTTAGTGCTTTCTGTTGAACCAAAACACATCTGAAGCTGCAAACATGGGTAGACAGGAACCAGCAGATTCCTAACAGCAGCAACCCCCCTTCAAGAAACTGGTATTTCTATTGACAGTAGCCTAATGGCATACTAAGGTTTCTGCGGAAAACAAGGGACAGTGCGCAGTTCATGCCTACTCAACATGTGAGGAATTAAATCTAGACGACCAAAATTATTATTATGGTTTGTTCACCCAAAATAACATAGGGAAAAGAAGCAGCAATATAATTATTTTTATTGAATTTTACTGGCTGCGAATGCCTTGCCTTTTCCTTTATTTTCACACCTGCTCTCTCAAGCGTGTCTAGACCGGTTTCCTTATAATACATTTCAATCATATATTTTTTATATACATGTACGTAGACCTAGACGTGTTTACTTGAATTTCAGCAGGTTCCTTGTCATGCAGTACAATTAATTACTCAGTGTAGATAAAGAATTCCGTACGTCCCGACCACTTCGAATTCTTACACTTCTTTTCAAAATGTTCTTGTTGTTTTCTGGTTGAAGGGAAAAGGGTAGTGATAAATAAGTCACGGGTCAGGGGCTATGGAGAGGGTTTTAGTTATTTTTATGGGTTGGGGATAGCGTGATCATGACAGGGTGGTTGGGACTGTCGGGCTTCGTTCCCACTGTATGATTGCCCATTTTATAAATTAAGTAAAATATTACTTCAAAATCACAAGCTAAACCTCTTGGAATGAAGATTTCTTCCTATTGTTTAAATTTGTTGAGGCTGAGGTTAATAACACTACAAGCACAGCCACAAGTGCAAAAAGATAATTTGTAAAACTCCGATGAATTATAAGAAGAAACGGGCTCCAACTCTGGATAAGCTGTAAGGTAGATCTACGTTTTAATTCTATGACTTTTCAAAGTTCTTCGCGTGAACTACCTTTTTTTGTGTGTGTTCCTGAAATATGTTAAAGTACCGAAAGTTTAGGTCCCAGAGTACAGATTGCTTTCCCACACACAACAATAAGAAAAATAAGCCTTCACTTCCAGACTGATGTTAACTATGTTATGGCAAGGAGGACAATGGGCAAGTTCAGATTCATGTCTCTAGCACGCTATAGTAGGGGGGAGTTAGTTGATCTAACTACAACCCTTTAGAAAACGAAACTATTACAGCTGTAGAATACATAAACACGAGATCCGACGATCGATTAAATAATACTAAAGTTTAATAACTGTATCTTAACAATAAAATACTAGGAAGGCACCAGCGAACAACTAAATATCTTACGCCACACTAGAAGGAAAACTCACCTACTCACCAACCGATCACTCACATGGGTCCATATGTATAGGTATTTCTATAGAAAGTTCCCGAAATAAACGTAACCTCTCCCCTCGCCCGAACGCCAACAATAAAATGAAAAAAGAAGTGAACACATGCTCAGTCACCAGTATAACAAGCAACGGGGAAGGGCAAGGGGTAGCTTGCAGACGCTACAAAGTCCGTAGCAACGCCGAAAGACAGATTTAGACCCATCAAATTCTTTTCTAGACTTGTCAATTTCAACTTTGCAAAATGGTTTGAGTGAACAGCTACTGCACTTTGAAATAAATCAGCTCTTTTAATCCTACTTTAGAGACATTACATGTTATTCAGGATACATTTTTATGAAGAGGGTGATGATTTAATAAAATACAGATCTAAATCAGCATTGTTTAAAATGACATGAAAAAAAATCTACACATTTTATCATTTTTCATTTCATCTAACATTTCTACAATATTACAGATACCCTTCCCCCGCCCTCCCTCTGTGTAATTTAAACACTAATTTACACATGACACATGTGATTGTGGGGCAGGATGGTGTCTGTTGAAGTAAACAACAAAATCTATATAGCTGAACAGTGTTTTAAATTAGATCTACACACAGTTCAGCTTAGTGCTACCAGCACTGTGCTCGGAAGGACAGAGGTCATCATCATATTATGCATTACAGTATTTTAATGTAATATTAAAGTAAGCAGTCCAGGCATCGAGAAAGCACATAGTGATTTATACAGAAAACAGCTTTTACATTCACGTAATACCTGTAGTTTTTAGCATGTGTCCCTAACCAATATGAACTTGTTTCCATCACGCGAGTGCTCTTCTGGTGAAAATTGCAGAAAACGTTTCTTGTTTAAATGAAATCACTTGAGATTGTTTTCCGTTCGTGCAATATTGAAATTTTTACCAAATAAAAAAGTCAAAATAAAGCGTCAGTCGAGCTCGACTAAGACTAAAGATATCTAATCACAAGGGGGGGGGGGCACAGGTGGCTGATGAGTTCAATCTGCCCACGGAAGGACCTCTGGCAGTGAGGGCAGGGAATGGTGGCTGCCGGATGAGGGTCAACTGACCTGGATTCCTCGCCTGCCGTCGCTGGAATATCATTTACATAGTGCATCACATCATAACATCAAAACTTTCTCTCTATAAAAACTTATGTTACCCATAATGATCAAAATCTCCGGACAACTGATGACAATTTTGTCAAAAAGAAATCAGATTCGCAAAGCTTGCGAACACACCACATACAAACACACGAAATCAGACTCTTTTTGTACAAAACATATAGAATCTTTCTCCATTTCAGTGACAAAAAAAAATTCTGCGCAAAGTCAAAGTCACCAATAACAGCGTGCAGTCATTTCTAAACGTACATTCACAGAAAAAATGCTGCAAAGTTACCGTATATAAAATATTATTCACTTAATAATAATTTATACGACGCAAGTTTCCTGACGTCTCAAGGGACTTTACAGTGAGAAAAACAAAATACCAATCCACTTTCATGTGCATACTGTCACGTGGTGAATTTTCGTGAACTGTTCCTAATTCATTCTCCCTTTAAAGTATCAAACCAAGCAAGCAGACCAACGACCAACGGACACATGGAGTGAATTTTCAAATGAAACACGTTATTTATTGCACGATGAGTTTCATAGTGGCTTCTATCAAATATACCCACTCATACAAGAGGCAAAATGTACAATCAAAGAAAAAAACAAATACAGACATGCAAAAATTCCTATCGAGGACATGGCGATTTTTCCCGAACCCCTTTCTTTCTATAACTTAACTAATGATACTTAGAAAGTCTTGGTCAACAGCTGTTCTCCTCGTTGATACTTTCACGTCTCCGTGGTTCGGGAGGACTTCCGAATGCGTTCCCTAGCTATTATAACGTTAGTGAACTTTACTCACCGTTATGCATTGTTTCGGACTTTATGACCAATTGTCACTTCATATTGACAATACATTTTTTAGCACAGATGTTCAGGGAAGAATAGTACAATCCAAAAATGAGTCTGAACTGACAGAAAATCCAAAAACAGCTGCCATTTTGAAACTGGCAGGGGAGAGGTCACGGTAACAAAATTGTCCAAAAGCGCCACCGGAAAAGTTTTGGCGAAATAAAACATGATAGGGTAAAAACGCATTTTTGGAAATTCAGTCACAAGACACGGTTTACGCGTGATTATTATTATGTGGATGTCTCTCTCTCTATCTCTGTCCGTCTGTCTCTCTCTCTCTATTTCTCAGATTTGTCAGATTGATATGTAACGACGTGAGGGTCTAGTCAGTTTGTATCATCGAGGCCGTAGGCCGATGTTCGTCTGGGCAGTAGTCAGATTGACATGTCAGGGAAAGCCGCGGGGGCAGCTATGCAATCAATAGAAGTGGGCTAGGATTAGTTATGTATGCGCACTTACCTTAGGCATCGGATCCTGGATATAACTTGACAATTTCCTCCAGGAAGGGATAGAATAACGTATGTTTATTGCGGCCACGTCGCCACAAAAATTCTGCCAAATGTTGGCCAAAATTTTTCGCCCGGGTGATGCTTGACGGTAACGCTCGCCTCACGGCCCACCAGGTCGACTCTATTTTGTTGGTGCACGCACCTGACTCTGGGTCCACAAAATTTTCGGTGTGGTTGACGGTCAGGTGCGTGTATCCACAGCTACCAAGTTTGTTATAGCTTTTAAAGCAGTCCGTGGGTATGACGGTGCCTTTCTCTACCCGTTCTTCTATAATATGAAGTAGTGTCTCTTCTGTTCTGTTTTGAACAGGCACCAGAAAACAGTCGTTGGTTTCCCGACAAATCCCCCCCAGAACCCACTGCCCTTCCACAATTCTTCCCCTATTGAACTTTCTCTTTCCGAACTTCGCTTCGTCAATTTCGACTGTCAAATTTGGCCCACCTATTTTTTAAAATTCTTTTTGGTCTAACAAAGCGTTACTGCAGACTTCCCTGCAGTAACTGAAATAATCGGAAACAATTTCTGTCGATGTCAGATTCGACGGAGTTGAAGTTTCAACGACTGTCTGGTCGTAGTCGAATTTTTTCAAAAAACAGTATACTAACAGCAGTGACTTTTCGATCGAAATTTTTGCACCTTCAAACCAAGTGTTTTTTTTTAATGGCACTGAAAAATTATTTGTCTTCTTACAAGCACTTTTGGTACACTTAAATTTATATCTGGGGGGTCTGTTTGCTTGCTTCTCTGTATATACTTTATCTAAAATACACTGGCACGTCGGACACGCAGCTGACTTTGGTATAAGCCAGTGCCTTTGACAAAACTGCACACTTTTCTCATGGCTGTCAATTAACTCTAATAAAATTCGCAAATTTATGAATTCATGCACAGTTTCATCACTTTTCTGTTTCTTTGCCGGTGGTTCCTCCTTAGAACACATGAAGAACAGTAAACTCCCCACACACAAAGTAATTCAATAAGTAATTGTCAACACATCCAACCAAACTAAACACTCATCACTCTTATACAATTCATTACAAATGAGCCGTGAATCATGCGCGAGCCGAGAGGTGAAATGGCATTGTTTCGCTACTATCCCGATTCATAATTTTAAAAATTTATGGAAATTAGGAGGTCAGCCACTTTCCCTTATTTAGGTCAATTGTGCTGACCGTGAGTATAAGTAAATTTTTACCAGGTCTTAGGTAACTCAGCTGCGTGGCGCAGGGGTTTGGATGTATGATTATGGTGTGACAGTGTGTGGGTTCGAATCCCAGAATTGGCATGTTGCGATTTTTTCCGTATCACATTATTTTCATACTTGTTGTTATGTTAATAATATCACTCACTATAACAGCTGATGATTAATAACTGATACGTACTTGCATTCTTCCAGTAGCGGTGGAGACAGACATGGGAGAGAGGAGGAAGATGAATATGAAAGCATATCTAACAGTAAAAAATTGTTTCACTTTCTTTTGTATTCTTTCTTTCTTTAAAAACCTCACAAAATACCCCGCCCCCTTTTATTTTTCAAACCCCTCAAAATAAACCCTCTTTAGAATGTTTACACTCGCATTCGGAAGTCCTTCCCATGGTTCAAACGACAATCTCCAGGGTTCCAATGATTCACGAGGCGCTTCACTCACGCCCTCATGAGTAGATTGTCTCGAAGGGTATCCATTCTTTCTTCAAGACATCCAGCCTTCAAATGACATTCTTCAAACAACAAGGTTCAAGCCAGGTTTCAGGGTTCCAACGATTCATGAGGCGATTCACCCACGCCCTCACAACAAGAAAATCAACACAATGGTCCCCACGATCACACAGATCGCCACTTCTTCTTCTTCTTCCCATGTAGTTGACTCGTCTATATAATCTGACGATTCCTCAACTGCACTATGTGCGACTCGACGCCCCTGCTCTGAGGCTAAAACAGGCTAAAACAGCATATATTAAGACCATTTAAAATATATCGTTGTGTAATTTCTTTGTATATGTATATCTCTGGTTAAAAATATCTCCTGGTACCTAGATTGTGCACAGAAATAGACCCACACTTTAAATACAATGGTAGCTGCAACGGATAATTATGTTCTTCAATTCATTGCCAAAAGCCGTTGCAGACGATATTTTTTGGACTTCTGCCGGGAGGTTGTTCCACATCCTGATGACACTAGGGTAAAAAGAGTAAAGATGGCTGTTAATCCGTGAGTTGGGGATGTTATATTTTATGTTATTCTTTCTGTTGCCTCTGGTGTTAATGCTGAGGTGGTTCAGTGGGATATCGGTATTTCCTTCCCTGCCCTTATAAAATAGTTTTACTTTGTTTTTTGCTCTTCTTTCTTCTAGTGGTGTCCACTCGAGGTCTCTCATCATTGTATTGACACTACTGCTTCTAGCATAATCATTTGTCACAAAGCGAGCAGCTCTCCTCTGGACCCTTTCCAGTTGTTCTATGTTTATTCGACAGTGGGGGTCCCAGACACTGCAGCCATACTCTAGGGAGGGCCTCACGAAGGTGTTATAGCATTTTTCTTTTACTTTCCCATCACAGTTAGAGATGCATCCCAAACTTAAAAGAAAATTAACACAATGGTTCCCCACGATCACACAGATCGCCATTTCGTGCATCCCAACCTTAAAAGAAAATTAACACAATGGTTCCCCACGATCACACAGATCGCCATTTCGTGCAGCCAAACTCTGGAGGGGGAACGAGCTTCACACTAAAAGAAAATTAACACAATGGTTCCCCACGATCACACAGATCGCCATTTCGTGCAGCCAAACTCTGGAGGGGGAACGAGCTTCACACTAAAAGAAAATTAACACAATGGCTCCCCACGACCACACAGATCGCCATTTCGTGCAGCCAAACTCTGGGGGGGGGGGGGAACGAGCGTGATGAGCCTTTCTACCTATTTATACCCCGGAGGATTTTGCACACAGTACCACTTTTAAATCGAGTCGTGTCTATCTTTTCACACTCGTAAACACGTTTTTTTAAATTCATGCTTTGCTTCCCCCCCCCCCCCCCCAGACCAGTGGCACACAAGACCACCGACCTTACTTATGCTCGTCAACAACTTTAAAATCCCCTCTCCCTTAATAAGTTTACCCCCTCTATACTCGTGGCGTACAAGGCCATCAACCCTACTCGTGACAATACATGCATACATACACAACTACACGAGCGCATGATCGGATTCACACCGCGCAGATACAACACACATCTCATTTACTAGATACGGCACAGACATTATTTTCATCGACAGTCAAAATTCACAGTACATAACATCAACACTCTATAACATTCTATGTAACCAACAATGATCAAGAACTGCAAACATTTGAGGAAAATTCTGTCAAAAAGAATTCCGTTACATACACAAGAACATACATACACATACAGGCATGTGAAATCAAGACACATTTTGTATAAAACAAAAATAATGTGGTTTTTCTTCATTTTAGTTTACTCATTTTGCCGCCAAGTCCAAAACCTCTTCCTTCTTTGGACTCCCAGAATAATGGATTGTCGGGTAGAAAGACAGCAGGAAATAGTATAGAATAGGAGTGCAAAACATACCGGTACAATATCGGCCGATATATCGGCGCGGCAGCGTTTTAGCGTGAAAGAGTAGGGCCAATATATCGACCGTGCGGCAGTCTTCCACAACATATGACCGGCCAATATATCTAATTTATAAATCTAAATTCTTTAAAATAATGTAGTTTTCTACGGACAAATAAAAGTATGATTGTATGTAGTAATAGTATGTGTTGATTAGAGTATTCAGTATTTTGTATGCAGGAGTGTAGAAGAGCAAGCAGTGCTCCAATCACAGTGTGGGACTGTGAAGGACTGTTGGATTGACCCGCCCCCGAGACCGTGGGAGGATGGACAGGTAGTGGGACTGGGAAAGGGGTGTGAAACTCCGGGCCTGTCAAACACCAAGCACCGCGTCTCTTCCCACAGTCGAGAGCAGGTGTGTGCTGTGTATGGATAACTGTCTTTTGTGCCCTAATATCTCTACTCTTTGTGATCCATCGTCTTTTACAGCTTTCCATTGTCTGCGTAGTGTCGCCAAAGACACTAGAAACAATGATGAGACAGCTATCGCGTTTGGCGTGCACACATTTTGCACGGCAACCTACCATGAATGCGCAGAAGTCATGAAAAATGTTTTTTTTTTTTTACCAAGCCAACTAGGGAAACTACTGAAGTTTGTTTACTGTTCAGCTATCGCTGTAGGCCTTGAATGGCGTCACATATTTTGTAATTTCAGCTTCAACCGCTGTGGGAAAGCTCTGGCTATTTTTTCCTTTCTTTAGTCGCAGTAGCACTGTAACAAATCAGAATCAATAATTTATCATTATATCGTGCATTCTTGTCATGCAATGCGCTATGGGCCCCTCCCCCGATCAGAGCGCAAACTGTGTGCACGATTTTTTTAGAGGTGCGAAGAAGGGAGTGTCTCATCTTATTGTTTCTAGTATATTTCATGTCGGAAAAACCGAATTCATCGTTGCAAGTCAAATCGTTAGTGACGGGATAACGCGGAGTGGTACTGATTTAATGAGAGTGGGAAATTTTTGCATAAGAACCGAGAAGTTATTGTTGGTGGTAAATTTCTGCAGGAAGCTTGATTCCAGTTCAGTTATAGTGTTATTACTCATCTTTATCTTAATTATTTGAACCAGCGATGAACATTGTTGTCGCTGTTTTCTTTCGCGCATTGTACGCACTTTATACTTGGTAACGTTGTCTGCAGCTTAAGTTCAGGGTGTGGCTTGGGAGTGGAGTCAACTGAATAACGTATTTCAATATTATAAGGCTTGATTGCTCGTGTGGTTTACTGAGACTTTTAATATAAAAATAGTGATGGATAGCGTCTAGAAAGATAACAATTGCAGTGGCAAAGGAAACCTTAAACCTTCAGGCTATTTTTGACTCGATTGATTTACTGACGTCTGGAAACCCCGAGTGTCACGAGCAGAGTTAGGGTCTTGGGGATGTTACGACTGCACGAGAGGCAGCTAACTCACACTCGGACACAACCACACAAGAAAAGTATTAAATAACTAGAGCGTATATATGTCAGGCCGGTCAGGCCATAGTTTACATAAATATTAATAACAAAACAAAAGACAATAGGGGTATATATTCAAACCAAAAAAAACTCTAATTAATAACTTAAAATATGATATTCATGTAACTATGGAGGTAATGCAATCAATAGCAAATAGGTATATTATACGAAACTAGATATCAATTTAAAGTGACAGTTGAGTCGCCACTGGCCAGTCGCCAGGCAAACTCTCCATAAATCATATGGGCTTGAATGTTAGGAGAGCCCAGTACGTTCAAAGCCTACAGAAGCACTCTTCGGCTTGTAGGTAATTTAAGCAGTTGCCAAAAGACTATATTTTATGCACAATCACTATTCAATTCATCAACAATGTGCTATATTATTCCAATCATACTATGGCAATAGATCTATGATACAGACACTCGTGGTCGAGTGCCAGCTGGGGTTTCCTTAGTCTTCCTATGAGGCTGTAGTTCTCTCTCTATCTCCGATCTCTATTATGCTTGAACAAATAAGATATATTACCATTGGTCACGCCTACTGGTAGGCGCGAACATCAATATAGCGGAGCGTGGGCTTTCAAAGGTCAGCCCACTCAGACCTTTCTTTCTAGAGCTCAGTCAGTCCGTTAGCAAGGACTTCTTGTCTTCAAAGCACACAGTTCAGGTACTGGTCAACCGGAGATACTTCACGACACGATGCTTCTGCTCGTCTGTATTCACCAAATCTGAACGTTACACGATGTTTTATACTATCTAACTACCCAGCGTGCTAGTCCGCTGGCCCAATTAGTTCAGCTATCTCATAGGTCGAAACCTCCCACCATTTTAATTGTAGTAATACGTCTGCACTATTCTACCAGCCAGTTAACGTGCAAAAACTTGTCTAGTCATACTTAACAATGTCAACTATCCCCACCTTGTTTCACCCCTACTCCATTACTTATTAATCACGAACATTAAAACCGACAAGCGTGAATCTAACAGTTTAACTTTACATTTATTTACTCACCAACTATAATTCGCGAGGGCCGTTCAAGGCCACCAGCCAATTTCTCATGGCCCTGGTAAAACAACAACAACTCACTCTCTGCGTGAGTTTTAACAATATCCGAATCATGACACATCCCCCACCCCAGTTAAACTTTGCAATTTTAACGATATGAATTATTATCGTAAGGGGAAGGCATGAGTCGAGAAATTGCTCTAAAGGTTAACTTAACTAAGAATACTAGGTAATAACTAAGACTAGTACTAAAGTTGAAAAAAACCTACAGGACGGGTATCATTGATGGACAAAACTTCATGAAAATCTTAAGGCTCCGTCCAAAAGTATATATCTCTCTGAGGATTAAATCTTACCTCTAAATACGTAGACATTAACAATCATAACTCTAAAATTTTAGAGTACAACACTGATCCTGTGCGAATGTCATCAGGAATGCATACATACAATGAATAATACTCAAGAAAAGATAACTATAGTAGCATCGATGGCATTAGTGGATCTGGACTCCTGGTCTGCCATGACTTCTCGTCCTCGACCCTGGGCAACAACGTCTGGTGTGGCCAAAATACGGGTCGACGTCAGTAAAATAGCTGTTGGATCAAAGGAAAGCAAAGGGGTAGGTGAAAAGTGTTCACAATGGGTGAACAATATGTGATACCATCCCTCGGTCTCTGAATGAGGTGCTAATCAATATCCAACGCCAATACATATGACAGACTAAAATACAACAAGATTAAGGTAACCGTGATAATAGGTCGGCCTGGACATTATCTCAACCAGGAATGGCCTTTATAATGAAGCGGTATTCCTGAAGGGCCAGACTCCATCTGGTCAAACGAGCGTTCTTGGCTCGGTTCGATTTTAAAAATAACAACGGTTTATGGTCTGTCTCGATGACGAATTCCGTCATAAGTAGGTAGCGGGAAAACGCGTCTACGGCGTATGCAATCGCCAGGCATTCTCGCTCTATAATAGCGTATCTCTGCTCTCTCGGAAGTAATTTCCGGCTAGCGTACATACAAGGGCGCAATAAGCCATCTCTTTCCTGAAGCAAAACAGCTCCAATTCCTTGGTCCGACGCGTCAGTTCGGACGGTGAAGGTGCGCCTAATATTCGGTAGGATAAGCAGCGGCGAACTGGAGAACAGTTGCTGCACTGTCGCGAGCGCGGTGGCGCAGTGCGTATTCCAGGTAATTTTGTTGGGTCTGTCTTTTCTAGTAAGATCGGATAACGGGGCCGTAAGGGCCGAAAAATTAGGAACGAATTTCCGATAATAGCTTAAGAAGCCTAACAGGCTACGAATCTGCTTCTTAGTATGAGGAGCCTGGAGTTTTAAAATCTTACTTATCTTACTGTCGTCCGGTGTTTGGACGCCTTTGGCGATAGTATGTCCCAGAAAGTTAATCTGCGTATAACCCAGGAAGACTTTGCTAGGCTTAGCTGTAAGCCCGGCATCTCGAAGTTTACTAAGCACTTGACGAAGTGCTTCTAAGTGGCCTTTCCAATCCGTATGGAAAGCGCAAATGTCGTCAAAGTAGCTTAGGACGCATGGTGTCTGCTGCAATAGGATGTTCATCATCCTCGCAAATGTCGCTGGTGCCGTTACGAGACCGAATGGCATGAATCTCCATTGCATGAGACCCATAGGGGTCTGAAACGCTGTGTACTGTTTACTGGCCTCTTCCATTGGGATTTGCCAGTAGCCTTTAGCCAAATCTATTTTCGAAAACACGGACGACTCGGCCAATCGCGCAAATAGATCTTCCTGATTCGGGATAGGTTCAGCATCGTAAATGGTTAGAGCGTTAAGCTTCCTGTAATCGATACAAAATCTAACGGAACCGTCTGTTTTCTTTACTAGTACAATCGGCGAGCAGTAAGGGCTCGTCGAGCGCTCAATGACTCCTAAGCTGAGCATCTTTTCCACCTCGGACTGTATGGTGTCGTGCGCTTGCAGCGGGCGCGGGTAGGGTTTGACAAACACGGGTACGTCCGAGTGCAACCGGATGACGTGTTGAACTAAGGATGTTTTACCCGGCAAATCAGTGAATACTGGCGAAAACTCCCGAACAAGATTCATGATGTCCTGTGTCTTACTTTGATCCAGCTCTGGATTGATATTAACGGAAGTCGCGTCCTCTGTGGCTTGCAAGGATAGGAGCGATCTAGTCATAGATAATGGCTCCCGGTCGTTGTCATCGATAGTGACCATCGCTGCGTTTGCTTGGGCCACAACATGGCATGAATAATCGTGATGAGTTTGATCATCGGTAAGATACTTTTTCAACATATTAATATGGTACACCTTATCGTTACCACGTATGGTAATGAGATAATTAGCTCTCGAGAGTCGCTTTTTAACTAGAAAGGGGCCTTTCCAAGTGAGGAGTAGCTTGTTATTCGTTTCTGGTAGCAGCACCAATGCCCGATCTCCGACTGACAGGGTTCTTAACCGACTACCCCGATCGCGATATCCTATAAATGATCTGGTCCGTACGCATGCAAATTGTCGAGCCAGGTCGCATGCATTAACTATTCTATGTCGGAGATCGACTATGTACTGATACGCGGATCGCGTATCAGGAACGTCGGTATCAGAACCGGCGTATAAATCGCGTAAAATGGCCATCGGGCCACGTGGTTTTCGACCGTATAAAAGTTCAAACGGGGAAAAACCCGTTGTCGCATTTGGGAGTTCCCTATATGCGAACAAGATGGCCGGAAGTCGACGGTCCCAGTCACCAGGTCTATCGGCGGAAACGCGTGCCAGCATAGTTTTCATGGTGGCATTCCAGCGCTCGCAACAGCCATTGGACTGTGGATGGTATGGCGACGTAAGTTTCTGCCTAATGCCCGTGAGTTCCAATACTTTCCTGAAAAGGTCAGAGGTGAATTGCGGACCTCTATCGGATAATAATTCGGACGGGAATCCGACACGTGTGAATATGGTCACCAATGCCTCGGCGACGTGATCGGCCGTTATTTCCTTTAAAGGGACAGCCTCAGGCCAACGGGTGGCATAATCGATTACTGATAGAATAAACCGATGGCCTCTATCCGACTTCGGTAATGGCCCGACGATGTCGACGGCAACTCGCTGAAATGGAGTGAAAACCGGCGGCATCTCTTGTATAGGTGCCCGCGAAGTTTTTCCTTTGGGGGTTCTTTTCTGGCATGTATCGCAACGCGACACATAGCTATTTATGTCCCCGTAAACCCCGGGCCAAAAAAACTGAGACAGGACTCTCGATTTTGTTCTCGCTTTGCCTTGGTGGCCCGCCAATGGCGTGTCGTGCGCGAGGCGGGTGATGTCTCGGCGAAATGATCTCGGTATGACCAATTGCAAAATAGTTTCGCGCTTTCCCCGAAAAACGCAATATAGGAGGTCGTCTTTAGGGCAGAACCTGGATGTATCCGGGTTGTCCGGATCAATCTTATCAAAGAGGGGCTTTAGTGATGGATCTGTGCGCTGTTCGTTACGAAAAATCTCGGGGGTTACATCCAAATCGACGACAGGCGATCGTAATGTGTCGTCACTCTGGCGACGCGATTGTTGTCTTGTCGTGACACACGCAATGTCGTTATCATCCCAAATCCCGAGTTCGCAATCGGAGACGTCCTTTAAGTGGGGAATATTCCCAATGATTAGGTCGGCGACAGGATTTGGTAGCACGCAGGCCGTGACAACACCAGTTATAAACGGTGTGTCAACATATATTTCCGCCAAACGAAAATGTTCAACTGAACCACCAAAAGTAATGCATGTCGCATCGCGATCCAGGAGTTGTGCAGGACGGACCAGCGATTCACGTACACCGACGGTCGTACAGCCTGAATCTCGCAATACGGATGCTCGTATGGCGTTTACTCGTCCCTCATACAATGTCAGCGCGCCTCGCTCGTGGAGGGCGGACATAACTGGAATAAATTTATCTACGGTTTCGGCATTCCTAGTTCTGTAACCGCGGTTTTCGGTGAATGCTACAGAGCATGCATTTGCCGCATCTAATCTAACTCTGCATTGTCGCGCAATGTGGCCTCCGGCGCCACATCTATAACAGTAGACTGGATTATCATCCCTTCGAGGTGTACCTCGATAAGAAGGAAATGTGGGCGCTTGATAGTAGTTGTTACGCGGTCCTCCGGTAGGGAAAGGACGTGTATATCGGGGTTCCCAGTCCCGAGAAAATTTATGGGGATTCGGTTGCCTCCTGCTAACCGGCGGCTCGGACCGTGGACGAACCTGCGGCGACTGTCGAAAGGGCTGTCTTGATTGTCTCGACGGTACCGGTGTCTTAGTAGCACCGCCGGCGTAACACGGTTCGCTTACTTTAGCTTTAGCTAACGATCGATTAGGGTGAGCCGCAGCATACCGTTCCGCTATCGATGTTATCTCGACGGTAGTTTTGGGGGCTTGTTCCTTAAAATGCGCCACCAGGTCCGTGTGGCAGGACATATATATTTGGTCTTTAATTATCAAATCATATAGTTTCTTGTAGTTTCCCTCTTCCACACCGGCCAACTCAGTCCAACGGCTGAGTAGGTGGCGGAGGCGGTCCACGTAAGTAGAGAAATTCTCAGATGCCTCCGGCTTGCAATCGCGGAAACGCTTATGAAATCCATCTTCCGTATGTTGGAAACGCTTTAATAGCGCGGTCTTTAGAATGTCATAGTCCCTAGCGTCATCAATAGTGAGGCTATGGAAAACTTCCAACGCTCTCCCTGTCAAAAGATTGGCGAGGCAGACGTGTACTCACTACGCTGCCATCCCGCGCAAACGGCATGGAGTTCGAAGCGGTGTAGGTAGGAATCAATACGATCAACCTTATCATTAAAGGTTGGCAATTTAGGCTTCGTTTTATTATTGGAAGTAACTTCCGGAGCCCCGGTAGGTTGGGCTTGCTTCGCTTCTAACTGTTTCAAAGCGAGCTCGTACTCTCTTTGAGCCTGTTTTTCCGCGCGTTCCGCGGCTCTCTCGTCTCGTTCCGCAGCTTTTTCTTGGCGTAATATCTCCGCGGCCTTTTCTTGGCGTAATATCTCCGCGGCCTTTTCTTCTCGTAATCTCTCCGCGGCCTTTTCTTGTCGTTCTTCTTTCAGTTTCTGGTCTACCCAAGAAGCACGCTGAGCTTCCGGTATGCCAAATGATTGGGCTAGTTCCAAATATTTCTGTAGTTCGGCCATAATATCGGTCGATAATGCGATATAATAATGTCCTAATCGAGGACAGCTTCTGAAAAATCTCTAACTTTATTCTCCCTTGAAGCAATTTATCAATTGCACTCTGCGGGTGTTCGTTCCTGCAGTATGAACGAAATTAACGAAATCAACAACAAACTGTACGTCTTAGTCAACCAAGTAGTGGTTGAGCTATCTCAGTGATCACTTAACTCCACGTATTTCTCCTAATCCTCAAGCAGTCAGTCTACTGCTTCCGTGATTGGTCGTTAACTAACGATACCAATGTAATATTCCCAGTGTATTTTCCGTACACTCCTAGCAGCGTTCCCTCTGCTATAAATCGGAATAAATCAATATTCACGATATTAACTTCCTTGGCTATACAAGCCTAACAACTCTAATATCCAGATTATCTCTCAACGTGCCCTAGACACGTGATTTATCCCAGGCAATAATATAGCAAGTATGAATACAAAATATAATAATGCAACACTATAATGGAAAAGAATTACATGGAGAGTAAGACGAGACTAACAGAAAAAACAAACGACAACAGACCTGACTAACCTGAAACTATCTACAAAAAGGTAAGAAAAAGAACAGGAGAGACGTCTTCCTAAAATACGAGGAAGATAGAACGCTAACAATCTATACGAATAACAGGTCCCTACAGAACTATTCAAGGCAAAGCATATCTCCTATCCGTTTTAAACGCCATCTAGATCTGCTAGTCTGGCAAAAAGAGGTATGCTGAGTCTCGATCCCTTCCAACCTCCCGCGTATCTAATCTAACACAAAAGAAAAAATAATGCCTGTCAAAAGTAGGGGAGCTGGAACGACGAACCCCTCAAACGAAGACAAATACAGATGGTTCACTTAACTGGGCAAAATGGACTGGCTCTTTCCTTTGGTCCACAGCGCTGGTCTTGTCTTTTCCTGATGCTAGCTGTCAGTCCCTCGTAGTGGTCCCAGGATCAATGACGAGAGGACATGCCAGATATGTGGGGGAGAAACAAAAAAAAATTAGCAGTTTACAAAACTATAAACTACAAAAATGACATAAATAACAGTGGAGTCTAGAGTGGTAGACCTGCAGCTGTTGACGGGGTCCTCTCCAGATGATAGTAGTGTCCTCTAGATGTCAGAGGGTGACGGGTCCTCTTCAGATGTCAGTGGGGTCCCCTCCAGATGTCACGAGCAGAGTTAGGGTCTTGGGGATGTTACGACTGCACGAGAGGCAGCTAACTCACACTCGGACACAACCACACAAGAAAAGTATTAAATAACTAGAGCGTATATATGTCAGGCCGGTCAGGCCATAGTTTACATAAATATTAATAACAAAACAAAAGACAATATGGGTATATATTCAAACTGTCAAGAACAGATTTAATTCATAAATGTTTCCACTGACTAAATTTTTGTGAGAGAGCAGTGAGTAATTTTTACAAACGTAATTATTGTGCGAGCCAGCATAACTTGGTCTCGTAAACAAATTGTTTTGAACAGTTTTTTTTATAATAGATAGACAGAAGATGTGGGGAAGGATAGACGGACAGCGTAGGTGTGCATGACTGAGCACTTGTTATATCTCGTGTTTTGAACTAGGTTTAGTAAAGAGGGAAGGGGGTGAGTAGGAATTAAATGTTATTGAGACTTCTGTTGACGTACAGAAAATACCGTGATCCAGAGTAAAAGCTCGGGGTTTTGAACATGTTAAGAATTTATTGCTATAAAATTTACATTATATTGTATTGAAGTAATTCGACCTTTGATGTCGACCCAAGGTCGTTGCGTAGGGCTGTTACTTAAAATAACTCAGTTCGGCAGCTGAGCTAGAAGTGGTTGCACCAATCACAATCCAGGAATTAGACGGTAAGCTGCAGATGCAGTCCAGTATTTAAGGCCATACAGAACTTAGTTCTGGGCCACATGTAGACAATCCATTTACGAGGTGGTCGGCGATAGTCCTCAGCCAGATGAGAGACATAGAGACGCAGTTGAGCAGTCCATTGTGAGGAGCCTGATTTAAAGCTCCAGAGCCTAAGCTACTTGGTTTGATATAAACCCACAGCGTTTACATCCAGCGCTCTCACTCCTAGTGAGGGCCGCATGGTGAGAGTCCATACTAATTTGTAATGATGAAAGTGAACCGTTCTACTTACTTTTGAAGACAGTTTCAGAGCTACCGCCAGACAACGCATGGTTGTACAAGCATTCTCCATGGCGTGTCTAGAAGAAATGTCCATATCATAACATGTCTCATTGAATTAATAGAATTTAAACTGTTATATCCGTCGTCACGTGCGCGGATTCTATTTGCCATATAACTCATATGACCTGCAAGTAGTTAGATTGAATACGTTAGTCTTTATAGAAAGCGCTAGTTTCATTAGTTAGATTCAGTTGCCTTTGAATTGATATTTATATTTATAATTATATTTGTTACATTAATTCCTGTAATTAAACTGCCCTACAGTTCTGCTAAAATTGAAAGCAATTGATTTATTTAGTTTTTAGAGTGCAAGTATTTATTTTTGTGTGTTCGTCGATTGTGGGAGCGGACCTCGAAAGAGTGTCAGTCGAAATATCCCCATGTAACCCACATCGCGACACTGGAGGGGACACTACACACCATTGTTTAGTTTATAGTTTATTTAGATTAGAGTATATCGTTTTTCTCTTTGATTAACTTTTGTTTCTTTTCAGTTTCAGTGCTCACGTGGTCTCGCACGTTGAGCTAGTCTAAAATTATTTATTATTTAGTTTGTATACTGCTTTCTTCATTATTTGTTCCACATATTTCCGGCTCTCCCATTGACCCGAGGATCGAGGCCAAGGAGACGTCAACATAATTGAACGGTGAAAGACAAAAAAGACTGACTGTGGTGTACGCAAAGGCTAAAGGAATCTCCACCAGTTCCTTGAGTTAAGTGATTCCATCCTAAAATTTTGTCTGCGTCTGGGGAGTTGAGTGTTCCTCCTCGTGTTTTACAGGCTTTTTATACTTTTTCTCTGTGTTTAGGAACTCACGGGCGGTGGCGAGGGCGTTCTTACGTTTGCGGGTCCCCCCTGCCAAAGGGGTGGCTTGGTCGCAGACTCTGCCGTCTCGACGACAGATTGTGCGGTCTCGCAACACCAGTGGTTATTGAAACTGTGGGAAGTCGCATTCGCGAGAACGGACTTTGATAGGGATCTGTACACTTTGTTTAGATTGTAGCGTTCCCATCTTCCTCGTTGTTTTAGGAAGACGTCTCTCTTGTCCTTTTCTCACCTATCTGTAATTATATTCAGAACTTGTAGGGTCTGTTATCGTTCGTCTTTTCTTGTTTGTCTAGCGTCGTGTTTGGTGTATTTTTTTTTTTTTTCATTAGACCTTTATCATTATGGTGTTGGTACATTCCTTTGTTTAATATAATGCCTGTGTGAGTCATGTGTCTACATTGACGCATTGATTGAGTTATCTGGTTATTGTGACGTATAAGGCTGATACGCCAGAGTATATATTTATATATTGGGAATATTGATTCCCCATTCAAGTGCAGTTGTGCACCTGCCTTGAATATCCAGTATATAATTACTGAAGTTATTGTTCTTTAAAGAGAACTACCGGTAATAAAATTACCTTGCAATTGCAATTATACAAGAGCTATAGAAAAATAGCTAAAAATATTAATCAACGATCTAATATTCGTTGATTCACGTGTATTTATATATTACATCGGCAGTGAGGACACTGCGATTTCATTGAAGAAGAAACATTGTTTGTATTTTGTCCGCTATTCTCTTCGCCTATAGGGAACTCCCGAACGCGTCCACGGGTTTCTCCCCATTTGAGTTATTATACGGACGTAAACCACGTGGCCCGATGGCCATACTTAGTCAATTGTTCGCCGGTTCTGAAACCGACGATTATGATACGCGATGCGCGTATCAATATGTTGTCGATATCCGACAACGAATTATTAATGCATGCAAAACCGCTCTGCAATTTGCATGCGCTAGAGCGAGTTCTTCAAAATTTTATCGCGATCAGGGCGCCCAAATGTGCGCCTTGTCCGTCGGAGATGTGACACTTGTTCTTTTGCCGCAAACGCAAAACAAACTCCTTCTAACTTGGAAGGGACCATACAGAGTCCTTAACAGACTCTCCAGAGTGAATTATTTGATAGATATTCGTGGGCAGAGGAAAATATTTCATATTAATATGCTGAAAAAGTACCTGCCTAGCGATGATCGTCGTAACAACTCCGTTCATGTCGTCCCAAGGGCCAACGCGGCTTTAGTTACTGTCGACGACGAGGACCCTTTGAGTATCGACAAATCGTTGCCCATATTACAGGCCACCGAGAGTATAAACGATGTTAATATCAATGATGAGCTTGCCCGTCGCAGAAACAGGATCTTACACACCTGCTCCAAGAATTTGCCACGGTGTTCACGGATTTGCCGGGTTCTACGTCTTTAGTCCAACATGTAATACGACTTCAGACAGACGTACCAGTGTTTGTTAAACCGTACCCGCGCCCGCTGCACGCTCACGAAACGATAATTACAGAAGTACGTGCCATGCTACGGCTAGGCGTCATAGAGCGATCAACAAGTCCGTATTGCTCGCCGATTGTCTTGGTCAAGAAGAAAGACGATACCGTGCGTTTTTGTATTGACTATAGAAAGCTCAATGCTATAACCATCTATGATGCCGAACCCATTCCCAATCAGGAAGACTTATTCGCGCGGTTATCCAATGCAAGTATCTTCTCGAAAATAGACTTATCCAAAGGATATTGGCAGATTCCTCTCGAAGAAGGAAGTAGACAATATACAGCTTTTCAAACTCCTTTGGGTTTAATGCAATGGAAATATATGCCTTTTGGACTGGTTACTGCACCAGCCACGTTCGCGCGCATGATGAACATCTTACCAAATGAATTGCGCTGCGTTCTATCATATTTCGATGATATATGTATTTTTCAGGCTGATTGGGCTGGCCACTTAATGGCCCTTCGTGAAGTTTTTGACGCTCTTCGCCGAGCTGGCCTTACCGCGCGACCCAGTAAAGTGTTCCTAGGATATCACCATATAAACTTTTTGGGTCATACCATAACCCACGGGGTTCAGACTCCAGACGATCGCAAGATATCCAGTATTTTGAAACTGCAACCTCCTAAAACTAAAAAGCAAGTCCGCAGCTTGTTGGGACTTTTGAATTATTACAGGAAATTTATACCAAACTTTTCCTCTCTCTCAGCCCCGTTATCTGATCTAACGAGGAAAAATGTTCCAAATAGAGTCGTCTGGAGGCCTCAGTGCGCTGATGCCCTTCAGACTATTCAGAATTTATTTTCTACTTTCCCTCTGCTTGTTTTACCCGATATACGCCAGACATTCGTCGTCCGAACGGATGCATCAGATAAAGGAATAGGCGCCGTGTTACTCCAACAGCGTGACGGTTTCTTGCGACCGTGCTTATATGCAAGCCGGAAATTACTTGATCGAGAGACGCGCTATGCGATTGTCGAACGAGAGTGCCTCGCAATTGTTTACGCGGTAGATGCATTTTCTCGATACTTATTAATGTCCGAATTTATAATTGAAACGGATCATCGACCATTACTGTTTCTTAAGTCGAACAGAGCCAAGAATGCTCGACTAACCAGATGGAGACTTGCGCTCCAGGAATACAAATTTACTATTCGGGCTATACCTGGGGAGGATAATTTACAAGCTGATGTACTGTCCCGTTTGATTTAGTATTCTAAAATAGTCTGTTGAACATTGAGGTTGAGCATTTTTCACCTTTTTCGGAGACCGTGGATGGTTTCACATTATATTGTCCTACCAATTATGGACATTCTTTCTCAAAATTTCCATGTGATTCCTTTTTCCATTAGCGTCCATCCTGACCATGACCTGAGTTTCAGACAACCTTGACGCCTTTGTCTGCGGGTCAATGAGATGAGAAAATGGCAAACCGAGCGACGAGACCTACTGCTGCCAGGATACCATTACTTTAATTAACTATTGTTCGTTCATGTTCTATGAATGTATTAATTACGCTCAATGAAGCGATGAGCTAGTTGCTCAATATTTCAGTCTTTACAGTATGTCTGTGTGAGAGAAGTTTATCACTTTAATTCTTAAGTGCTACAATAATTATATATTATCACAGAACGTCGCATATAAATATACATATGCTATTGTCCATCGATAATGCACGTTCTTAGAATTATTTTTTTTTTGACTTTCAGTAACGATATATTTTTTACTATATAGCCCTTTCCAAAGTACTATTACATAGCAACGTTAGTAGACAGTTATGTCGTTCAAACCCTAAGTTTTCACTGGGGTGGGGGATGTGTCAAGAACAGATTTAATTCATAAATGTTTCCACTGACTAAATTTTTGTGAGAGAGCAGTGAGTAATTTTTACAAACGTAATTATTGTGCGAGCCAGCATAACTTGGTCTCGTAAACAAGTTGTTTTGAACAGTTTTTTTTTATAATAGATAGACAGAAGATGTGGGGAAGGATAGACGGACAGCGTAGGTGTGAATGACTGAGCACTTTTTATATCTCGTGTTTTGAACTAGGTTTAGTAGAGAGGGAAGGGGTGAGTAGGAATTAAATGTTATTGAGACGTCTGTTGACGTACAGAAAATACCGTGATCCAGAGTAAAAGCTCGGGGTTTTGAACACGTTAAGAATTTATTGCTATAAAATTTACATTATATTGTATTGAAGTAATTCGACCTTTGATGTCGACCCAAGGTCGTTGCGTAGGGCTGTTACTTAAAATAACTCAGTTCGGCAGCTGAGCTAGAAGTGGTTGCACCAATCACAATCCAGGAATTAGACGGTAAGCTGCAGATGCAGTCCAGTATTTAAGGCCATACAGAACTTAGTTCTGGGCCACATGTAGACAATCCATTTACGAGGTGGTCGGCGATAGTCCTCAGCCAGATGAGAGACATAGAGACGCAGTTGAGCAGTCCATTGTGAGGAGCCTGATTTAAAGCTCCAGAGCCTAAGCTACTTGGTTTGATATAAACCCACAGCGTTTACATCCAGCGCTCTCACTCCTAGTGAGGGCCGCATGGTGAGAGTCCATACTAATTTGTAATGATGAAAGTGAACCGTTCTACTTACTTTTGAAGACAGTTTCAGAGCTACCGCCAGACAACGCATGGTTGTACAAGCATTCTCCATGGCGTGTCTAGAAGAAATGTCCATATCATAACATGTCTCATTGAATTAATAGAATTTAAACTGTTATATCCGTCGCCACGTGCGCGGATTCTATTTGCCATATAACTCATATGACCTGCAAGTAGTTAGATTGAATACGTTAGTCTTTATAGAAAGCGCTAGTTTCATTAGTTAGATTCAGTTGCCTTTGAATTGATATTTATATTTATAATTATATTTGTTACATTAATTCCTGCTTCGTCATGTACGCATGAGCAATCCCCGTAACGAGCAGAGGGTAGAACTCAACGTGATTTGACAAAACGCCTTTTTCCTGAAAATGAGGTTCCGAGAAAATCGCGATTTAGTTTTGCGGTCTCTAAATTTAAATGTTGCAAACAAAATGCAGTTTTTATAGACGTAAGTAACACGTTATGGTGTCTTTTAATTTTGTGCAAAGTTTTATTTGAATTGGTGCTGAATTAATTAAACTGTGATGAAAAAGGCGTTTTGTCGAATCAATGCTCAAACGTAAAATGCTTCTTTTCAGAAAAAAAGGCGTTTTGTCGCATGAGAGCTAGTCACACAAATGCCTTGTTAAAGAGTTAGGCGTTTCTCTGATAATGTTTGATACCACAAAACGCCTTTTTTGTTTAGAGAGGGTCCAATGACATGTTCAAAATATCCGTTTCAAAGGACAGCTCTTCTGTGTTTATATCATCTGTTCACAAAATGATTTTGTAAATCTCTTTTATAATTCCAAGAATTCTGCTAAGTGTGCACAGTTCGGTCATAAGTCTGCATTGGATTGCAATATTTTTATCGGCCTGGTTGAGAGGTTTTACATGTAAAGTAAATCAATATATATGGTTTATTCTGACGTCTATAATTAATCAGTTGTCTTGAAGTAAAGACACTGCAAGTCCAAGCTGAACTTTTATCTGCCCGTTAAAGACATCACTGAGAAAAGGGTCCTGTCCTCCCAAGACTCGTGGTTAAGGCTAAGAGAAAAGGAGAAGGTTGAGGAGATTTCGTATTTCAGAGGACATGGTTTGCTTTGACCACAATGGAACACACAGCGTCAACACTGGTGACAGAAGGAAAGGAGAGGAGACTGTTTTGTTGACTCTTCAATCGTTCAGCATAATTGTTCTCTAAAAAAAAATGATATACCCTTATCCACCAAATCTGCACACAATCACAAACATTAACAACGACCATCCAAACAATGTTGACCAAAATAAGGAAAAAAATGATTTTTTATCACACTGTAGAAACTTGTTTTATTACAAAAATTAATAATGTTAGCAAGCACAATATCAAAATACATATAGTAAGGCACAGAACAGGGAAGCCCAACGTACCTACATTAAAAACGTCTGAACGAATTAAAGCTTATTCTTTTTTTTTTCTCTCTAAGGAGAGAAAATGAACGACTTTGATAAATGGAGGGAAATGAGGGGAAGACAATAGATCGGGTTGTGACATGTCCAAACATTCAATGGGGTGATGTTCAGGATGAATGCTGGATGACTCCGAGCAATCAAATCGTGCCCCAGAGGGAGCAGTAGCAGCAGTAGTTGATATAGGAGTAGGAGTAAGTTCACTGTACTGTTTCTCGTTGTCCGATGTAACGTCATCACCAGAACCATCCGAAGTAAATGGATTCTCTACACTGTCACCATCATCTGATGACAAGTCCCTTGAACTGGGACGTCACTGTCAGTAAAACTGAGTAAGCAACTCACAGGTTTGGTTGTCACAGGCCTTGCAATCCGAGGATCTGGGGGACCAACAGTGTCCTCCATACCATAGTAGGCTGGCACTTTGGGTGATTCTGCTTTCTCTTGTTCTGCCTTGTGACGCTTTACCAACGGAGCTTTATCACAGCTGCCACTTGAATCTGAGTGCGACTGAATTATTTTCCTGTTGGATTAAACAAAACAAAACAAAATTACATACCTGAATTCTTATTTTGTTTGTTTGAAAAAAATAATATGGCAAAGTGACCAGCAACAATTATTATAGGCTACAATAATTTGCAGCAATGATAAGTGCATAACGAGTGAACTCAAAGCTAAAAATGAACAAAACAAGTACTCTATAATAAGTGTAATCTCACACATCAATGAACACAAAAACAAGCATGGTTATGGTATAATTGTGGAATTATTTTTTCCAGAAATTCTTAAACGGTTCATGAACTTTCATGCCTTTTTTGGATACAGTGAGCTAGTTGCCTGCTTCACTCCATGTCTACATGTTCAAGGCATTTGAAATATGAAAATGATGATGATTTTTCTTTTGCTGTCAACAAGAACCAGCAGAGGCTCAAAACTTCGTATGGATACATCATGTTCATTACTAGCTACAAGTCTATGCCCTGAGGTTCAGACACATGAAATGTACGATCTTAACAGGAGAAGAAGAAAAATGAACTTACTGTTTAATGAGCTCTTTGAAAAAGTCCTGAGGATTCATGGGAACAGAGTTGGTGATGATGTGAATGCAGCAGGGCAGAGAGAGAGAGAGTCTTCACCATGAAGTTCAAATCTGGAACTGTCTTTGTTTTCAAAATTCTGCTGCTTATAAAGTCTCAGGACAAAAAAAGTTGAGTAACAATTGGAACGACTACGTCCCCGACTTTGACCGAAGATTCTGACCGTCGTTGGAACATCAAAAGTCATCGCGGATCACGGAACTTCCCATGATGGTCAACGGATGACCTCGGTGGGGGAAAATATCGTTACATTTTCCCTCTTTAACGGGCATCGCCGCCCTGTGTGACGCAACCTCCGATAATCGGCTGTGTGTGAGCTAGCAGAGAAAGTTAGGCAATGTTAGACGTAGACAAGGTGAAGAAGACGCTCCTTGGTTTGAGTGTTACTGAAACCAATTTTTGATGATCGTTATACACAATAGCGTTAACAGTATTATCGACACTTAATACAATACAGGTAATTATTGAGTTAAATGAAGATTTGTGAGAGAAAAAAATTGTCACAAGATAGTTTTATTGAACTAAACAGAGCCTAAAGTAATAGGATAATAAAAGGAAGCCTGGACTAAATGATTACCAGGGAGGATTCTTAATGAAAAGATATTTTGTCCCAGTAACAAATCATGTCCAAAAAAGCTTTTTCTCTACTAATATAACGACGGTTCGGCAAAGTAAAGGCGTTTTGTCATCTCACTCGGCCTCAGGCGAACGCCTTTATTTCGAAAAATAGGCGTTTTGTAAAATTAAAGGGGTTTTGTCTCGCTTCAGCAGAAAAAAGGGCGTTTTGAAAAATTGTTTTTTTAAAACAATATAAAAATGGCTAAGATTTTTCAAAACCTGATAAGCTCATAAGATGCAGATTGTTGATGAGAATCCAATAATGAAATAAAAAATTTTGGCGCCAACATGCAAAAAGGCGTATTGTCAAATCACGTTATGCACAGCGCGCTGTTGCTTGATGCATTAAAAAATAAAATGAAGCCCTGCCAATTGGAATCGGCAAAAATTAAAAGGCCTAGGCCAGGGAGAAAGATCACAGCAATGGAGATGGCACTGAACCATTAAAGTTGGGCTGGACATGGACAGGTGAGTCGAGCATTATTTTCAGTCATATGAAGGAAATCGCTTATCTGCATACACTATGTTGATAAACATCACAAAATATTGTTCTACATAAATGTATTATTATAATGTTTTATTTTGGTAAATCCAGAATTACTTGGCATTAACTTGTTGCCCTTGGATCTGGATCTTTTTCTCTAGTATTTTCATATATATATAAAAAAAAAAAAAGGTCTTTTGACTTGTAAACGGGAACGTCTGAGAAGAGAAATATTTAATTAGACATTGAAGCATTCTTCCAGGCACTAAGTAGTAGTTTCCACTGTTAAAGTTCTAGAGCTTCTTTTTATCAACTGCCCGAGAAGGTTTTAAAACCATAAACGGTCGCATAGGACCTTTAATCGTAATTTTAGTAAGAAGTACTACTGAAGTAGATCTAGATTGTATAGTATGCAACAGCGAACATTCTTGCGTCAATCCGACATAGATTCGTAAAAGATTTCCTTAGGATTGGCAGGATGAACGTAGGAGCAGGTCAGCGACATCAGCCGGTGTAACAGGCCAAAATATACCCCCCGCCCAGACAATACCCGGTGTAGCAGGCCAGATTATACCCCCGCCAGACTATACCCGGGGTTAAATTGGCCTAGCCCAGAATATACCGTATATTCTGGGCTAGGCCAGTTTATACCCCGGGGTATACTTTGGGCTAGGCCAGACTATACACCCCCCCCCCCCAGTCCAGATTATACCCCCTACTTAAAAAAAAAACAAACAAATCAAGACACAGTTTATTTCAACTTTAGTTTAAATTGTTCATTATCACTGTCATCAGGTACCATACTGAAGCATGCATTCTTGACTGTTGTAAATTATGATGCATTAAAGAGAAAATAAACATGCGGTTTTGCATATACAAAAGGTTTGAAAATCCAGTCAAATTGATATGATTAAACTTTAACACTAATTTTGCTTGTGTCCGTTGGAATTATTTTTGTTTTTTTTTGTTTTTTTTTTATAATTGGTTGTCCATGAGATAAAGATATTATTATATTGTGTTTTTTTTTGTTTGGCACCACTGACATATACTTAGTGGCAAGGTATGAACTAATTATAAGACTCATAAATGTAAAGTTATTTTAATTTTATTTTAATTTTTGAAAATCAGAAATGTGCTTGATATGTCAGAACAATTAGATCTACATATAAAGTTACAATAATGCAGAGAGAAAAGGCCGGGAAAGAACACACAGAGAAAACAACAACAACAACATTTTAATAACCCAACTACTGACAGATGGTGCAATTCCATCATCAAGCAGACCTTAAATACTCCACACCAAATTAAATACATACTAAATTTTTTTCACATCACGAACATAACCTGTCCTGATCCACTTGAGACATTACAGAATGCTAACCAGTAATATACAGTAATAAAAATAAGAACTCGAAATCATCTTATTTACTCTTCAAAATAAAGAGAATATAATCAATATCAGAATCATCATCATCATCTTGGAATATTCTTAAGATAAGAAGGAATGTAAAAATTACCTACACATCATTCTAGAAATTGGGGGACAAGGTGATCTAGAGGCAAGGTGCTCGCCTCTCATGCCAAGGGTCCCCGGGCAGTGCAGGCATGTTGGAAATTGGGATTTTTCTCATATTTTCAAGTCCCTGATCCTATTGGGGCGTAGGATCGAGTACCTAGTCTTCTAGATAAGGATGAAAAATTAGGAGGGCCCGTGTGCACGTTAAAGATATCGTGGCAGTTGGACATCGTTAAGAGCCGGCACAGAACAGGCCGCTGCCCGGGCAAAATTGAAATTAGTAGATTAAAATTTATCCATATCACCCCCCCCCCCCCCCAACCAGCAACAACAAAATTTATTATTCATTATTAAATAAATATTATTATCAATAAATGTTCAAATATTATTTGAGTTGTGAGTTGTAAACTGCGCCTAACAGGCTGCGTTACAATTTGCTCTGAGATAGAGAGAGGTAGAGAGAGTGAGCGAGACAGGGAGAGAGAAAGAAGCGGTGTAGTGTGTTGAGCGCTTCGCATGCGCTCCATTCTGCTCGGTGGTTGACGTGTTGCTTCTGTAAAGCGAATGGAGAATTTTAAATGGATATGCGCTATATAAATGCCATCTATTATTATTATTATTATTATTATCTATAAGCAGCAATGTGTGTGTACCAAGTACATGTATATGTAAAAAATGTGTTAAATCTGTTCACCTATTCAAGTAGAACTGAACAGAATGCTTTTGTAAAGTGGCTTTGATCGTCGTGAAAACTGACAGATTAAATCCACTGAGACAACAGTGCATTGTAGAAAGTAATTACAGTATGTCATGACAAAAATTTGATGGATCATGTTGCGTTAATATTTCTTGTTAGTAAATTCTTTGATAGCTTATTTGTAGAAAGATATACATTTCATGTACCTTATGGTTTAAGACACTGATTAGTTTGCAAGGCATTTGAAAGATTGAACTTACATGTTGTAGTGAATAAGGGTTTGTCACTTGCGAGTGAAATATTAAAAAAAAAAAAAAAAGACCTTGTCCGTCTATACCTTCCTAAGCTTGACACGTCCCTTGCCAGAGAATTTGACAACAGTGTATTCGCGCACAAAAATACTCTAAAATGACTTCATTTTTATGAGTGTGTTAATTATTTCATCCATTGCGACTAAGTGTATGTCAGTGCCAAACTAACAATACAATGCAAATTTTACTCATGGGCAACCAACTATAAAAACAACTGCAACTTGACAACGAACGTAAACGAAATGAGGGTTAAAGTTGAATCATATCAGTTTGAATGGATATTCACCCCATAGCGATAGCATATCAATACATAGTAATTTATGTTTTTCCTCTGAATTGTATTATGATTTACTATATGGAAGTCTAGAATGTATGTATGTATGTATTATTATGGTGCCCGTTGACAGTGATAAAAAAATGAATCAAACTATGATTGAAATAAACTGTGGTATTCAGGCCAGACTATATTCCACCAGTCCAGATTATACTCCCATAATCAGGCAAAATATTCAAGGATACAACATTAAGTTTTTAAAATTTTATTTCACCCGCAAGTGACATGCCTTTATTCACTATAACACATAATTGCAATATTCACTAACAAGAAATTCTGTTACTGTAACATGATCCATCGAATTTTGCCTTAACATGCTATAGATCTTACTTTTTGCAATACACCGCTTTTGTCTCAGTGGACTTATTCTGTCGGTCTACTCAACTGTCAAGGCTATTTCACTAAAGCTTTCTGTCCAGTTCTACATGAATAGTTAACACATTTCATATACATGTACATAGGTGATACACACACACATTGCTGCCGTTTCTACACTCCCTCATATATCTATGTATTATTCCAAGGTGATGATGCTGATTCTTATATTTATATTTCTCTTTATTTTCAAGAGTAAATAAGACGATTTCGTGTTCTTATTGTTATTAATGTATATTACTGGCTAGCATTCTGTAACATTTCAAGTGGATCTGGACAGGTGGAATTCATCAGGGAAAAAAATGTAGTGCCTATTTAGTTTTATATGAAGTAGATGATGGACTTGCACCATCTGTCAGTGTCAGTTGGGTTACTAATTATGTTTTTATTATTTTTTTCTATGTGTATTGTTTTCCGGCCTTTTCTCTCTGCATGGTTGTAACAAAAAATACAATGTATGTTTTACTCATGGCCAACCAATTATCAAAATAATAATAATGACAATGATATCAACAGACACGAGTGAAATTAATGCTGAGGTCTAATCATATCAGTTTTAATGGATACTCAACCCTTCTGTATATCAATGCATTTTAATGCATGTTTGTTTCCTCTAAAATGTATCATGATTAACAGGAGTCATGAATGTATGTATGTATGTCACAAATCCCAGACTGGGAGATGTAATAAGTTATGACAGGACAACAATCACGAACGAACAAGTTTAACACTTAACAGAACAACCCATCAGACTCACACATTTATTAAACATAATTATACAGATAATAGCGCAATTACATACATTATATTATTGAATTTAACTGCCGTACAACGGCCTTATTCCCACATGCACTCTTCCTCGGATCCACAACCCGGTAGTTACTTCCTAAAGACACTTCGGCCTCAGCCTCTCCCCTCAGGGTCTTAATAGCACATTAATAATTCACTGGCACCGCAGTCTCTCAATATCACCTTCCTATTGCCATAACACCTTAGCATTCCACTAGCACCTCAGCAGGGCAATAGCACATTATCATTTCAATAGCCCATCAACATGGCAATAGTACATTTTCATTTCAATAGCCCATCAACGTGGCAATAGTACATTATCATTTCAATAGCCCATCAACATGGCAATAGTACATTATCATTTCGATTAGCACATTCACGCTCATATCTACGTCCCTGTCCGTGGCCAGACTGCCACGACTTTATGTGCCTCTACTGTCCTGCACCGACAGCCTCACTCTTGGCCTATGTGTGGCCCCCGGCCCTATGCTGGCCTATCCCCTGTGCTCACCGAGGTGGCTCTTCGGCCCGTCCCCGACACCTACAGAATAACATTACATTGGTATAATACCATACCATTTCTATTCACTCCACCTCTCCTTACAACCCATGAAGCGTACACACAATAGTTCACATTTCACTCACCAAACATCTTACGGTAACACACCTCCATCGTAGTACACAATACTCACTCGTGCTACAAATCCATGAACTCACTTTCATCTATCGCTCATGGCGCACATTGCTATATCCAGTATCAAGGACTTCCACATTCCTCACATATACTTATTTACATCATGGTCGTAGACGAATATAATACATCAATCATAATTATCAATCATCGTTTCACCTACCAGTCATCACTGGAAAAAACTCTCTCACTAGTCTTCCGACTGCTCTCCTTATGTTCGCCCACTGGGCTTTCTCTTGCGTCCGCTCTTTAGGACGTTCTAACTTGCAGTGATAGTAATACAGCGCTCTCGCCTCATTCAGACCCCCCTACTCACATGCACGCTTTCCCTTACCCCGTGGGCCGTGGGTTAATTTTACTCTCCTCCTTTCCCCCCGTAATTATTAACTATCGCTCACTCCACTCGTGACAATGTACACCAATTTAAACTAAGGCTGAAATAAATTGTTATTGTTTTTCCTCTAAATTGTATTATGATTTATGGGTGTCAAGAATGTGTTCATGTATGGATTAATATGATATCTGATGACAGTGATAAAGAACAGGCTATAAACTGTGGTCTTGACTTGTTTTCCAAATATACCCCGGGGTATATTCTGGGCTAGGCCAGTTTAACCCCGGTGTAACAGGCCAAAATATAATTTTTATGAGCTCGTTAATTATTTCATCCATTGGGACTAAGTGTATGTCAGTGCCAAACAAACAATACAGTGCAAATTTTACTCATGGGCAACCAACTACAAAAACAACTACAATATGACAGCGAACGTGAGTGAAATGAGGGTTAAAAGTTGAATCATATCAGTTTGAATGGATATCCAACCAATAGCATATCCATACGTCATAATAATGCACGTTGTTTCTTCTGATTTGTATTATGTTTTACGGAAGTCAAGAATGTATGTATGTATTTATTACTGTGATGCCCGTTGACAGTGATTAAAAAACGAATTAAACTATGATTAAAATAAACTGTGGTCTTTACTTCTTTATATAAATAAAAATAGGGTATAATCTGGACTAATGGTGTATAGTCTGGCCTAGCCTAAAGTATACCCCTGGGTATATACTGGCTTAGTCTGGCGTGATGATAATCTGGCCTGCTACACTGGGGTTAAAGAGGCTTAGTCTATTTTGTACCCCCAGGTATATTCTGGGTTAGACCAGTTTGGCTAGGCCAAACTATATTCCACCAGTCCAGATTATATTCCCATATTCAAGCAACATATTCAAGGATACAACATTTAAGTTTTTAAAATTTTATTTCACCCGCAAATGACATGCCTATATTCACTATAACACATTACTGCAATCCTTCAAATGCCCTGCAAACTAATCTAGTGCCTTAAACCATGAGCTACATGAAATGTATACCTTTCTACACATAAACTTTGGCAAGGTCAAACTATATTCCACCAGTCCAGATTATACTCCCATATTCAGGTAAAATATTCAAGGATATAACATTAAGTTTTTAAAATGTTATTTCACCCGCAAGTGACATGCCTTTATTCACTATAACATATTACTGCAATCCTTCAAATGCCCTGCAAACTAATCTAGTGCCTTAAACCATGAGCTACATGAAATGTATACCTTTCTACAAAAAAGCTATCAAAGAATTTACTCACAAAAAATTTTAACGCAACATGATCCATCGAAATTGTGCCGTAACATATTGTAATTACTTTCTACAATGCACTGTTGTCTCAGTGGATTTAATCTGTCAGTTTAGAAGACTATCAAGGCTACTCTACTAAAGCTTTCTGTCCAGTTCTACTTGAATAGTTGAAAAGATTTAACACATTTTTTTTTACACATAGTCGGTACACACACATTGCTGCTATATAGATTCTAGAATGATGTGTAGGTCATTTTTATATTCCCTCTTATCTTTATAATATTCCAAGACGATGATGATGATTCTGATATTGATTATTATTATCTTTATCTTCAAGAGTAAATAAGATGAGTTCGTGTTCATATTGGTTAGCATTCTGTAACGTTTCAAGTGGATCTGGACAGGTTAAGTTCACGATGTGAAAAAATGTTAGTATGTCTTTTGTTTTCTGTGAAGTATTTAATTTCTGCTGGATGATGGAATTCCACCATCTGTCAATTGGGTTATTAAAATGCTGTTGTTATTTTTTTTTTCTCTTTGTGTTCTTTCCCTGCCATTTCTCTCTGCATCATTGTAACTTTGTATATAGATCTAATTGTTCTGACATATCGTCGGTCCCGTCGCAAAGGGGCGAACACGTCAAAATTCCAATTTTCACTTTTTGGGCTTTTCGTTATCCTTATACTTAGATCCACAATGTGTGTAAACAGTTTTACAAACTGTGCCTTAATTACGTAATTACGGCCCACCCTACAGGGGCGAACAGCCCAAGCCTTGCATGGCTTAGCGGCGAAGACGGTACTCGCCCCTTTGTCACGGTAGACATCTAGCCACCTGGGATGGCCGGCAGGGCGAAAAGAACAATGACTGCAGTCGACGGGTAGTCTGGGTCACTGATAGAGACCGCTTCTCAAGACAATTTTGTTTCGTCTTCAAAGGGATTAAGAAAATACCGCCTAATGGAACAATGGTTTTGACTTTCGTGGTCCGGTAAATGTTCCCGCCCCATGTCAATTGACGTTGCATTTTGTTTCCGAGTCGTCCAATAAACTCAATGGTTCGATGTGATTCCAACTTTGTCGTCCTGGCTGTCCCCGCGCCTTTTTCCTTTTTTGGAAGTTTTACGTGCGAAACTTTGACGATGCAATTTGTATCCGAACTACCCAATTACATATACTTACTGCAATTTATTTTCGGGAACATCATCCTGCAAGTTATCGGAATAGACCAGTGAGAGAGGTGCCATTTTTTGAATGTCGAATTTAGAGAGGATGTAATAGCTGATCATTTGGATGTTTGCTTTTCTATATGATGGATCATCTCCAGTTTTCAAGAAGAAGGTGCATGGTTGAATTGTTATGGGCAATAAATGCAAAGAACGAGCACAGTGCTGTCCCAGCAAACAGTGTGAATAATACAGAGACCAACACATCAGTAAGCGCTGGATTTCCATCGGATCTACAAGACGTTTCTGTGGACGGTCCGAGAAGCGAGCACGAGATGGGGAACGGACGTTTCAAGCAGTTGAAAATCAGCCACATGAATTTGCCGCCCAATCACCTGTCTTTATTCTCTTTTGTTGTTAGGAATAAGCAGAGTGTGCGTACACTCTAAAAGTGACTTCCACTGGGTAAAATTGAAAATGCGAGCGCTTTCTTTACCAACCAGAATGTAGAAAAATGAAAGACGTATATATCGATACCAAATATACTAAGGTATCGATTGAATAGTTGGCCATATCAGCTGTCGAACATCCCCCTAGTTACGACGATTAATTGCAACCAACTTCACAGCAACGACCAGTCATCTCTGAAACACATTCTTCTTGAGGTGACGCTGACAGGCTAATTAAACTGATCCACAAAGCCAAACAATATGGCGGAAGATCCAAACAAATCTTACTGTGTCATACGCATTCCATGTATTGAGCTATTTCGGAGTGGGCAACTACCAACTACTCATCTAAGAGGTTGTAATCGTTCTGTTACGATAATATTAACTCTTGGCACTGTTTGTCTTCAGACCAAATCATCCCCTTTGACGGGCTCATGTTTTGATGAAAATTTCAGCTGTCAGAACTGGTTCATGTACGCAACTGGGTAAGAGAGTCCAACATGTTTTTCTGCGTACGATACCAAGTTTCGTCAGAGAAGAAAGGGAAATTTGCTGTAACTTTGAAATGATTTTATTTGTTAAAAACGTTAATCCTTCAGACAAGCAAATGTTGACCTTCAAAAGACAGTTATGAAAAATAAATGTTTTTCCGAAATACGATCCAACATCAAATATTTTTCCGCCTTAATTAAATCAATAACTCCCTGGAGTACGTCACGTTTATATTATTTACAGAGAAATTTCGGGAATGCACCACTGATAACATGCCAGCAGAATGCTTACCAATCTCAGCATTGAATATGTCGGATTGAAGGTTTAAAAAAAAAGCACATCTACGATTTGGCATTTAACAAGAGCAATGGAGTTGTTGTAATTGTTTTACCAATTCAGTGTGCCGGCGATTCAGAGTTGAATTGGTACAGCATTTGCAAGTGGTACACTGCATTGAAATATATCACCAAACCTTTATAATAATAATGTGTAGTCAAAATTTAAAGGAAGCTGTTGTCACAAAATTACCACAGATAAAATGCTTGAATTCTCCTTTTTCAATATTTTGTAATGATGTCTGTTTATTGTTTCCTATAGGTCAAACAATTGATTTGATAACCCACCTGTGCCCCGAAACGAACGCAATTTTCACCGGAAACAGTCGAAGATAATTTAGAAATCACACCATTATTTATCATCGTACATTTTTTTCTTTTTTTACTTTGGGACATCTAATCAAGGTGATAAATTTCATAGTAATCATAGACTAGTTTATGGCCTAAATCACTGTCGTATTGGATAAACGAAATACGATCCTAAAGTTCAGGTTGGAATGTACATTACCGCACACTTTGTGTAAGTCTTCTCAAATTGGTTCTATTTGTACTTCCAAGTTAGAACTACATCGAGAAGGACTCGATTCAAAGAAGAATTATTTTTCCATACATTGTTAAAACGTTTCATCACGGAAAACAATATCAAGAAACAGAGTAATTCAGCAACTTCATCCATTTTTTTTTAATATGCTCCTCCAAGCACGTACTACATGGTACATGACACGACTAAGAGGAAAAAAAACAACCTATCCCATGTTTCAGAGTTAAATTTTCAATTTAGGCTAGTTCTATTTGATTCAAAAACGACTATCCATTTCTAAGCGCTTAAAAGTTTAACATGGGACAGGATAATTCTGTCACTTTATCTTCTCTCTGTCTCTCTCTTTGCATTTATAAATAGGCTACACCATAATTGTAGACTGCTGATCCAAGCACATGTATGATGTACTACTTGTCTAAGTAAACAAAATTATTCTATGGTCAAAGGATATTTATACATACGGGAAGAGTAGACGTGAAAGTAAAGGAAAAGAAAAGAGCACAATGATTGGCAGCCAATAAATTTCAATAAAAAATGTTGCTGCATCTTTTCCCGATATTATGTGGGTGCAGAAGTCACATAACAATTTGTGTTGTTTATATTATTTACTTCCTCGCTAATAGGATAGGCATGAACTTCAGACCGTCCCTTGTTTTCTGTAGAAGGCCGCCTTTACTGTCAATAGAAATACCATTATCTTTATGGTGGATGCGGCATTTAGGAATCTGCTGGTTTCCGCCTATTGAAGCTTGCAGCTTCAGATGTGCTTTAGCTCAGCAGAAAACTGACCCCCAACAAAATCCCATTTTCTTCTCCGAAATGAGAAATGAAGTAAAAAAAAAGTCCTTCTTTTCAGTTAATCTCACATGAAGAATATTCATGCCGCATTTATGAATTGTCGCACATAATATACACATTCATTTCTGCCTTTTCACATAATGTAAAAAAAGCACTACAGCATACATGCAACACTCAGATGAAACATTTTATTATAGACGTTGTCTTAAACCATCACAGTTTCCATCATCATCCTATTAAATCATCAGTCGTTCAACGTTCTTGGATGGAAGCAGGAGATCCTGCTCTCAACTGCCACCTCTTCATTCCTTTCCAATCCTTCTATCTACACTGAATAGTCAATAAACTAACCTCCACGATAATTAAGTCACTCAACTATTTCCACACTGATTAAATAGTGCCTCCTGCTAGAGCAATAACAACGTTCATTACCCCAACCATACACATCCAAGAGACAGGCATTTCTTCAGGTTCAAACAAACAAAGGAACCAGCAGACCAGTCGCTATTAGGGAAAGAATGAGTGACCTCACAAGACAAAAACTGGACAATCTCGACCAGTTACCATGGTTGACTTGCTGGTCGAAGACGGAAAAACATTTGGACTGAGAAAATCTTTGAATTTCCTCTTCGTCTTGTTTGTAAAAGACATCTTGAGCACATCCCAGGATACACGGTTCGCCTTGTCTACTTTGTATAGCGCCTTCATATGTTTCTGTGCACAAACATACAGTGGTAGATGTGTTGTCTACGATTTCAGAAACATTATGGTCCACCTTAAGATTGAGGTATTTGTCATAAAGGTTGTAAGTTCTCAATTGCACCTGAGGTGTTCTTGAGGAAAGAACTTTTGGAGGTGTCTTTTGTGTTTTCAGATAAGATTTCAGTGCTATGGCCATCCGCAGGAGCTGTTTTACGTAGTTCAAAAAATCAACTTCTCTCGTAAAATCATAAGCTAGGACGTACAACGTCAAGTTCAGCATGGAATTATAGCCAATCAAAGGAGTAAACGTAACATCTCCAAAGTCCTGATCGAAATGGGTTTCTAAAAAACAGTAAATAAAAGCTGACAAAGTAGTGCCCTCGTTATTCATAGATGATTCTATCTGATCGTCTGGAGACAAATCGAAATATCGACTGTATTGTAACGGAACATCGCCATCATCTGAAACTGCGATTCGCTTAAATATTTTAATTTAGCAAGTTCCATCAGGTCGCATGATGAAGCTATTGGTACAGCCGCGTAATTTACATTCAAAATTCTCATTCAACTTTTCATTTTGAGTTTTCTGTGACACGTCACACTCTGCATTTTTCCATGGCATTCTACTCAGTATATTTCTTGGTCCAGCCAAAGAGATACTCAGTTTTTCTTCAGAAAATCTCATAATGACAGAAAAGATGGGCTCAGTTCGTCTGTGCTTGAATACATCAACATTAAGTATGGCTGTCTCTTCAATTCCATTACACAAAGCGCAGTATCTGTTGTTGTAATTTAAATCACCTGGCTCTACAATCACATAAGAAATGAAGGCCTCGCATTTATCTTGTAGAGAGGGATTTTGTAACTGTGCCTGGTCTGGGCACATTCTGATGGATTTTGGGATACAAAGCCTGTGTGAGGCATTATTAGGCAGGTTGCTGGGTGGAATGTAGGTCACTTTATCTTCACTTACCATACTCGGTGGCATCAAATTTACTTGGAAAAAATTCATTTTGGTCATGAATCTAGTGACCCACATGACAGCTTGGGATTCTGGTTTTGCATTACAAGAGAAGATTTGCCAGTTTCTGTAGACCAGGCCAGTGGTCTTGTCAGTTACAGGTGTGTTTGTATAAAACTGATCACTGAAGAAACCTCTTCTAAATCGTCTCCTTTGGTCAAGTCTACAGACACTGGTGTAGTGACATCCACATGTGTCTTCCGTTGGTCACCATGGCCAGTCCAACTTTGAGAAAAATATGTGTTTGATCTGGACTTTTCAGGACAGCTTGAAATGAATAACATCCCCTCCTTGTAACATTCAACCTCCACATCCCTCATCTTTCCATAAAGATTGATCCCTTCTTCCATTACTTCGGGGCATTCATTTGCCATATCTTCACAACAGATTTTGTAGGCTGTACACTGGACATCACAGGAACAGGGCATCTGGAACAATTGACCACATTTACTACGACAAGAGGCCTCCACGTTTATCTTGACATTTGACTCTTCGCCACCAGTGGAGAGATCCGAGCTTTGAGCCAAAGAATTCTCAATGTCTCCAGATTTCAAACCCGCAATTTGCTGTCTGTCCATTGATACTGTTGAAGGGAAATCGTGTTTTGTAGATTGTGTGACTGAACTGAGGCCATTTGAGTGGCCAAGTTCTCCACCAGGAATCATCATTTTAAGGGTGACAAATGTCTTCTTGATGACAGGCATTGACGTCTGTGTACTCGGACCGAACACCTCAGTGTTTGACCCATGTATGGGATCAATAGATGTGTCCTTGGGCGACGGGCTGGTGGGACTGACATTCGGTACAGGAATAATTTCTCCTTTATCAGATACCATTGCATGTAATCTGTTATGCTCGTTTTGAGATTTAGGATGAAGCAGTTTATCGCTGCAATTGGTGTTCATATTCGAAGAAAACAGCAGAATACAGAGGAATGCATGAAAGACTGCCATTGTGTCATAAATGCCCGTCCAAATCTGAAATATTATTATGTAAGAGTGAAATAATGAAAAAACAACATGTAATAATTAGGTATCACTTTTATCTCATTTCGTCGTAGACATAAGTAGAATAGCAATCCATTTCCATTAGAGTCTTTAGATGAGGCTAGTTTGTTTTCTTTAATTGTGGCTCCTGATTTATATTTTTACACTCTTGACTCCTTGGTCGCATGGTGAATTTAAAAAAAAAAAAAAATTCTGAAAGAATATCCTGCCAGGTTCATTTTCACCAGGATGCCCTGTGCTCTAATGTAACTCAGTAATGTAATCATCTTGGTGCTAATGTTCCACGTGGCAGAAAACAGCGGGACCCATGTGGCAAAATATGGGCCCTTCGGTCCACCTTTTACCAGTCAGGCCTCAAAGCAAACCTGGAATAATGTTATGATAGTTAAAGACATGTTTTTTAGTATAACATCTGAGATTCTTTATAGAGAGATGTGTTCTGTAGGATAGTGTGACACGACTTAGACCATTAATTTTTAGCGGTCCCAGCAGGGTTGCTATGTAATATTTGTACCGTTTCTGCGCGTCATTTCATAATACAGTTCGTTGTCCGTCCAACGTAGTATCAACAAGTTTCACATCAATTTTGCAAGAAAGCGTTACAAAGTCTTGGTTAGAGTAAGGTTTTATACATACAGAGAAGCATGTAGCAAAAATATTTCTGGTTATAATTTCAAATCTACTAAAGATACTAACTGCGGATGGTTGTTGGGCACTTGTATCAGGGCACTTGTAGCAGGGCACTTGTAGCAGGGCACTTGTAGCAGTGTGTCTTTCTATCCGATCATTCTGTTATCCTATCTATTGTCTTGCTTCTTCCTTACACAACATGGTCGTTAGTGTGTCGACGTGCTTTCTCCAAAGTCACACTTCAATTGAGATACTGACCACTTAGTAATCACCATGACCATTCGTTCCATGTGGCAGAAAGCAACCAACTCGATGTCGCAGAAAAAAAAAAGTAGCCAACACACAACAGCCTTTTTGTGGCTTAATCGTGGCCATCTCCATAAATTGTTACTGCCATTTCTGAAACGAAAAGTTTATTTTGGCAGGCGAAACAAACTTAGCCTGACCATTGTACTTTCCTCAAATTTCACTGCACAGACAGTACACCCATTTTGGTCAAAACTGATTGTTAATCCGAACAATAAAATATGTATTAAATAATGGAAGTGCACGAAATCCAATATTAATCAACTGCAGTCTTGGTGCAAACAAAAAAACTAGACACAATAAGATGAGACAGTTAGTACATAAAGTGTGCACAGATTTCGAAATCGCCACCAGCGGCGAATGCGAGGAGGTCATGAACATTGCTATATTTTACATAACCAGTGTAGGGAAATCTTGAACTCTGTTCACTGTTCAGTTATCACAGTAGACCTTTATTAAAGTCACGTATTTTGTAATCATGAGTTCAGTCCCGGTAGGAAAACGCTGGCTTTTTTTTTTAGTCGCAGTAGCACTTCGTACAGTTCTGCATCATTAATGTATCACTGTATCGAGCATTCTTTTCACTAGTAACTGCCCCATTCTTCGAATGGTAAAAAAACAAAGCTCACCACTCCAGACCGAAAGGAATCAGCACAAAGACATTGACGTCGAGACACTTTGGGTCATCCACATAAAATCGGCGATCAATAGATAGACAGCATAGTATTACAGTAGTACACAGTGCACAGTAGTGCGCACCAAGCATTTTTCATGGGCTCATGTGTTCGTAAAAAATGATCTAAATATTTACGCACAGTTTTCTTGGTATGAATGAATGGCACTCACCTCATCTGTATAACACTAAACTCGGTATCACTATCAAAGTTTTTTTGGCGTGGCTGGATCGTGAACTCTAGTTTACATTTCCGGTAAGAGGCGGAAATGACGAAATTGACGGAATTACATTATCACGTCGTATTCGCAATCATGAATTGATAACTGATAATTATAACTGAATTTCTGGGAAAAGTAAAGAGTTTCGGGAAAAAATTAGCTCCACACGTACAGGCTTAATAAATTTTACATACATGTGCCAAGTTTCATTTCTCTACGTTGCGTAGTAAAAAAGCCTTTGCGGTCGCAAAGCTGGGCCCAAGCTCCATTATTATATGATGCAATTCGCCATGGACCCCGGCCCCAGCCAGCACGCAAACTGTGTGCATGATTTTTTTTAGTGGGGTGAAGAAGGGAGTGTCTCATCTCATTGTATCTAGTGTCTTTGGTGCAACTACGATGAGTTTTATCAATGTCTCATGCATTTCCATAGCTGAGGAGTTGAATATTTGAGTCAAACATGGATACTACAAGGGCGAGCCTTCAGGATCTTCCGTGAGCGGGGAGGACGGTAGGGGGCGCTATGTTTGTCTTGTCGATGGGTATTTTTATAGTAAATTCGCAACCTGGCGATTAACACGTAGAATATGATCTCTCTGAATTACTAAAGATGTGTAACCCATAATTATGGTACACCCTCCCAAATAAATACTTTTCTGCAGGCTTTCTTACTTCTTTTTACACCAAGAAAAGTTACTTTTTTTTTTTTTAAGGTTCACGCTGTATTTAAAACGAGGGATGTTGTGTTACCTGGCTGCGATTTTTCATAAACGGTGAGTAAGCTTTGGTAAACAGCCAACGGGAGAGCGGCTTGCCCAAAAGAATTTCCCTCTAACTAAACATGAGCCTAAACTGTTTACATTGTTTTGTATTACTTTGGGTGCTCTGGTTCGGCACGATTTAATCCAAACCTTTCCAAGATGTTCAACTGCTCTATGCTTATCACCCACACACAGATCTGCGGCTTGCACGTTATTGTTGCGGAAAAACACAATCCTTGGATCCACGAAAATCAAAACAATTTGAACAATAATCCTTCATCCCAAAAACTGCACACAAACACACTATAACAAGAATATCACTGTCTCAATTCAGTACAGGATGTTTAATAGATGGACAAATAAGAGAAAAATAGTCGATTTGACCAACAAAAGGGAGACGATCATTATACGCCTGGAAAAAGTGATTTAGATGTATTACTTAATGAATTCCAGCCTGTCAATTTGGATGAAACCATGAAATTATTACTATCGTCATCAAACAAAACATGTATGTTAGATGCCATTCCGACTTGGATTCTCAAATCATGTGCTAGAGAACTCGCCCCATCAATAACATCTATTGTGAACAGCAGTTTTCATGAATCCACAGTACCGGTCGCACTAAAACAAGCACTCGTGACCCCTCTTCTCAAAAAGCCCAGCCTCGATCGCAACAACATGAGCAACTATCGACCCGTTTCCAACATTGCTTTCCTTTCTAAAGTCATCGAAAGATTGGTTGCAATGCAATTGAAGGCGCATCTTACCAACAATGACCTCTCTGTGAAATTTCAATCTGCCTACAAAGAGTTTCACTCTACGGAAACTGCCCTCTTGCGAGTCCACAATGACATCATCAGATATGCAGACCAGAAACAATGTGTGGCGCTCATTCTTCTTGACCTCAGCGCTGCATTTGATACGATTGACCAGGCTCTACTCTTAGCGCGACTGAGATCATATTTCAAGATTGGAGGGAAGGCATTAGAATGGATTAAATCTTACCTAACTGACCGATCACAATCAGTTCTCATTCATTCCTCAACATCTGGAAGGGGTGCAATAACATCACCATCAGCACCACTTATCTATGGGGTGCCTCAAGGCTCTGTCTTAGGGCCCATTTTGTTCATCATGTACACATCACCCCTATCAGACATCATCAGCAGTCATGGATTGGATTATCACCTGTACGCTGATGACACCCAAGTGTACATTCCCATCTGCCAAGGTGATGAGCAACAACGGATCCAGGCCATCGAGAACTGCTTACAGGATGTCAAGCAATGGATGTTTGACAATAAACTCAAACTCAATGACAGCAAAACTGAGATAATTTTACTTGGAGCAAAAAATTCTAGATCTAATGTGAAAATTGATAACTTAAATCTTGACGGTACTACCATCAACGTAACATCTGGAGCCATTAAGAACCTTGGCGTCTATTTCGACTCAGACCTGTCCATGAAAACCTATGTTACAAAACTTTGCCAAACAATGCACTTTCACTTGCGGAATATCAGTAAGATCAGAAAATGTATTGATGAAGAGACCGCAAAGATTCTGGTCCAGGCATTTATTGTCAGTCATCTAGATTATTGCAACTCTTTGCTCATTGGTATCCCTGAGGCAACTATTTATAGATTACAAAAGATCCAGAACAAGGCTGCTAGACTTGTTACTTTATCAAAAACATCAGAACATATTCAACCAGTTCTTCAAAACCTTCATTGGTTGCCTGTTAGAGATCGTATTCGATTTAAGATTTTATGCATTGTGTTTAAATGCCTCAATCAAAGCTCACCAGAATATCTTGCAGAGCTCATTGAAAAATACATCCCACCCAAGAAATTGAGATCAGCAGAAGCAAATTTTATTAGTAGTGCCCAGATCAAGAACAATCATGGGAGAAAGAGCTTTTTCAGTGTGTGCACCTAAAATGTGGAATGACTTGACTGATCATGTGAAACATTCAAACAGCTTGATCCAATTCAAAAGAAAACTTAAAACAGCGTTGTTTACAAAAGCGTATACGCAGGATATGTAACATTCTTGAGACAGTGATTAGGTATAGGTTGATGAAAAGGTGTGTTGTGTGACTGAGAGAACTGTTAAGCGCTTTAGAGCACTCTTCTGTGGAATCAGGCGCTATAGAAATGATTTATTATTATTATTATTATTCGACAGGAAAGTTCAATTTGACTTTCGACACACGCCGGATCGGTCGGTGGCAAGGCAGCATAATTATAGAGGAGCATTTATTATGTTTTTGTATCTGCATTTTGTACACTTCTTTAATTCCATTTGGGAAATTTTGTATTTGTGTCATTACAGCCCTTACAACTGGAGCAGGCACGTCCTTGCCGCAGTGCAGCGCCGATCGGCGTTTTTTTTTGGGGGGGGGGGGGGGGTGATGGGGAAAGGGGGAGTAGTAACGATACATTTGATTTAATTTTGCTCCAGCAGGGGCCTGTTGGGCCTGCTCTTCTCGATTTCGTCCTTATCCGAGAAAACTAGGTGCTCGATCCTACCTACCCTGGGATCAGGGACAAGAAATTATGAATGCACCGATTGGGATTCGAACCCGGTAGCCTCGGCTTGAGAGGCGAGTACCTTGCCTTTAGACCACCCTGTCCCCAAAATACCGCCATTAAAACTAAACTCAGCCTCCAGTCTCTATTTCCCCCAGCCTCATGGCAATGGGCAAGTGAAATCTAAATGTGTGTGAACTGAAAACATCTTTGACCTCCATAGTATAAATAAGAAATGATTTTATACAGTTAATTCGAAGGCCGGGTTGCAAACTATCGTAACTGGGTTTTTAACAAATTTTCATATGAAGCAAAAAACTTCTTCTTCTGTGTTCTTCGTGTCAAACTGCCTCTATCAGGAGGCCGGTAGCCTTTATGAAGGACGCTTTGCTCCTCTGCTGCCCCATATAGCAACTCTGCAGTTGCTGTGGTAACGGCGGCCATATTGAATTTTCACTACATTTTTAAATTAATAATTTTGTGAAAACCATCTGTTGAAATGAGCTCAAAGTTTGCAGACAAGGCAAAAATTGGTATGCAAAGAGCGTTACAACGCCATATTTTCAATAAATTTATCCAATTGGTCATATTCCAACATTGAAGCAGTATGTCACATTTTTATTCCCCCAAAAACTGACAAAACAGTTTTCTAATTACTTTGTCTGAAAAAATGTCATATATGACCCAAATCGGCCATGTAACATCAAAGTATATATATTATTATTCAATGACACATGTGCAGATTTTGAGGGCAATCTGTTCACTAGTTATGGAGAAACTTAAGAACTGAAATTATGAAAAAATGCGTTAAAAACAAAAGGGCCCTAAGGGCATTCTAATTTGCTCTAACTCACAAACAAATATCACATATAACCCAAATCGGCCATTGTAATATCCAAGAACATACATCCAATTACACATGTGCAAAGTTTGGGGGCAATCTGTCCGGTGGTTACGGAGAAATTAAGAATTGAAATTGTTTTTCAATTTTGTCTAGACCTAGTCCCAGTGGTCAGGTCATTTAACCCTTACTTTGCAGGATTAAACCCTAAACTTGGAGGACTGTCATAGGTTAAAAACATACCAAATCTTTTTTTTAATTTAAATTTTAAAGACTGGTTACCATAGTTTCCCATGAATTACTTCCCCAAAAGTAAATCTCAAATCTGTTTCTCTCAGCTACTGCCAATAGACTGTTAAATCAGGTGACTTTTTTATGTTCAGCGGTAGCCTGGCTCAACCAATGAAATGGCATTGCCATATGTGTTAATGTACAGATTTCACAGTTCCCATTACACTACTGAACTGATCTAGACAACTGCATTTAGTTAAAACATCCTTGTTAGAGCACGATAATTCTCCTCTGACAGCAGCAGTATTAACAAAACACGTCAAAAAGTGACCACCAAGTTAAGCCTGGGAGCACAGCCATAAAGGATATCTCATAGTACAAAATCTGAGAATTTTCATAAAGCTTGCGTTGCTACCAGAAGACAGGCAAATTTTTTAGCGTCGAAAGTTTCTCTTGTCATTTCATAATACAAATCTACCAAGGGTGTATTTCGAAATATTTCACTCACAAAATCAAAACTTTAAATTTAAGCCGACATTTCTTTGGCGATGTTCACATACTAAATATGAATGGAAGCGTTACAGCCTCTGCCAAATAACGTACCTGGGTTCACGCAATAGGAAGAAAGACACAGGAAATGGTGAGCAACTTCGTATTAACGGTTAGTTTTCAATTCTTATTGGCTGACAAATATACAGCTACATAAATTGAATAAGAAAACAGAAAGATAAGTGTTAATTAGTTTTGGTGTCTCAACGTATTAAAGTGATTTATTTCACTATAGGGCAACTGAAACATTCTGTGATATTTTACGTCATGTCAGAAAAACGCCTTAGGTTATTATCTCACCGAATTAAAAAGTCCATAAATCATTGATTTATCGTAGCCGCTCCCTGTGACGGCAGGTAACCATTAATTAATTGTTTAATCTCAGAGATTATCTTCCTGAACGTAGAGCGTCTTGTGGGATAGAAGAGGATTTTTATTTCTCGACGACCACCTTTCCTTCATTCTTGGTCTATTGTTTTTTTTTGGGGGGGGGGGGTGGGGGTGGGGGTGGGATGGGGAAGGAGTTTTACATTATAAGATATAGCTGAACAGTGAATAATAAAAAATTCATCATCTTTTAATTTGTTGTCGTTCTGCTCGAATTTTCACCCTGCCGTTTCCTGTCCGTTCACCAACACTATTACGGGGGAAAAGGGCGCTGTCGATATCACTCAATGGTCCTAAAGAAATGTTGACAAAATAGACCAGTTTACTGCTCAAAATAATGCAGTAATCAAAGAATGAGGATAATTTCCTGCTAGATTATGGTGGGACCACAACAATAAAAAGTAACGAAAGAGGTTTATTGCTGGGGAGCGGACAGATACGGAAAAACTGGACCATACATACAGACCAGGACAAACTATGTAGAAAAAAAAAACAAAAAGCAAGTTTTCGGTATAGGAGACTTTCTTCTTGCACAGTATTATTATTTATATTACAAAGGAAGTAAGGCCTCCATCGTCATCATGAAAGGCTCTTTATCCACTGAGCCTTAAATTCTACAAAATAGCATATTACTCATACTACTACTATTTCCTGTTGCACCCAATGGTGTTTAGGGCAGCAACAAAGGATATCCAGCCCTGTCTGTCCTGGGCCATCTTTGCAAGAGTTCCCCATGAGTGATTGAAGGATTTCATCTCTGCCTCGATTGTTCTCCGCCAGGTTGCCTTGGGTCTGCCTCGCTTGCGCCGTCCCTCCGGTGTCCACTGAAGTGCTGTTTTGGTTATAGAATTTGCTTCCTTTCGCAGCACGTGTCCAGCCATCTCCATCGTCTCATATTACTCATAGAAAGGCGTAGAGATGTGCGTGGAATATTTTAAGACGTCTGGAAGTTGGCCATATTTTTAAATGTTTTTGTTGACTTTGAGCCATATCTGAGTTAAACAGAAGAAAGTGTCCCGACATTTTGGACCAGAAAAAAAAAAGACACAGTCATTTTCTCCCAGTAGAATTAGAACGTATGAAAGGAAATTTCAAGTGACACACTGGTGATCGAAATTCAACTTTAAGAACCACATCTTTGTTGTGAAAATATTGTGCATTACCGTTGCAGCGTTGTTGAGCCATTATTGCAATATATGTTTCCTTGTTCTCTTTCTGTTTCAGATTATTACTGTTGACAACTGAATCTGTCAAAAGAAGTTGAATAAAGCCGTATTTCCGTTTTGGCAATTACGTTTTGCGAACTGTATTAATCGATAACGTCTAGTCCGATCATTGTCATCATCGTCATATTTCACTAACTCATACCCACTGATACAACAATCTTTGTGTATTACCTGAGTCTGTGGGCTAACTAGTAAACACAATGAAAAGAAAAAAAAAACAAAAATGATGCCTATTGTACAGTTGAGGAATGGATACAAAATCTCATTTGCTAATAGTAAAATGATCAGACTAGAGAAAGTCAAATAGAGGGTTCGAGTGAAATAAATGAGCACAACAACAACAACAAAAACAACAACTAAGAATTAATAAAAAATGATCGAAGAACTAAAATAAATACACTTTTGTTTGTTTGTTGCTGATCTACAACTAAAACCATTGGCCTACACTATTTATAACAGCACGTGGATTTAGAATCTGACATGTGGAATCGCATCAGCGTCAACATTAAATCATGTTTTCAACTCTCACACAACTTGATGGTGCATAATTATTGCTGTTTCCAAGCCACGGGGTATTCACAAGTATCCAGTTCTGCAACGCGTCGCTAAAAACTAAATCCCATAAAAAAACATTTTTGAGGAAAAAATATGATCAAGTGATAATAATGATCATTAAAAAGAAAACAACAGATCAAAACATCCCCTTCTATCATTAACTTCAATCTTTTCCTTTTATTTTCGTCTGTATTTGCTCCTCTGATGTCGCCATTTTTCACCAACAAAAGGTAGATCAGATCTTGTTTCCCAGGTGGTTCTCACAGCAACGTGGAATCGACAAAGACAATAATGTATAATGCCAACACGCATTTGACTGGAAGGCATACGATTACCTTGCTGAGTTGTGAATTATTTAAGTCCACAGGTTTCCGGTTAAGAAAAGGACCAACACACTGCAGCATCTCCTGATGATGTACGCTTATTAATTACTAGATGAGCTACCGGGCATTGCCCGGAATAAACAATCATGTGCCCCCCCCCCCCTCTCTCTCTCTCTCATAATGAAAGTAATAAACTACAGTCTTGCTTCAGAACTCATGCGCACCAGAACACTACGCACCATAGTGAGCGCTTGATACGGTTACTTTTTATGACATGCACGGTACTATATATTACGAAACAAACATGCAAAAATACAGATGTTACATAGCAACAAACATTGTCATTTAAAAAAAATACATGCTTGAAGTAAACAACTTTTAATTATAGCCATCGTCTTCCTTATCTCAATTGCCACCTTCCTGCCAAATTTAAGGCCTGAAGAGTGTTTAGTTTGGTCAGTTAGTCATGCCAAAGGTTGCAAGTTACTGAAATATATAATAGATGTATGGGTTGGATGTTTGTAGGCAAGTGCCTTCAGGTGTAGAAGGGTTTGCAGGTATCCGTTGATAAAGTAATTATGATAAAGCTGCTGAACCAAGTTTCCCGTTTTGTCCTCTTCTGCTTTTCCCTGGGAAGTTCTGTTTTTCGTTAGTGGTAGGCGTCCTATAGAAAAGAAGACAGAAGTGCAGTAACATCTGAAATATCGTAACATGGTTTTTAAAGATGAAATATGGAGGGAAAAGAATAGATGAAACAGATAAAAATGCAGCTATGTAAAACTATAACATAAATAAGTCTGTAAAATCAATTTAATCAACACTTTGAAAAATACAAAGAATTCTAAAATTAAAACGAGCCCGTTTTTGTTCCTAAATAAACGGTCACTATTGTAGTGGCTACGGCTACTCAGCTGCATTTATTGTTACAAGATTTGTCGCATAAATACATTTCGCTCACCCATTTGTAGCCTGTTGAAGCTATTCTAGAGGGTTGTTGCTGAGGGTAATTGTTGGCCCAACATAATCTCGCAGGAAATTATGGTCATTCTTTGATTAATGCATTATTTTGAGCAGTAAACTGGTCTATTTTTTCCAATAGTTTTCTAGCACTATTATGGCGGGGGAGGGGGAGACGGCCCTGAAGGTGATTATTTGCTCTTATGAGAACTAGACCATTTTAACTATCTGAATTAGGAGAAAAAACTGTAAAAAAGTGTTTGTCATATGGTTGCCACGGAAAGGCCGCCATCTTTGATTTTGAGTTTCCAAAAAGTGACATCTGCAATGCAGATGTGCTTTGCCAGAATTTAATGAATTTATTTGAAACTTCTCTTATGTCTAATTCAAGCCAATTAAAAATTTTTTATACAGTAGGGAATTTTGGTATCTTTTACAGATCTTAAGTTATGAATTTTTAAAAATCGCACGGCCTCTCATAAAAAACACTCGACTGATATCAGGTGGCATCAAACTACTGAGATCAGTAACTATCTGACAAACCAATTCAACAATAACATTTTCAAAACTTCCAAACATTAAGCTCAGATAACCTTGCATAGAAGCCACACTCGAACTATATTGCATCAATTGAAAGCAATGTGTTGTTGGGAGGTAACAATGGGCACAGAGAGCATCTAGAAGCAAAATATTGGTCACAATTAGTAAAATTTCTGAAATTTCTAACAGTAGTATTGGCTATTTTTAGTATTCAGAATGGCGCAGCAGGAAAATGAATGCTATAATTCCTAGTTACAAAAAATAAATAAAAAATAGGACGTTTAGAAATTCTAGATTTACATTCTCGGGGGATTCATGTTACAATTAGCAAATTAAAAAATGTTTGTAGCATCTTTCAAACAACATCTGGTAAAAAAAAATACTGAGATTGTACCATATCAGTCACTATAAACATTGATCCGAAATAATTTATTCGAAATTGTGAGATTTTCTTTTTTATATGAACAGAGTTTTGAATCCATGATGTAGAATAATGAAAAAAATAATACATCTGATGCTTACAATTCCTGGTTTGTCTATTTGACAGTAAGTGTGGAGAGTATCAAAGCTTTTGGTGGAAAACCAAAAAAGTAGTGAATATTTTTTTTTACCCCATCCCCATTAAAATTGAGCTATGTTATCTAATAAAAGTGAGGACATAGTCGTATCTACAAACGAAATGCCACCTTTTAGCCAATCATATCCGGCAGTTTCTTAGACCCAGGGGTTCACTTTATATGAAAATACAAGAAACAGGAGTATATTTTTCAGTGCAAGGTTTAATGCTTAATTGAAGAGCTAGAGCAAGTTGGCCCCCGGAATGTAAAGAACATACACTAATTAGGACGATTATAAAAGAAAAACTCTTCTCAAGGGACAGTAGACTGATTACAAAGCTGAAGAGAGAAAATACTGACTTATGTTCACTGTTCAGCTATAGCAAAGTAAAAACAGTAGTCACTTAAATCATTCACTACGGAAAGCCGAATATTCAGCTACAGTGGACACCGATTTTCCAACATTAATTTCTAAGCCAACCTCTCGAAATATTGAATCCCATCCTGGTTTACTGATTTTCCTATACCGTAATGTCTAGTTATGTATTATGTCCTGTCCCCTCCCCAAATAAAAAAAAAAGGAACACCCCAATGGACCAAGAATGAAGAAAAGATGGTCGACGAGAAAGAAAGATCTCCTTCTATCCCATATCGCAAGTATAGAGCAAAATTGTTGTATCTCCAGGTTTATGAATAATGGGAGCTGTCTCGGAAACACCACAATGTTGCTCTCAATGACCTCATTTTTAAAGGAGATACAACAATACTGCTTCTCTGTAACTTGGAACTGATTAAAGATGGTGGAATAACGAAAAAATTGCAAGAAGCAGTTTGTCATTACTACAGTATTGCCTTTATGAACCCCAATTCATAAACCTTGAGATACAACAATTTTGCTCTATACCCTCGATATGATCCTATATGTACTAGAAAATAATTGCTCTAAGATTACACAATTAATTAGTGGTTAGCATCCGCCATAGGGAGCTGGTATGACAAGTCAAAGACAGATGGTCTTTAATTCAGGGAAATAATAACCTAAAGCGTGTTCCTGACATGACGTAAAATATAACAAAATTTTCAGTTCCTCTATAGTGAAATAAATCACGTTAATAGGTTGAGAAACCAAAACTAATTTGATCTAACACTTACCTTTCTGTATCTTAATTTAATTTATGTAGCTGTATGTGCCAGCCAATCAGAATTGAAAACTAACCGTTTAATACGGAGTTGCTCACGATTTTCTTGTCTCTTTCTTCTTATTTCATGAACCCAGGTACGTTGTTGTCAGAAGCTGTAATGCTTGCATTCAATATTTATTATGTGAACATTGCCAAAGAAAGGTCGATTGAATTTCAAAGTTTTGATTTGGTGAGTGAAACTTTTCGAAATACATCGTAGGTAGATTTGTATTATGAAATGACAAGAGCAACTTTCAACGCAACAAAATTTGCCTACCTCCTGGTAGTTAAGCAAACTCTATGAAAATCCTCAGATTTTGTACTATGAGATAATTTTAATACAAAACAATATGAACGTAGTTTACGGCTATACTCTCTGGCTTAACTTGGTGGTAACTTCGTGACGTATTGTGTTATATTAATCCTTCTGCTGTCAGAGGAGAATTATTGTGCTCTAACAAGGATGGTTTAGCTAAATAGTTATGTAGATCAGTTCAGTGGTGTAGTGGGAAATGTGAATTCGTACATATTAATTTCATTGGCTGAGCCAGGCCGCTGCTGAAAAAAAAAATCACCTGATTTAACTGACTTTTGGTAGTAGCTGAGATAAACAGATTTGGAATTCCGTTTTACTTTTGGGGAAGTAAATCATGGGAAACTAAAGTAACCAGTCTTTAAAGTAAAAAAAAGAGAGATTGGTATGTTGTTGTTTTTTGGCCCTTGAGAGTTGAAGGTTTAATCCTGCAAATTAAGGGCTATATAACGTTTTACAAATATCGTAACTTTTAGGCCTGATTGAGAAAATTATTGAGTTTTTTGCTCCTCATGCAAAATTGTTAAAAACCCAGTTACGATAGTTTGCAACCCAGCCTTGGAATGAATTGTATCAAATCGTTTCTTACTTCTACTATGGAAGTAAAACATGTTTTCTCTTCAAACAAATTTACATTTCACTTGCTGATTTCCGTGAGATGGCGGGGAATAGAGACAGGAGGCTGATTTTAGTTTTAATGAGGGTATTTTTGGGACAGGGTGGTCTACAGACAAGGTGCTCGCCTCTCATGCCGAAGGTACCGGATTCGAATCCCGGTTGGTGCAGGCATGTAGGAATTTTGAGATTTTCCTCATATTTTCCTGTCCCTGATCGTAGGGTAGGTAGGATCGAGCACCTAGTCTTGTCGGATATGGACGAAATACTCGAAGGCCCCGTGTGCATGTTGCTAACGTTAAAAATACCTTGCCAATTGGAAATCGCGAAGAGCAGGCCGAACAGGCCCCTGCCGGGTCAAAATTAAATCAAATTTACCCCCCCCCCCAAAAAAAAAACAACAACAACAACAACAACAACAACCAACTGCCTGACCAGCCCCGCACTGCGGCGACGACGTATCTACTCCAGTTGTAACTGGGCTGGAATGACACTAACGTAAATTTCTCAAATGGGATTAAAGAAGTATACAAAATATAAAATACAAAAAAATAGAAAAACATAATAAATGCACCACTATAATATGATGAGTTGCGACAGATCCATCTGGTGGGTGTCCAAGGTCAAATTCAACTTTCCTGTGGAATAATATCAACATTTTTTTTTCTATTTCTTTCTCTTATTATTCAAAGCGTTTCGCTTTTTGTGGATTCAAAGTCACGAATTGTATTTCTCCGCAAACAATACCGTGCAAGCCGCAGATCTCTGCATGGGTGATAATCCATGCTTTCTGCCACATGGAACCAATGGCCACCGTGATTACTAAGTGGTCAGTATCTCAATTGAAGTGTGACATTAGGGAAAGCAGGTCGACACACTAACGACCATATTGTGTAAGGAAGAAGCAAGACAATAGATAGGATAACAGAATGATCGGATAGAAAGACACACTGCTACAAGTGCCCTGCTACAAGTGCCCTGCTACAAGTGCCCTGCTACAAGTGCCCTGCTACAAGTGCCCTGCTACAAGTGCCCTGCTACAAGTGCCCTGCTACAAGTGCCCCTGCTACAAGTGCCCTGCTACAAGTGCCCCTGCTACAAGTGCCCTGCTACAAGTGCCCTGCTACAAGTGCCCTGCTACAAGTGCCCTGATACAAGTGCCCAACAACCATCCGCAGTTAGTATCTTTAGTAGATTTGAAATTATAACCAGAAATATTTTTGCCACATGCTTCTCTGTATGTATAAAACCTTACTCTAAGCAAGACTTTGTAACGCTTTCTTGCAAAATTGATGTGAAACTTGTTGATACTACGTTGGACGGACAACGAACTGTATTATGAAATGACGCGCAGAAACTTCAAACTGTACAAATTATTATTACATAGCACCCCTGCTGGGACCGCTCAAAAATTAATGGTCTCAGTGCAGTCACACTATCCTACAGAACACGATCTCCCTATAAAAAATCTCAGATGTTAGACTGAAAAACATATCTTTGAATATCATTACATATTATTCCAGGTTTGCTTTGAAGCCTGACTGGTAAAACGTGGACAGAAGGGCCCATATTTTGCCACATAGGTCCCTTTGCTTTCTGCCACATGAAATATTAGCACCATCGTGATTACTGAGTTACATTGGAGCACAGGGCGTCCTGGTGGAAATGAACCTGACTGTACATTCTTTCGGATAAAAAAATAAAATAAAAATAAAAGTTCCCTGTGCGACCAAGGAGTCAAGGAGTTTAGTGAAAATAATATAACTCAGGAGCCACAGTAAACGACAACAAGAAAACTAGACTCAGATAGAAACTCCAATGGAAACGGATTGCTATTCTATTTATGTCAGCATGGAGATGAGATAAACATGATATCTAATTATTACATGTTGTTTTTTCATCATTTCACTCTTACGTTTTTCAGATTTGCTCGGTCACTTATGACATAATGGCAGTCTTTCATGCATTCCTCTGTATTCTACTATTTTCTCCGTATATGAATGTCAATTGCAGCGATAAACTTCCTCATCCTAACTCCCCAAACGAGCATAACAGATTACCAGCCATGGTATCTGACAAAGAAGAAATTATTCCTGTACCGAATGTCAGTCCCATCAGCCTGTCGCCCAAGGACACATCCACTGATCTCATACATGGGTCAAACACTGAGGTGTTCGGTCCGAGTACACAGATTCCAAGGCCTGTCAGCAAGACGACATCTGTCACCCTTAAAAGGATGATTCCTGGTGGAGGACTTGGCTACTCAAATGGTCTCAGTCCAGTCACACAATCTACAGAACACGATTTCCCTTCAACAGTATCAATAGACAGACAGCAAATTGCGGGTTTGAGGTCTGGAGACAATGAGAATTCTTTGACTCGAAGCTCGGGTCTCTCCACTGGTGACGGAGGGTCAAATGTCAAGATAAACGTGGGAGCCCTTGTCGTAGTAAATGTGGTCAATTGTTCCAGATGCCCTGTTCCTGTGATGTCCAGTGTACAGCCTACAAAATCTGTTGCGAAGATATGGCAAATGAATGCACCGAAGTGATGGAAGAAGGGAATAACCTTTATGGAAAGATGAGGGATGTGGAGGTTGAATGTTACAAGGAGGGGATGTTATTCATTTCAAGCTGTCCTGAAAAGTCCAGATCAAACACATATTTTTCTCAAAGTTGGACTGACCCCGATGACCAACGGAAGACACATGTGGATGTCACTACGCCATTGACTGTAGACTTGACCAAAGGAGACGGTGGAAAAGAAGTTTATCCAGTGATCAGTTTTTTTAGAAAACACACCTGTAACTGACAAGACCACTGGCATGGTCTACAGAAACCGGCAAATCTTCTCTTGTAATGCGAAACAAGAATCCCAAGCTGTCATGTGGGGTAATAGATTCATGACCAAAATGAACTTGTTCCAAGTAAATTTGATGCCACAGAGTATGGTAAGTGAAGATGAAGTGACCTACATTCCACCCAGCAACTTGCCTAATAATGCTTCATACAGACTTTGTATCGCACAGTCCATCAGCACGTGCCCAGACCAGGCACAATTACAAAATATCTCTCTACAAGATAAATGCGAGGCCTTCACTTCCTATGTGACTATAGAGCCAGGTGATTTAAATTACAACAACAGATACTGCACTTTGTGCAATGGAATTGAAGAGAGAGACATATATGATGTTGATGTATGGAAGCACAAACGAACTGAACCCGTCTTTTCTATCATTATGAGACTTTCTGATGAGAAACTGGGTATCTCTTTGACCGGACAAAGATATATAATGAGTAAAATGCCATGGAAAAATGCAGAGTGTGACATATCACAGATGACTCAAAATGAAAAGTTGAATGAGAATTTTGAATGTAAATTACGCGGCTGTACCAATGGCTTCATCATGCGACCTGATGGGAAATGCAAAATTAAAATATTAAAGCGAATCGCAGTTTCAGATGATGGCGATGTTTCGTTACAATACAGTCGTTATTTCGATTTGTCTCCAGACGATCAGATAGAAGACGTCGACGGATCATCTATGAGTAACGAGGGCAATACTTTGTCAGCTTTTATTTACTGTTTTTTAGAAACCCCTTTCGATCAGGACTTTGGAGATGTTACTTTTACTCCTTTGATTGGCTATAATTCCATGCTGAACTTGACGTTGTACGTCATGGATTTCCTAGCTTATGATTTTACGAGAGAAGTTGATTTTTTGAACTATGTAAAACAGCTCCTGCGGATGGCCATAGCACTGAAATCTTATCTGAAAACACAAAAGACACCTCCAAAAGTTCTTTCCTCAAGAACACCTCAGGTGCAATTGAGAACTTACAACCTTTATAAGGCACACCTCTATCTTAAGGTGGGCCATAATGTTTCTGAAATCGTAGACAACACATCTACCACTGCGTGTTTCTGCACAGAAACATATGAAGGCGCTATACAAAGTAGACAAGGCGAACCGTGTATCCTGGGATGTGCTCAAGATGTCATTTACAAACAAGACGAAGAGGAAATTCAAAGATTTTCTCAGTCCAAATGTTTTTCCGTCTTCGACCAGCAAGTCAACTATGGCAACTGGTCGAGATTGTCCAGTTTTTATCTTGTGATGTCACTCATTCTTCCCCTAATAGCGACTGGTCTGCTGGTTCCTTTGTTTGTTTGAACCTGAAGAAATGCCTGTCTCCTGGGTTTATATGGCTGTGGTAATGAATCAGAGCTATTGCTCTAGCAGGAGGCACAATCTTTTCAATTAATGTGGAAACATTTTTGTCTACCTTAATGATCGTGAACCTTCCATTTATTGACTAATCAGTTTAGACCGAGGGGTTGGAAAGGGGTGAAGAGGTGACAGTTGAGAGCAGAATCTCCTGCTTCCATCGAAGAACGTAGAACGACGAATGATTTAAATAGGAGGAGGATGGAAAATGTGATGGTTTAAGACAATGTCTATAATAAAATGGTTCATCTGAGTGTTTCATGTATGCTGTTGTATTTTGTACATTATTACATCTTGTGAAAAGGCAGAAATGAATGTGCATATTATGTGCGACAATTCACAGATGCGGCATGAATGTTCTTCATATGGGATTAACTGAAAAGAAGAACTTCGTTTACTTCATTTTCAGAATCGCGTAAATGCCAATGATTTCTCATTTCGGAGAAGAAAAAGGGATTTTGTAGGGGGTCAGTTTTCGGCTGAGCTAAAGCACATCTGAACCTGCAAGCTTCAATAGACGGAAACCAGCAGATTCCTAAATGTTGCATCCACCATAAAGAAACTGGTATTTCTATTGGCAGTAATGGCGGCCTTCTACAGAAAACAATGTTCGGTGGGCAGTTCATGCCCGTTGTATTAGCGAAGAAGTAAAATGATCTAAACAACAGAAATTGTTGTGTGACTTCCGCACCCACATAGCATCGGTAAAAGAAGCAGCAACATTTTTTATTGAAATTATTGGCTGCCAATCATTGTGCTCTTGTCTTTGTCACGAGTGGAGTGAGCGGGATTCAAGGATTACGGGGGCATGGAAGTGTAGGAGTGACTCACGGGATAGTGAGGCTGCTCACCTATATTGACTTCTGTTAGTTAACGTTAAAGCGTGCAGGTTGTGAGTGAAGTTGAGGCGTAGTAGAGGCAAAATCTGAATAGTCAGATCACTGCAAGTTAAGAGGTCCCAGGGGACAGGCATGAGATCAGAGGCAGTCGGGAGATTGTTGTGTGTTTTCCAGTGATGACTGGTAGGTTGAACTAGGATTTATAATTATGATGATTGATGTACTATATTCTCCTATGACCATGATGTAAATAAGTATATGTGAGGAATGTGGAAGTCATTGATTACTGTGTATAGAAATGTGCGCCATGAGCGATAGATGTAAGTTAGGTTCATGGATTCGTAGCGAGAGTGAGTGCTGTTTCGTACGGTGGAGGTGTGTTACCGTAAGATGTGTGGTGAGTGAAAGGTGGACTATTGTGTGTACGCTTCATAGAAATGGTATGGTATTATACCAATGTAATGTTCTTCTTGTAGGTGCCGGGGTCGGGCAGAGACGCCACCCGCGATGAGCACAGGGGATAGGCCAGCATAGGGCCGAAGGCTACGCATAGGCCAGTGGAGTGAAGCTGTCGAGCAGGACAGGAGGGGCGCATGAGTCGTGGCAGTCTGGCCACAGACAGGGATGTGTATATACTTGTTAATGTGCTCTTAAGATGTACTACATGTGATAGTGATATACGACTGTGCTATTGTGATATCAATGTGAATTGAACTATTAACGTGCTATTGCCATGTTGAGGAGCTCTTGGAATGCTCAGGTGCTATTGCCATAGGGAGGTGCTATTGAGAGACTGCGGTGCGAAAGAAATACTGTGTTATTAAGACATTGAGTGGAGAGGCTGAAGCCGAAGTGTCTTTAAAAGTAAGTACCGGGTTGTGGACCCGAGGGAGAGTGCTTGAGGGAAGAAGGCCGTTGGACGGCAGTTGATTAGAATAATATAATGTATGTAATTGCAATGTTATCTTTATCTTTATGTTTAATAAATGTGTGAGTCTGATGGGTTGTTCTGTTAAGTGTTATACGTGTTCGTTCGTGATTGTTGTCCTGTCATAATTATTACATCTCCCAGTCTGGGATTTGTGACAGTCTTTTCCTTTACTTTCACTTCTACTCTCAAAGTATGTAAAAATATCCTTTGACCATAGAATAGTTTACGTTACTTAGACAAGCAGTACATCATAAATGTGCTTGGATGAGCAGTCTAAAATTATTGTGTAGCCTATTCATAAAGGAAAAGGGACAGAGAGAGAGAGAGAGAGAGGCAGAGAGAGAGAGAGAGAGAGAGAGAGAAAGAGAGAGAAAGGGAGAGAGAGAGAGAGAGAGAGAGAGAGAGAGAGAGAGAGAGAGAGAGAGAGAGAGAGAGAGAGAGAGAGACAAGATAAAGTGACTGAATTATTCTGTCCCGGAATATTTTTGTAATTTTTTATGTTAAGCTTTGAGAGCGCTTAGAAAAGGATAGTTCTTTTTAAATCAAGTAGAAGTAACTTGAAAATTTAACTCTGAAACATGGGATAGTTGTTGTTTTTTTTCTTAGTCGTGTCATGCACCATGTAGTACGTGCTTGGAGGAGCAGTTTATTTAAAAAAATCAGATGAAGTTGCTGAATTACTCTGTTTCTTGATATGGTTTTCCGTGATGAAAAGTTTTAACAATGCACGGAAAATAATTCTTCTTTGAATCGAGTACATCAGGATGTAGTTCTAACATGGAAATGCAAATAGAACCAAGCTGTGAAGACTTACACAAGTGAACGGTAATGTAGATCTAACCTGGACGTCTGGACCGTATTTTGGTTATCCACAACGACATCGATTTAGGAGATGGACCACACTAAGAAATTTGTGACCTGACTAGTCCAAAAAAAAATAAAAAAAATTCGATGTCAAATGATGGTGTAATATGTAAATTATCTCCGTCTGTTTTAGGGGAAAATATCGTTCGTTTCGGAGCACATATGGGTTACTTAATCCATTAATTGAGCAATAGGAAACAGTAAACAGAGATCATTACAAAATATTGAAAAAGGAGAAGTAAAGCATTTTATCCGGTAACAATTTTGCGACAACAGCTTCCTTTAAATTTTGACTGCACATGATTATTATTATAAAGGTTTGGTGATATATTTTAATGCAGTGTACCTCGTGCAGATGCTGTTCCAATTCAACTCGGAACCGCCAGCAGACTGAATTGGGTAAAATAAATACAATAGCTCGACTGCTTCTGTTAAATGCCAAATCATAGAGGTGCTTTTTTTTAAAAACCGTCTATCTGTCATGTTTAATGCTGAGCTAGGTAAGCATTCTGCTGACATGTTATCAGTGGTGGATTCCCAAAATTTCTCCATATTATAACTTCTGGAAGTTATTAATTTGATGCTGGCGGGAAAACATTTATTCTTCATAACTGTCATTTGAAGGTCAGCATTTGCTTGTCTACAGTTTTTACAGATTACAGTTTTTAACCAATAAAATCATTTCAAAGTTACAGCAAATTTCCTAACTCTTTCATCTCTGGCGAAACTTGGTATCGTATGCAGAAAAGAATTTTGGACTCACGGACCCAGTTGCCCATATGAACCAATTCTGACAGCTGAAATTGTGCATCAAAACATAAGCCGGTCAAAGAGGATGATTTGCTCGGCAGAAAAACAGTGCCAAGAGTTAAAATTATTATAACAGCACGATTACTACCTCTTAAAAGAGTAGCTGGTAGTTGCCGATTCCGAAATAGCTCAATAGGTTGGAATGCGTATGACACAGTAAGATTTGTTTGGGTCTTCCGCCATATTGTTTGGCTTTGTGGATCAGTTTAAATAGCCCTGTCAGCGTCATCTCAAGAAGAAGGTGTTTCAGAGATGACTGGTCGTTGCTGTGAAGTTGGTTGCAGCAACATGGTTGGAACAGGGTGGTTACAATCTAATCAGAATGGCTACGCTTATCCGCAGATGTCTGCAAATAAGACCAGAATCTTATTCGCAGATGTGTAATTTATTAAAGTGGCGCTTTGTAAACCATGTTTTATGTTACCTCACAAATCTATATACAGTATACGGTAGCAGCTTCCTTTTCTCCCCGACAAATCCGCCTTAATTGTACCATGATCTCAATCCTTTCTTGCTAGTTTCTCATACTGTAATACACAACATTATATGTAGTACTGGGATGCCCAGCATTGTAACTGTCTCAGAACATCTGGATTATTACTACAGATTTCAGAGAAATTGTGCGAAAGGAATTGAACCCGAATTAATACCATTTCCGGTGCGGTGGGTACATTGTAGGGAGCCAAAACAAAGATCATTGTACACATGTTTACAAATTTGTGTTTAAAAATGCATGAAACTGGACTCAACACAATCAGCCGATACAAAAGAGATTGGACTGGATTAGTCCATTTGGGAAAATTAATTTTATACATTTTGAAACTGTCGTGTAGGCTGCAGCCTCGAGCAAAAAAATGGCCAAAACGGCACCACAATGAATCACCCGCGCCAATATATATATTTTATTTTTGGACAAAATAAGGGGCATTTCGTCACCACCCGATTAGAGCAAATCGTTAAAAAATAGAATCAATTTTATCGATTTTTGGGTTTGCAGTATTTGTGAAAAGGTTAACATCTTTACTATTCTTTTTCCACATGACAGTGCTCTTTGAGAACGGTAAGTGCCAGAAACTTTACTTTGAATCGTGTTAACATCAATCATACTGAAGAAAATTGATAGAAAGTAGACGTAAATAGCTGATATGGCCGACTATTTAGTCGATAGCTGCATATTATTTGGTATCGAGATTAACGGCTTTCATTGTTCTACATTTTGGTTGGCAAAGAAGGGCGATGCATTTGAATTTCATCCAATGGAAGTCACTTTTAGAATGTACACAAACTCTGCTTATTCCTAACAACAAAGGAGAATTGAGACAGGTGATTGGCCGTCAAACGTCACGTGACCGATTTTCAACTGCTTGGAACGTCCGTTCCCCATTCTCGTGCTCGCTTCTCGGACCGTCCGCGCCGAAATCATCATGTCGAAAACCAGAATTGCTTCTCTTTAGAATGATACCAGAGGTTGTGGCATTCTTGAAAGGAACAATGAAGATATTCAAATTATTATTTAATGAATATTTCACGGCCGAACCATCTGCTGGCAGCGAGTCTGATTCCGACTCAGATCAATATCTCATGGACACAGTTGACAATTTCGTCGAAGTTCGTGGCATCAAAGGTAATGATGGACAGCTGTTACTTGCAATGGGTAAGATTATGTGCTGCATTGATTTAACTCATGTATTTTTTTTCTAAAAAAACAAATAAGAGGAGGAATTCCATAATTATGAAGTAGACTTAAAACCTTTTGCCTTTTCTCTGCTGCCTTGGCAGTCAAAAACCAAGTACCATTGATTTCTTTCTGATGTGCAACAGTAAGAGGTATCATTATCAATCATCAGTGATAAGTTTGGCTAGGGTAAGGTTACGCTCAGGAGTTGTGATATTTGTGGTTTGTGAAGGGTATACCTCATCCTACACCAGAAATGGATATAGATCTAGTTATCTTTCTCACATCTATGTAGTCCTTTGCTTGCGAGGTCGCTTTATTGATGAAAAAACATCATGAATACATGATACAATGTGGACAGAATGAAATATTTTGAGTTGATTGAGTAACCACTTAGTGAATGAAAACTTAGCATGAGAAGGTTTTGCTGTTGTTTGCGCTGCCCAATATTGTTTAAAGGTGTAGGTAATGGGTAACGAAGTGTAACATTTGAAATAAAATTATGATAGTTGAGTTGAAAAATTAGTGTAAGATTACTTGATATAAAAAAAAAAAAAAGTATTGTTGTTTCTTGTTTGCGAGGTGGGTTCGTAAGTCCTGCGGCATCAGAGACAGAGGGAAATTGGGAGAACTTATGATTGGAGGACAGCGACTTCCGAATTCATCTTGAACTGCGCTTAAACTGGTGCATAATAATGCTGTTTCGATTTGCCTTTGTCAGTCATACAAAATAAATGGTTGCGGCTATCTTGGAAAAGCAGTTTAGGTGTTGATGAAAGTTCATGACTGTAGTCTCACCCTTTTAACCAAAAAGGTTCTGGCATGAGAAATTACCTATAGTTGTAAAAAATGGAATCTCCTTTGAATAACTAGATGAGGATTATGCTTTACCAATGGTGGTCGTTGAAAGTGCGACTGAAATGAGCCACCAGAGCCATCGAAGGAGGAACAGCTGGCAAGGTCCTTTAGCTGTAACTGCCAGCGAATAACGTCCAATACAGGCTTGTCTGAGGATCACTGGAAAGGCTACTGCATACAATTTGCCGTGGAGGAATTTATAGAATCTCCTTTAAGACGTAAGTCTTTCCCTGGCGATGAGTATTATGTACATAAAGTAGTATTGCTTGCTTTCTACCTGAGAAAAGGGTAGTACCTTTAAACACTGATCATGACAGAGTTCTTTTAGCCTCTTTGTGGAATTCTATGACAATTATTCCATTAAAACATTGAACTTTCAACCTTGCCCAATGCTAGAAACCATAAAATCTAATAATAAAAAGTTACTTTGATGATTTGATAACTACAGAAACTAACAACGAAAGCTTCATTTATCATCGTATTCTGACTTTTCATTAATGATATGATGTAATTTTGATGATTTGGTGTCTTCAGAAGATAACGAGAGTAAAAATATGAACTGATTCCATTCAGTTTCAAAAAATTAATCTACAGTGTCTAGTAAAAACTTGTATCACTCATTTGCTTTCACAGAACGTGAGAGAGATTGTGTGCCAATGGGAATTCTGATGGCATAGCAAATCAATAATGGGCCGGTGACAGTACGCATCAAAGCCACGCCACAGCCAAGGAAACAATGCTGGACGACAGACCACATACTTGTCCAGACTGGTCTGTAGGAAAACATTCAATTTTTTACGTAGGTGTTTTATGTATAGTCTATATATTTCAGCATAATCTTTGCATCAATTTTCTGAAATTTCAGAGCTATGTACGTGCAATCTTTTTGACAGGTTATTTTTAAGTTCAAGAATTCTAAACATTTTGTATACAAATATGATGTTTGTGATATATTTGTACCACTGCAAACTAAAAATTCGCTCAGCACAAGTCTGAATTTATAGCACAGAAGGACACCATGCTTAGGAGCATTCATTCAGTATTTGAGGAAATGGACAATTGACCTGTCTTTTGACTTGTTATGATTTCAGATAGCCATAAATTCAAATTCATTAAGATAATGAATAATTTCAAAGATGACACTTAGTTGGAAAATGGCCACTATTACCGTCCAGAGGCAACAGTAGTACAATGCAATCTTATTTCCATGAATAATTAATTAATAATGCCATGTGCATGTATCGACAATTTCCTGACTTATTCCGCACAGTGGCTCCCAAACCAAGCTGGACACAGTCAAACTACACTTGAGAAGGAATGGTCTTTCCACAAGGAAAAAGAATGCAAGTGGCACCAAAAGCAATACAAAAGCCCTTAGCGATGGTGATCAGGAGAGAATTGTCCGGTTCCTACATGTGTATGCAGAGGACCATGCTCTGGTTCTGTCTGGAAGGCTTCCGTCCTTATCAAAGGAAGACACACTTCCACCGCCTTTATCTCACACGAAGACCTTTGTGTCTGAGCAGTACTGTTCGGCTGCAAAAACCCAAGGTAATTTTTTTTATTTTATTTCTGAAATACATTAATAATGCACAATTCAGGCCTGTCCATGGCAATTACACATTTTTAATATGCATTAAAAAGATTAGCCATTATATGCAGTCATATATCATGTTTTTGCACTGTCCAAATGCATGAAGCCATCTGCCATGTCATTGCAACTGTAAAAAAGGCAGCATAGGCTGCAAAGGTTAGTTTTGCAAAGGGTTAGATTTAGCAGGGTAAGGGTGACAATACAAATAGCTTGGAGCCACATTTTCAGCTTTCAGTAATTGCAGTTCATACTATTCATTCATATCTCAGACAACCATGAGAAAGAAGGAACTCTATATATAACACCTACAGATGGGTGGTGAATGAACCTGACCTTAACTGTTCTATACTTTTACTTTTTATTATTATTTCAGGCTATAGATAGATCTCAGTGACATCATTCGGAAGGGATTGGAAAACAGGATTTCCGACTCTGCTTGTAGCCAGATCTATGTCTGATGTGTGCTGGCAATGCCAGCAGGACAACAGAAATATCCAGAGGTTAGCCAATCTGATCCACGAGGAGAAGTAGGAATTGGTAACTGACCTAAACCACCGTTTTCTTGCCTACACGAGAGAGAGGAGCTGTTATAACCCTTTGGTGGAAGTTTCCAAGACAACAGCACGCCAGTTTGGCCTCAACAATTTACATATGAATACAGCAAACCCCAGAGACATTACCATGAATTACTCATTCGACTATGCCCAACAAATACATTTGTCCTATGATCCCCTGCAGCCTGGGCCCATTTATTTTCTCGTGCCGAGGCAGTGTGGGCTTTTCGGCATTAACTGTGAGGCCATTCCATAGCAAATAAATTTTGTTCTGGTTTCTGCCTGGCAGTCTTCAGTCCTTTTCAAAGGAAGACACGCTTCTACTGCTTTTGTCTCACACGAAGGCCTTTGTCTCTGAGACTCTGAGCAGTAGTCTTCTCCTGCAAAAACCCTGGGTCATTTTTTTCTTACATTTGTGAAATATATTAATAATGCACAATTCAGGTCTGTCCTTGGCTGATGAGGGAATGTGTACGGGGAAGGGCAGCAATGCCGTCATTTATTATGTGCATTACTTTTTATAAAAGTACCTGGAGAAAAGCACCCCTGCCTGTATTGTGATAACTAAAAAAAAAAAATTTAGTACGGGCTGCAATGTCTCGCTTGAATAATTATGACAGACAGGCATACAACAGTCAGCCTTCATTTTATATTGCCTGGGCATACGGAATTTGCACCCGACTGGTGCTATGGAATATTAAAAAAAGCTTTTCGCCGGACATCAGTGAACTCTCTGGCTGAGTTTGAAGGACTTATGGCATCGACAAATCAACCATGCTGTGCGGGTAGGTGATGAAGCCAGAAATGTTCAGGTGCCAGCAAATGACTGGCAGAGCTTTTTTCGTCTCTTTGCCAGAAACTTCGCCTGTGTGTTTTTACATCGTGAATAACAAAGCCATTAAAATGCTTCTCCACAGCCTTGGCAAACAGAATGCATCATTAACTCTTTGTGTGCCAACAGCCGATGAATCGGTTCTTTGGTCACTGTCACGAGTGGAGTGAGTGCAATTAAGGGGATTGCTACAGAGCGGGTGTCGAGTAAGAAGGGCTCACGGCAGACAAGTGGGGAAAGACGGGAAAGGAGGAGAGTAAAATTAACGCACGTAGACAAGTAAGTTAAGCGTGCATGTTGTGAGTGGTGGGGGGTCTGAATGAGGCGAAAGCGCTGTATTACTATCACTGCAAGTTAGAAGGTCCTACTGAACGGACGCTAGTAAGAGCCCAGCGGGCGGACATAAGGGGAGCAGTCGAGAGACCAGTGAGAGAGTTTTTCCAGTGATGACTGGTAGGTAGAACGTTGATTGATAATTATGATTGATGTATTATATTATATTCGTCTATTACCATGATGTAAATAAGTATAATGTGAGGAATGTGGAAGTCCTTGATATTGGATATAGCAATGTGCGCCATGAGCGATAGATGAAAGTGAGTTCATGGATTTGTAGCGCGAGTGAGTAGTGTGTACTCCGATGGAGGTGTGTTACCGTAAGATGTGTGGTGAGTGAAAGGTGAACTAGTGTGTGTACGCTTCATGGGTTGTAAGGAGAGGTGGAGTGAATAGAAATGGTAGGGTATTATACCAATGTAATGTTATTCTTGTAGGTGCCGAGGTCGGGCCAAAGAGCGCCGCCTACGGTGATAGGCCAGCATAGGGCCGGAGGCCACACATAGGCCAGAAGTGAGGCTGTCAGTGCAGGACAGTAGAGGCACATAAAGTCGTGGCAGTCAGGCCACGGACAGGGACGTAGATATGAGCGTGAATGTGATAATGTACTATTGCCATGTTGATGGGCTAGGAACTAATAATGTACTATTGCCATGTTGAGGGGCTATTGAAATGATAATGTGTTATTGCCCTGCTGAGGTGCTAGGGGAGTGCTAAGGTGTATGACAATAGGAAGGTGATATTGAGAGACTGCGGTGCCAGTGAATTATTAATGTGCTATTGAGACCCTGAGGGGAGAGGCTGAGGCCGAAGTGCCTTTAGGAGTAACTACCGGGTTGTGGATCCGAGGGAGAGTGTGTGTGAGAATAAGGCCGTTGTACGGCAGTTAATCCCAATAATATAATGTATGTAATTGCGCTATTATCTGTATAATTATGTTTAATAAATGTGTGAGTCTGATGGATTGTTCTGTTAAGTGTTAAACTTGTTTGTTCGTGATTGTTGTCCTGTCATAAACTATTACATCTCCCAGTCTGGGATTTGTGACATTGGGGGCTCGTCCGTTGTGACTCGTCCATTTTCGTAATATTTAGTTGTAGTTAGTAGGTATTTTTCAGTGGGCATTTGTTACTTTAGTTTTGTCCACGTAATACTTATCTTGTGGTAGGAATTTGTGTTGTCTTTGTTCGTGGGATGAATGGAAATTTCATGATGATATGATTTATGTATATTGATGAATATGTATTGATGCATGTATTGCTATAAATATGTACTAATGTGTACTTAAACTTTCAGAGAGACAGTGTGTGTGCGTGCAGCCTGAGGAGACAAGCAGCCAGAGCTCCGATTAAGGGGAGGACTTAAACTCATAAGGCTGAAAGTTAAGTGAAAATTTTGTACCCTGGATTGAGGGCTGTCTTTTCATCTGTCTGTTTCCATGTTTTTGCTGTTTTTGTCGTTATAGATTATACGGGCGGTGGCGCGGGTTTGCTGTGGTGAGCGGAGTTTATCCTCTTCGGGAGGTGGGCTAAATTTGGAACTTCGTTCATCACAGTGAACAGTTCTATAGGGACCTGTATTTTTGTTTAGTTGTAGCGTCGATATCTTCTCTGTTCTGCAGGAAGACGTATTCTCTTGTCCCTCTTTCTTCCCTATCTGTAGATACGTTCTTTTTTTTCAGACTCTGTTCTTGTTTGTACCGTGTAGTGTAATCGGCGTAGTTAGGTTGCATTTTTTTTTCCATTATATTTTCTTTTTTAGGTCTTTGTCCTAGTCTGGTTCGTTGTCCTTGACGTACGTGTGGTCCTTCTACTAAATTTCCTTATTCTTTTCTTTTCTACTCTTTTTTATTATTAATAGTGCTATGCATTGTAAGAATATAGAATTAGTTAGGAAGTAGGTAAATTTCTGAATTGTATTTGAGACAATTGGGTATTGTTATATCTGGTGTGATCTCAGGTCTCTGGTCGTGTCGTTAGTGATCATACCGACAGGTTAGCCGTTTTTATAATACATACCATAACCATAAATCTGTGAAATGGCGGAACTCCAACAGCTAATGAAGTTGGGTAAGGAACTTGGCCTGGAGGGAGAGGAGCTACGCGGCTGGATTAAAGAACAGCAGGCGGATTTGCGCGATGAGCGTGCTAAGGATAGAGAGCGAGAAAAAGAGGCTAAGGCTCAGGAGCAGGAGAGAGAGGCTAAGGATAAGGAACAGGAAAGGGAGTTTAAGCAACAGGAGAGAGAGGCTAAGGATAAGGAACAGGAAAGGGAGTTTAAGCAACAGGAAAGAGAGGCTAAGGAACGGGAGCAGGAGAGGGAGATAAAGTTAAAGGAGATAGAAGCTCAAGAGTGGGAGACAGACGCGCGAGTAAGAATCGCGGAATTAGAACTCAAAAAGAATGCGCCAACAGAAACAGTTGAGCGGCAGGTACACAATAAAGGTGGTGTTCGGATTAAGCTCCCTACGTTCGACGACCGGAAGGACGACATAGACGCCTTCCTTTACAGGTTCGAACTGAACGCACAATTGCAATGGGGGGAAAATAAGGAATTATGGTCCACGTACCTGGCGTCTCTATTGCAGGGGCGAGCGTTAACCTACTTTAAAGAGCTACAGCGCGAAGACGTGCAAGATTACGATAAGCTGAAAGCTTTGCTGCTTCGCCGATTTGCGCGTACCGAGGAATATTTCCGGGAGCAGTTTAGGCGAGCACGTGCGGATACCAGGGAGGACTTTGCTGCCTTCGTCGCGAGATTGACGGAATATTTCGCGAACTGGGTAGACTTGGCGCATGTTGGCGCGGATTTTACTAAATTAAAAGACCTGATTATCCGTGACCAGCTGTACGCGTCGTGCCATAAAGATCTGGTGGCTTTCCTGAAAGAAAACGAACCCGCGACGGTGCAGGAGGCGTCTAAGTTGGCGGAAGCATACCGTACGGCACATCCGTCCAAACCAGTCGCCAGGGCGTACGTCCAAGATGCTGGGTACGTCGCCGTTGTCGAAGGGTCGCCGGCAGGACTTAGGGACAGGTCGCGTCAGCGTGGTGCCTATAGTGGGCAAGCCCAGGGGCAGCGTAGGGGCTATCACCAATCACCTGCATATGGATCCGGTAAGTTTGACCGAGCAGGAGGGCTAGGTCGCGGTAATGGCCGGGGGCGATTTGTGACCTTTGCCGATGACCGACGGCATATGGACTTTAGTTCCGGTCGCGATGGGTCACGGGGACCCAGGTCTAGTGCAGCACAGGGAGCGGAGTGTTGGACTTGCGGACGCGTGGGTCACTTTTCACGCGAGTGTAGGGCCGCGAAGTGTTGGAACTGCGGAAGAGCAGATCACATCAACGTGAACTGCCCTGCAGGTAGGATAGCGGCGAACGTGGACAGTAGCTCCAGTCCATGTTCCCCTAATAAATTTCATCATGCGGCTGCGTGTGTTACATCGGACAACGGAGGCGGACAGTATTCTAAGTGTCCCAGTTGTGAGAAGTTATTATCTTCCGGTGTTTTACCTTGTGGGAGAAAGATCCCCGTTATAAATTCATGTCATACAGGAGGTGGTCTTAGGGTTTATCCGGGGTTTGTTGGGGACGAACCGGTCTCGGTTTTACGAGATACAGGATCTACCGTTGTGGGAGTGCATAGGGACTGCATTCGGGATTCACAGCTTACAGGTGAGACTGTCCCGTGCATCCAATTTTCGGGGGCCATTGAGAAATTACCCATGGCAAGAATAGTGATAGATACACCTTTCCTTAGCGGGGAAGTCGAAGCAGTCGTTGGTTGTTTTCCAGGCGCCCAGCTCATCATTGGGAATGTATCACGGGTAGTTTCCCCTTCCGATGAGAACGTGCAAGCATGGTCGCAATCAAAAGGTATTGACTTTTGCGCCGCGGTCGAAACACGTCGACGGGTAGCTGATAAAGATTGTGCCAATCACTGATGTATCGGTGCACAAGAATGCTAGGCTATTTTGTTTTTGGGAAGAAAGAAAGTTGACTTTCTAATACGTAAATGTTGCTGTAGTTAATCTTCATTCGTCCCCTCCCCCCCCCTCTTCACTATATTTTCCCTGCATCGGCAAACGTGGAAAAAGTTCATGGCACACAAAGAGTAAAGCCTGTGCTCCAACTGGATACTGTTCACATGTTCTCTGACAAAAAAAGCATTACATTTTTTTGAGGTTTCCACTATTTAAGTTTCATGCTGACTGACATGAAATGTACTTGGTGGCATGACTGTGTCAAAAACCTAAGAATCAGACTATGATTAATCAGGTAGTCTTAGTTGTAAGATTATTGTGTGGAAGTGCAACCTATATCGAAGCAAGTTTATACAGTGCATCTTTATGAATCTGATTGCATTGAAGCTAATTATGAAGTTCTGACAATTAGTCGTATTTTTTCTGTCTCAGTTACATTAATATTAATTTATATACATGTATAATGTTTCTTTTCTACTCAAAAGGCATAAAGAAAAAACAGCGCTTTGTTTTCCGACAAAATGATCTGATCCAGCAACATAATCGGCAGATCTTGGGCCTTCAACAGTATCGGCGGATAAAGCTCGGGTTTATCCCCATGTATTGTTGTTCAATAATGACAAAAGCAAATAAACAAACAAATAAACAAATAAGCAAACTGGATTTATTCCTAATGTTGTTGGGTGAACAAAAATGCCAAACCGATTGATTACTGATAAAAAAGACTTTTATAAGAAAAAAAGAAAAAAAAAAACCTACCCTGCTGGGAATCGAACCATTGTCTCGTGATTGACAGGTGAAGATACAAAAAAAAACAAACAAACAAACAAAAAAACTGGATTTATTCTGTTGTTGTTCTTGGATTTAAAAGAAAAAGATTGATGCCTAATAAAGACTTTATTTTTTTTTTAAAAATGCCCTGCTGAGAATCGAACCACGGCCCTCTGACTGACGGGCAGAGTAGCTAACCACGACGTTACTAAGGACCCTGAGTAAATGTGAAGGAATTCTTACTAAATAGCATGACCGAACCAAGAAACCCATATCTACGGATTAGAACTGAACCTTCGGATGTATCCATTATATCAGTAAAATTCCAAGGCTCTCCAATTTCAATATTGTTTTCAACACTCGCCCTATACGAACGTTGATCGCGTCGGGATGAACGGAACAAGGGGGGAAGACGGAGAAAGTTCGAATCAGGGGACATGACTCGCAAATACAGAATCTATGTTGGGGGATAAAAAAATTCTAGAGGAAATTTTATCCGACTGTATCGGCGGATAAACGCTTCATTTAAAAACTATTGACCTGTTTGCAATGTTATACTACAATGTTATATTATTTCCGAAGTATGCCATTGTCTTTATTTATATCATATACACACACACGCGCGCGCACGCACACACACACACACACACACAATATTCAACTCTGACTGGGGATGGTACAAGGAAATACAAGAAGATGTTATGGTCAGTAAAGTGAATCTATACTAATAAAAGAGAAACTTACGACATTGCGCGCGCCTCTGTCGCTAATCCTCCGTTAATGTTGATTCTATGGCCTTCAAATTTTACACAGTGCTTAGTATAGTCTGTGGTCGTGTCGCCGGCACATAAAATTTAAATATATTTGAGAAATAACAGAACGTTTGTTTCCGTTTTTGTGTTGCGACACATCAAATTTTCGGCAAATTTGCGGCAATTTTTTGTCATCGATTATAGTATTCTGTGCGCAAATTGCTTGAGCGATTACAGTCGTTGATTTTGTTGAATCGCCTCGCAATATAGCCGATTGTGCTAAACTGCCTCTGAATAGACCCCCAAATTACATGTCTTATCATGAGGACGCAGATCTACATGTCTTATCACGAGGACGCAGATCTAATGATTTACGTGCACTGTACCTTCAAGTATACATTTTCTCATAATATTTCATCGACTGAAGTAATCAGACCTATTTAACTCATGATGTTTTACGCCAACGATTACCACCAACTTCCGCCGTCACACATTTTAAAACAGTGCACAACTGTGGTTAGGTTTCAACTTTGTTCTGATTAGTTTACATCTAGACTAGGTCTATATATCTGTGTTTTAGAATGTGTTTTCAATAGCCTATGCCTACATTCTAGACTAGATCTAGGAAAGGAAAGATTCTGGATTAGGTCGGGAGATTGACGCCACAGTACAGGGCCAACGTTTCAAGCGGCAACGATTGTTGTACGTGGGTGGCCATCACACATTTTAACTGTTTAAAGCAGCGCCCAACAGCAGGACTTTCATTTCGTTGCTCAACAGCAAACCTTTTTGGCTTTGGTTAGGTTTCAGCTTTGTTCTAATTAGTCTAGACTAGATCTAAGTTTTTAATATGCCTAGGAAAAGGAAAGGGTCTGGATTAGGGAGATTGACGCCACAGGGCCAACATTTCAAGCGGCAACAATTGTTGCATGTGGGTGGATCTGCTACCACCAATGAAGATTCGGCAACTGAAGAAGATGGAATTGCCATGCAGTCTCTTCAAGCTATTCAGACAGTGCCTCAAGTGCCTGATGAGCTTGCTCAAGAACGCCGTCCACAGGAAACGCCAGTCCCTGCCCCAGCTCCACACCCGCATGAAAGGCCACCCCCTGCCCTAGCTACACACCCACAGGAAAGGCCAGTCCCTGCTCTAGATCCAGGAATTCCAATGGCTCTTAACTATGCACCACATGCATTTGTTCAAAGGCATAACAATGCCATTGGAGGGATGACAAAGATATGTCCCCATTGTCATGCATCAAAATTTAAATTGGAAACTCCTGGAATGTGCTGTGGAAACGGTAAGGTAACTCTGACTCCTTATCCACCTCAAACTGAATATTTGCACACCCTCTCTCACCAGGAAACCCCTGACGCAGTGCACTTTTTATCAAATATCCGGAAATACAACTGTGCTTTCCAGCTGACATCCTTCGGATGCAGTGAAATTAATGTTCCAGGTTGGAATCCCCAATTCCGCATCCAGGGCCAAGTCTGTCATCGCATCGGTGGACTTCTACCAAATACAAATACTGACGCCAGTGTTGACGCAAAATTTCTTCAGATCTATTTCATCGATGGAGAAATGTCTGAGGTAACTGCCAGAATGGGTGTTGTTGATGGTCTTCGACAAAACATTGTGAGGGCAATTCAAGAGGAGCTTCATGCACACAATATTTATGTTCGTGAACTGAAAGCAGTGCATGAATTTGCATTACACAACAATTTGGAAAATTACCGCATCAGTATTTCGAATCACAACCGTCCACCTGGAGAGCATGAAAGACGCTATAATGCCCCCGAGACGAGTGAGGTAGGTCTGCTTATGCCCAATGATCCTGTAGGTGAGAGAGACATCGTCTTGAGGGCGCGTGGTGATACCCTACAACGCATCAGTGAATTTCACCCTGCGTATGATACCATGCAATATCCCATACTGTTTCCAAGAGGTACACATGGATGGAATTTGCAGATGAAATTCACAAACAATAACAAACTCACCATGCTGAAATTTTACAGCTTTCACTTTATGACACGACCAGGGAATTACATTTTGCTCAGCAGAAGGCTACTGCAGCAATTTTTAGTTGATGTCTATGCCAAAATTGAAAGTGAACGCCTTTTTTACACTCGGCGTGAACAGGGCAGACTGAGGGCAGACAGTTATGGTGCTCTGAGAGATACCTTCACCTCTGGAGATGGTGACCCTCGGAATGTTGGTCAACGTGTAATATTACCTTCGAGTTTCACTGGGGGACCCCGCTACATGTTTGAGCGACAGCAAGATGCAATGACATATGTCAGACAATATGGAAAGCCAGATCTGTTTATTACCATGACGACAAACCCCAAATGGAAGGAAATTCAGGACAACCTCTGTCAAGGACAACAAGCACATGATCGACCTGACCTGACTGTGCGCGTCTTCAGGCTAAAGCTACAGCATCTCATGGAAATTTTCAAAAATGGTGACTTCGGTACATTGCAAGCTTGGCTGTACTCCATTGAGTTCCAGAAGCGTGGTCTGCCCCATGCACATATTCTATTGTGGCTGACCAAGGACAGCAAGATAACACCGGAGCATTTTGATAAAGCAGTTGTTGCAGAAATTCCTGACAAGAATCAAGATCCTGAGCTGTACAATATTGTTACATCAAACATGATCCATGGGCCATGTGGTCAACTTCCCTCGCTAAACTCATCAAGGACTGTTGTGCCATCATTGTAGATGAAGCGCCCATGAGTAACAAGTTGATTTTTGAAGCCCTTGACAGATCACTTCGTGACATCACAGGAAGGGAAGAAATAATGGGTGGAATTACTACTTTACTATGTGGAGACTTCAGGCAAATATTACCTGTAGTGCGTGGTGGCACAAGGGCCAACATTGTGAACTCATGCTTAAAGATGTCCAATCTATGGCAGTATGTCAAGATTCGAAAACTTCAAACAAACATGAGAGTTCATCTTGGTGGTGAAGCAGAAGCTGGTCAATTTGCTGAATTCTTGCTTGATCTTGGCAGTGGTACATATCCATTGTGCAAGGAACCAGACAGCATATCTCTGAATTCATTTGGAACCACAGTATTAACTACAAATGACCTAATTACTTCTGTATATCCAGATTTTTTGCAGAACCATACTAGCTCATCATGGCTGGCAGAACGGGCCATATTGGCACCACTAAATGACACTGTAGCCACCATCAATGCCAGACTTACTCAAATGATGCCTGGGCTGTGCAAAGTTTACACCTCCTTTGATAGCACTGTCACGGAAGAGGAGGCAGTGCATTATCCCACAGAGTTTCTTAATTCAGTAGAGGTCGCTGGGCTTCCGTCTCACAAACTTACCATTAAAGTTGGGATGCCAGTTATGATTATGCGGTCTCTCAACCCACCACGTCTAATGAATGGCACAAGGTGCACTGTCTGCAAATCTACCCCCAATGCTTTAATAGTGCAGATACCATCAGGACCGTTTAAGGGGGAAACACATGCCATTCCACGGATAATTTTGCAGCCTTCTGACAGTGCATTGCCCTTCACTTTTCAACGGCGTCAATTTCCCGTTCAGCCATGTTTTGCCATAACTATAAACAAGGCTCAGGGCCAGACTTTAAAAACCATAGGCTTGGATTTAACATCTCCAGTATTCACACATGGAATGCTATATGTGGCACTGTCCAGGACAGGAACAAATAAATCTGTCTTTGTGTTGGCTGCGGAATATCAGACTCGCAACGTCGTCTATCCAGAAGTTCTACAGTGAAGGTATGTCACAATAGTTAACCCATTGTCATCATCTGTCACTGTCACACTGCCTTTTCTTTCTTTCCTATTCCGTTCGTAGAACGGGTAATCAGGCTTGTATAACAATAATTGTGTTGATACAAAATGGTTTGACCCTGCCCCAACCACCCCCATCCCGAAAAAAAAAAATCCAAGCCCGCGTTTTTTTTTTTTTTCTAGCAAAGAAAAATACTTATAACATGAAATAGTTCAAATCTGACATTTCAACATTTTAAACAAAAGAAAATTATTTATAGCACGGAATAGTTGAACCTCCTCCTGCAACATTTATAGTACACTTAAGTTGTCCATCTAGCAATGATGCCTTTCCATTTTGTTTCTGTGACATGGTCATAATATTTGTTATCTTCACATAAAACATTTCACCTGGTCTAGGCACGGGTCGATGAATCTGTTCAATTATGTCAGGATCAGGGGGAAAGGTTGGGACCATAATTATTTTATTTGATTTTGTTTTATTTTCTGATGGTTTGATTTGCGAAAGTTCCGTCTTTCTGTAGAGTAATGACCCTCTTTTATCCTTGCGTATTCTTTGTGCTTGACTTGCAGATTGAGGCGTTCAGTAGAATTGTTATCATTTGTAGATCTGAGCTGATTGTCTGAGGTTCTTAAGGTGTCTCAACTCATCTTCATCCTCATTGTTGTCGTCGACCATCGTTGTTTTCATAAGTGTCTACTTAGGGAGAAAAACCGTCTGCAGTTATTTCCATTGAACTGAAATTAAATTTTTCGAAAAAAAAACAACAAAAAAACACACACACAGCAAAAAACAACCGACCAAGAATTAAATATACGGGTAACAAAAATAACGCAGTGGTCAAATGCCATAAATATCACGTTAAAAACCACAACAACAGCTCTGAATTCCTTTTAAGGTGCAATTTAAATTAATGTATGCAGTTACTTTACAAAGGTCAAAAATAAGCTGTTTGGGCTTTGTCTGATCCGCTGCGAAAAACATAAAAACACGATTGTCTCACTGTCTCATTTATTGTTATTTTCATTTTCTCGTTCGGCGTAGAGTGCTTGCAAATGAAAAGGGTAATTATACTGATCAATTTTCTGTTTGACATTAATATACTGTCTGTCTCTGTGGCAAAGTTTGTTATAGAAGTCTGTACCCTTAGTTATAGTGATTCAGGGCTCCTCAGACGTTTTTGAGAGTCGACGCCCTTATGGAATCCTCGGTTAGCCCCCCTCTCCCTCTCCCATCGCGAAGCATAAACATTAAATAAATATTATAAAGTGTAAATTGGAAATTTAAACATTAAAGTTTATAATAATTATGTACGCGTATCGTTATGATTGGAATGTTTCGCCCGTTTTCAACCACGCACATCTATTATGCCCCTTCATGCTTGCAATATTGCATTGGTAATATAGACAACTTAGGTATACACACTGTAGCACAAATCTCTAAAAGGAGACCCACGGCCGAAGGCGGGCTGTGTGTACTATGGTTCACTTTCAGAAAACCACAAAACATTACACATAATGAACGGCGCGCCAGCGTACTTGCAGAATTTGGGCAATTGTGCCTGTACGAGGAATCTTAAATGTGTAGATGCTTGTGGTTCGAAAAAAAAAAAAACGAGCTGGGCTATGTCCAATACAAAACCTTCTAAATGGGAGTTCAAACTACAAGACGGGAGGTCGGACTATTAGAAGCTGGCCAGCTCGACTTGCAGTTCGACAAAAATAGAAGGGGCTGGGAGGCTTCAATCGGTTCAAGAACATGTTTTCTTGCAGTTCGAAAAAAAAAAACAAGAAGAACGAGCTGAGGGCCATAACTCGCTCAAAAAAATTCTAATCACATAACCCTCCACCCCCCCCCCCCCTCCTCCCCGGCTCCTCTTGGTATCTGCAAATGTCCACGAAATTTAAAGATTTGTTACTGAGTGAGAGGATTAATTATTATCTACCTTATGGGATCAGCGTAAAACATGTCGGTGTCTTGTCTCACCACAAGATATTGATGTCAATGAAAATTGAAAAAAAAATATTTAAAAAATTAATAAACTCAAAGTCAATGATTGACAAAAACAAGCACAACCATCGATTTCAACTTTTTGTATTCCTGATATGAATTTATAATATAATCCTGTGTCCACCGCTCATGATTGCGGTCAGTGCATGCATAGGTCAGTTTCTTTAATGAATCCTGAATATGACTGTCGCGGATCGGGATTTTGGGGAATATAGATCAAGAGGTCCGCTTCCCAATCGCACGAGCACAAAAAAAAAACAACAATTAAACAACTTTCACTCTAAAAACTAAATAAATCAATTTGAGTAACAGACTGCAAAGTTTATATATCTAACAAATTCAAAGATAAAATATACAATAGATAACGAATAGAATAGCAACTGAAAATGCTCAGCTAAGCTGAGGAGCAACTATGAAGTACTTAAGGCAATGTAATATGAATTTATCTAAGTCACAATAAATTTACATTCAAAAGAATCCGCGCCCGAGGGCGACGGATCCTGTAAGGTTTAAAGTTCTATCTCTCTTCATACTAAAACATATTTATATAGCGTCTCTGCCAGGCGCGCTCTGGTGTAGTTCACACGTGGTCGCGGGAAATGCATGTGGTCTGGCAGTACTGGTCAACAGTCTACATGTGTAGGTGGCTGTAAATTCAGCATGGAATTAAAATCTTTAGCTCACCATTCGGCCCTCACAATGTGAGGGCTGTTGATATTAGCGCTGTGGGTTTAATGCTCAAACAAGTAGGCTTGGGCTCAGGAGCGTAGATTTCTGACAATGCTCCATCACTGTACATATCAGCTCAATCGCTGCGTCTCTATGACTTCTCATCTGGCTGAGAGCTCGCCGTCCACCTCGTAAATGGATTGTCTACATGTGGCCCAGAACTAAGTTCTGTATGGCCTTAAATACTGGACTGCATCTGCAGCTTACCGTCTAATTCCTGGATTGTGATTGATGCAACCACTTCTAGCTCAGCTGCCGAACTGAGTTATTTTAAGTAACAGCCCTACGCAACGACCTTGGGTCGACATCAAAGGTCGAATCACTCAAGACAATAAAATGTAATTTTATAGCAATAAATTCTTAACATGTTCAAAACCCCGAGCTTTTACTCTGGATCACGGATTTTCTGTACGTTAACAGACGTCTCAATAACATTTAATTCCTACTCACCCCTTCCCTCTCTACTAAACCTAGTTCAAAACACGAGATATAAAAAGTGCTCAGTCATGCACACCTACGCTGTCCGTCTATCCTTCCCCACACCTTCTGTCTATCTATTAGGAAAAAAACTGTTCAAAACAAATTGTTTACGAGACCAATTTATGCTGGCTCGCACAATAATTACGTTTGTAAAAATTACTCACTGCTCTCTCACAAAAATTTACTCAGTGGAAACATTTATGAATCAAATCTGTTCTTGACAATGACTTCACCCAAAACGCTGTTATCTGAAGACGAAATGTGAGCCTGTCTGCAAAAAGGTACAATAAGTCGGATTTTGGACTTCTGCTGTTTTTTATATATTCATATTGAGAAAGATCTTCTGAATTCAATGCTTTTTGAATTTTTGAGATATCTTTATTAGTTTCTGAGATTCCAATTTTTGTGACCCAAAGTGTCAGAAGTAAGTTTTGAGAAAAACGCATTTAAAGTTTTCCTTTTGTTTTCATTTCAGTTTTAGTGCTGCAAGGTTGTATAAAACCAAATAAATGGTTCTATGCCATTCTGTATTCATATCTACATGTGCTCTGTTTGTTTTGTCATCAAAACTGCAGAAATTTTCTCATGATAGATGTTTTCTTATAGTGTGTGCAAGGGTGCTACATAATACGTTATTTTCAACGTAACATTCTGCCTCCCATGATTTAATTCTAACTAAATAATTAAGATAGAACTTCAAAAGTTTCAGCACATTTAAATGAAATAACAAACAAATTGATAAAATAAACAGTAATTGGTTATCTTTATTTCTGTATTTTACAAGATTTTTAAAAAATCACCACAAATGGGAGAAAAAATTGACATGAAATAATTCTAATTCAAGGCATAGGAAGAAACAATATTTAAAAAAAATCAACACTGCTTTCTTTAAATGACATACACAGGAAAGAAAAGAGAGAGAGTGAGAGACACAGAGAAAGAAAAGAACTGTAAACCTGATTTTCTCAAGCTTAATGTTCTAATATTTATCAAGCATGACATGTTTTATTTGAAAAATCAATCTTTGTACATGGTCACTCGTTGTCACACAAAATTCAATGCAAAAGAAAGCAACAGAACGGATGCCTATGAGGACTTTTTACCTCTCCCCTTTCCTCTCCCTCTCATTCCACCTCTAACACCTGCATCACCACTTTCCATCATTCCTCTTCCCCTTCCTCTTCCAAGTTTTAGTGCCTTAGGCTGGGGCTCAGTTTCAGTTTCTGACTCTGAAGATGACTCTGGTTCTCCTGGAAGAGGGCAAACTTCATCTTGGTGCTCTGGTGAAACAAAAGGCCTGATTTCCTTGTACAAGTACCACTTACGCTGGTTCAACAGGCCTTTTGTTTCACGGCGTGTAGGGAAAGCATTCTTATCCATAAGGACATTTGCCTTCAGAATGTTGACAGGAATAGGTTCACCTGTATGGATAAGTTCTTGAACCCTGACGTCACCAGAGTCACCTTCAAAGTAGAAGTGGTGGTAGGTTAAAATCTTGGGCAATCTTTTGAAGTAAGCAGTCAAAAACTCTGTCCATCTATAAACAGGCACAATAGTGTTACCATCCTGAGTGGCACAGAGTTGATGACTGTTTACAACAGAAGATTGCTCAATAACATCTGCAAACATCTTGCAAGCAATTCACTACAGTTTTTCTGTACAGTTTCTTTATGAGACCAAAACCCCAGTCACATGCAAACTTTGTGTGGCCTGCCAACATGAAGGACAAGGTGATTTTTTCATGTTTTCCGGTCAAAACTCGCCAAAGGAGGTACTGGATCATGGCATTGTTTTTGTTCTGACCACAACAATTGTCTGCATGTAAATGGGCTTCAGTCTCACCAAGTCCATACTGACAGAAAAAAAAGTGGAGCATTGAAATAACAGTGTCTGCTCGCTTTCCATAGTCCCATGATTCATCCAAGAGAAAGTTCACTTGCTTTTTAAGCCCCTCACAATTCACTCCAAAAGGGTCACATTTTCTAGGTTTTTTGAAAAATATAGGGCCTGCACACACACCATTCTCTTTAAAATGCTTAATTAAGTTTCTCAACTGTTTTTCCCCCACACCGAAAACATAGCAGAAACAATCACGGCACACCTCATGTCCACCAAAGAAATACTGAGTGCGCATACGTTCTCTGGCACTCTGTTCCTTATGTTTAGACCTGTCTGTTGTTGCTCCCCTGTGCATACAGGAAGACAGATGTGAGTTCACAGCAACATCATGTTCTTGCTTAGAAAGCTCCAAGTACTGTAGTCGTGCTGACAGAAGATCTTCAGGGGCAAAGCGCTGAAAGCATGGCTTCCCATCGTAGTACTGGCAGGTACAGGTGAAGGGAGGCTCGTCAAGGGTTGATACATCACCATCAGTTGCCACAGCCACAAGGAACTCAGCAGTCTGTATCGGATACACCTCAGGAGGCTCAGCATCTATTTTGAATATAAGAAAAAGAAAAGAGTGGTTTACACACAGTGATGAGGTTGTCTGCGATATGCCTGGGTTTCTATCTGACGCCAGGGTCATGTGAAAAGACAGACTATGACTCGACTTCAAGTGCACCTACAACATGACAAAAGAGTCAATAATCAGGGTCCTGCTAATATAAAAATTGTATGACTCGGAATGCACTCAGAAATCTTCTTCTAACTCAATTAACATCTCTGGTTTCTTTCGTGCTAAAACTGATTTTATATTGAAACATAAGCATGCTTGACTTGAAGCCTGGTTTGTTTTGGCAGGCTTTACTGCTGAAAAGAAAGCATAAAAAAATCAATGTCATCAGTGTCATCTACATCTGCAATAAGTAGTTGCCAACATTATCAACAAATAAAATTAAAAGTAACCTTTTGTTTGGGCCTATTAATTAAAATCAAATCAAAAGCGGCCAACCCTTGTGACTACAGAAACTAAGAAATAGGATCTAGTAATTACCTGCTAGGTCCAGTGGTCTGACTGTTTCTGCTAATGACGACACAGTCACAGAAGAAGGACCAGGCCTATCTTGACTGGGTGGTACCAATGGCAGATCAAAATCATCATCACCCTTATCGGCATCATCAGAAACGAAGTAGTCAGATATCAGCTCCGTTCTATCTGACTCTGAAGCAATGTCTTTGAGGCCAGAAGAATTTAGCTGATTTAATAAATCAGCAACAGCAGACTGTCTTGCCATTATTGTTTTCAACACTTCACACACAAACCAGGAAGTTGAAATTGATAAGTCACAGCAGTAACAGTTAGATCTAGAATCTAGATCTAGTTGATTAGATCTAGTCTATACTTCGTTTATTGCCTTGAACTCAAATTTTCTAGCGTTTCTTCAACTCTCCATCGACGTGATGAAATTACAGTTTAAATAAAATCACAGACAGTCCAGGGGCTGAATAAACAACAGTTAGGCACGCCAAAATAACAAGCTGGTGAGGTTGAGATTGTCCTCGTATCCAATATAAACAAGAACCCGAAAGTGAACCGGATGTAAACCAAATGTACCTAAAAACTCATATTTCACTCAAAATCTGTGCAAATCCACTTGAAATTTACATGGCCAACTGAAGTTCAATTCAATAAGAACTTGATAAGACCAAATAATACTTGGAAATACACTTAGGAAAGGGTAAGGCGAACGGTAATGGTCGAGTTGAAAACAGCTGATAAGCTCCGTTATGCGCAAGGAGTACTACTTCTGACCAAAACAATGTATTCATGCGCACTCATTTGCAGGAGAAAGCGGAAAAAACGCTCTAAATATCGATACCAAACATGATAGGATTTGTAAAAATTTTGGATGCCCAGCAAGAGATTGAAAATGAAAGTTGTAGAATAGATTTTTTTTGCAATTTTTGACTGCTTTTTTATCATCATAGGGTGTAGAAAACGCTTTCAAAACCTAATTTCTAGCTTTTAGATCGACAAATGCTTTTGTCGCATCAAAGTAGACATATCAAACTACGAAGTTTGAGAAAAAAGTCCGTGATGATAAAAAATCGATTTCGAAGCGTTTTCAGCCGATATCTCGCTTCGAGCCCTTGAGACTTCTTCTTCTTCTTCTTCTTTTATAGTTGGTTCGTCTATAAGACGATTCCCCAACTGCACTATAGTATATGCGACTTATTGTACCTTTTCGTAGACCGGCTCACATTAATAATGATATTTTAAATAAGTCCAAAGCGTGATCTTATAACCATTTCATTAGCTTAAATCCTAGATAATTATCTTCTGTCTTTGCTAACATAAAGCATTAAACGTGTGTGCTCGAATCAAGGAAAAAACACGGAGAAGTGCAGCTCCACCGAAGCAGATAGACAGAACCCAGCTTTTGAATACACAGATGATAGATAGATGCGGATAAATGCAAAAGAATGAGAGACTAGCTTTACAGACATTGGAAATAAGGCATATTCAGGGGAAAAAGAAGCCGGCTTAAGACTAGATGTAGAAGATAAGATAAAATAAGATAAGATAAGATAAGATAAGATAAGATAAGATAAGATAAGATATGACTTTATTATCCTGTTTCCAGGAAATTTGTTGTCACAGCATTCAGTAACAGTACAACAGCAAATACAATATCTAAGACCTACAAGTCTTTAACGTACAGCACACACACGCACATTGCTCACACAACATTACCAACAAGTAAGAACATTGCTCACACACACACACACACACACACACACACACACACACACACACAAACACACACACTGTAAGAACAATCCATTAGGAAAAACTAACAACAGCATATTACATCAGGAAACACTGCTACCTCGAATTGCGGATGGCAAAAGAGATCGTCTATAGCGCTCTCTGTTTGTTTTTAAATACAGTATTCGTCCACTTCTTTGGGATCGGACTATCTCATGGAACAAGGGGTGGGAGCAATCATTTAGAACCGATTTTAGTTTCTGTTTGCAAGAATGTACAAATATCATATTCATCAAAGATAGACACATACGGGAGAAATAGGTACCGGCTTTATGGTTATAGAAGATCTATAGACATGTACAGGAGAAACAGGCCAGTTTTATAGAAATAAGATAGACATGTACAGGAGAAACAGGCCAGTTTTATAGATAGAAGATAGACATGTACAGGAGAAACAGGCCAGTTTTATAGATAGAAGATAGACATGTACAGGAGAAATAGAGACCAGTGGCCGTATACATGAACTTGGTGTAAATCCGCCCGTTTTGCACCCTGGTGCTTGCTTGCTAGTGCGTATGGCCAACTAAGTGTAAACTCAAATTTAGTAAGTATACATGAACTAATGTTACACCTACATCTACCTATGTATCAATTGCCTCTTACCACTGTAACCGAAACTGACATTGGGTATGCACAGAATTTGTATCGGCCAATCTCTGCCACGAGAAAACAATGCCGATCAAAACAAACCTAAGAGATCGAAGGTGAGCAGAAGCCCAATTTTTTTTCTTCGGCCTGTGAAGTCGCGGGTTGGAATAAATATTAGTTACTTCCTTTCTTGCTTTCTTGTAGACGCCTCTCTCCCAAGCTTGTTACCCATGGCGTAGCTGATTTAGTCGTCCTCGGAGAAAATGTAAAGTTACGAACCCTTTACACGTGGCTGTAGGCCTACGCAAAGTTCCTGCATACCAGGTGTCGTTTTGCACCGACGTGTAAGGTCCACACCACAGTGTAACAGGTCACGCACAGTTCATGCATACGGCCACAGCTTTATAGTTATACATGTAGAAGATAGATGATTGCAGGTGTCACGATCACGTGCGTGAAGATGGTCACGACCACGTGTGTGATGAGTATCTAAGTTATCTACCTTTCAAACCCAGCTAACAAGCCAAGCAAGCAGACCAGCGATCAACGGACACATGGAGTGAGATTTAAATTAAACGACATTTAATTATAAATGCATGACAAAACTTATGTCAAAACATTAAACTCATGATAATCACATACATAATCACAAAACAGAGATATTTCAAATTTACTCTTGGGGATCATGGCTATTCTCTATTCCCCGTTTCACATCGAGATCTAATCCCTCTGTCTATAAACTTAACTACGTATACTTAATAGTCTCTGTCAACAGCTGCCCTCCTCGTTGATGCAGTTTCACGTCTCCAGAGTTCACACGATCCTTTCTAGATCTCTAACTTCGACGATAAAAGGGGAAACAGACGCCCCTGGCTTCTCACAAATAAGAACACACAGTTCACACCCGCCATCGTAGATTACTAGCTCCTTGAGGGGTTATCATCCCATCCTCAGGACTCTTCTTCTTCTGCAACCACACTGCACATCGACGGTTCACACCCGCCATCGTAGATTCACGATCTTCTGATGGGTTCCCATCCTATCATCAGAACTCCTCAACTTCTGGTCCCCATGGCACGACCTTCCACTGGTCGCCCGGACCGATAAATTCTTCTTATTGGGAAATAAATGTGAACATCATGGATCCCTCACACACCTAACACTTCTGGTCCCCACTGGCACGACATTCCACTTGTCGCCCGGACCGATAAATTCTGCGTCTTCCTTTAGGAATGAATAACTTGGGAACCACGTGTGTCGAGCTTCTCTTCTACTTATACTCCCGAGGTTTTTGCACACGCGACTAGTTTAAAGCGAGTCGTGTGTATCTATTCACGCTCATCAACAATGTTAAAAACCGTGTTTTCCCCTGCTAAGCTCACCCCCCTAGACTCGTGGCGCTCAAGGCCACCGACCTTCCTCGTGATATTTAATCTTTCATGCTCGACAACAACTTTAAACTCCCCTTCTCCCCTACTAAGTTTATCCCCTCTATACTCGTGGCGTACAAGGTCATCAACCTTAATCCTGACACAGGGGAAATAGAGGCCAGCTATGTCGATATTGAAGACAGACGCATACAGGAGAAAGAGACTAGAGAGATCAGCCTTACAGATTGATAGACACTAACAGGAGAAAGAGGAAGAGGTTTATCGATATAGAACATGCACACATACAGGAGAAATAGAAACCAGCGTTATAGAAGATGGACACGCACAAAAGAGCTTTATAGATAGAAATAGACAGATGCCGAAGAAAAGGCGAACAGTTTCATGGATAGAGGAGAGATGTGGATGAAGAAGAATGGGAGATACGCTTTAATATTTTAAAACAATGTTTCTCAACCCTTTTCAGGCAATCACCCCCTCAAGCACTAAGTGCTCTGTCATGCCCCCCCCCCACCCCAAAAATAAAAACATATCAACACCCAACAGATGTATTTGACAAGAACACAGACTATACACAAATAATAGTGTTAACATTTTTGAACCCTATAATGACAAGGATTACTCATTATAAAACAGAAAGCATTCTCTGTCAATGCACATATTTATGTTCCTAAAACTCATCTTGAGGTGTTTTTGTTGAAGTCAGTGGCTGCCCTGTCTTTGCCCCTTTATAGTTCTCCATTCACCCCCCCCCCCCTCTCCTTACATTGTTTTCGCCCCCTTGTCGCCCTTTTCCTTCTTTTCGCCCCCACCCCCCATGGAAATGGAAATCGTCCGGGGGGGGGGGAGGGGCGATATCGCCCCCGTTGAGAACGACTACATTAGAATACAAAGTAAAAACAGGAAGAAGAAGAAGTCAGCTTTATAGATAATAGTAAAGACTGTAGGCAATATTCAAGGAACTGCAAACAAAGAAAGATCAAAATATAGCAATGATCACAGGAAGATAACAAAATTCAGGACATCTCAGACCAACAATCACATTTATTCGAAATCTTGAATCAACTGGGAAAACTGAGAAAATTAACCATTAACCAATTTAATTTCCAGTGCTGATCAAGGACTAAAAGGTAGATGAATCGATGTTTTATTCATTTCATCAATGAATTAAAAATGAATATTTCCGATATATGATGTATTGCAAAATAAAGAATAACTTGATAGACGCATACAAAATATTCCCAAAATCTAATGCCACAACAACAACTTACAGTATTTTTTTATTTTTTTAAAAATTGATCTCTATTATGGAAAAAAAATGGGGGAGGGGGGGGGGAACTGTTAACGAAAAACACACAAACAAAGCAGCGGAGAAGCTTCTGTGTTGCTGTGAACATTTAAAAAGCACTGACAGAGTGTCTGTTGAAATCAACCAATTAAAATAGAAAATTAATGTGAATTCCGCCTTTTGGTCGTTAGGGTCAAAATCAGGGAGTTTTATGAACTGGTGTTTTAAATTGTTTTCTTATTTAGTGCTTTTTTTTTTTTTTGTGCAGCAGTAATTAATGTCAATTGTTTGTTTGGGTTTGCCAATTTATGATTATCAGAATGTCATTTCAATTTTAAAGATCACAGGCAATCAAGTAGAGCTCATTCAGGGCTGCTGTTCACTGACAAATCGACGTTTTGGAGCGGCTTCCTGGTAGATAATGACTCGACCGTCGTTCTCCCATCGGTGCCTGTAAGGATACACATGGGTGGATGGATGGATGGATGGATAGATGGATGATGTTTGTCATATCAGTCTATACACGCCAGCTAATTAATGACATAGATAATCACAAAATTCAGCACTTGGTTGATGCTAAGTCACAGTGAAGAAAGGAGTGGAAGAATGGCAATAAACTATAGAGAATCTAAATTGATAGGCAGATGGTTGGATGAAAGAATGAACCATGGGTAGATGGACGGAGTGAAGAATGGACAAAGATGCTCATTAACAGTATGGGTGACGAAATGAGTGGATGAATATTTGCACAGATAAGCTGGTGAGAACATTCGATGAATGATATGTATAGCCATCTATTTTGAAAGTGTTATCAGTATAATTATTTTATCTAAATTGCTCATCTTTTGTTGTTGTTGTTCTGTTGTTTTTACACTATGGTGGAACTGTACATGTCTCACCTGTAATCCATGGCGTCTAAATAATCTTGAACCATGGGTTTAATCTTTGGTTCTCCACCGACACTATGGCGGCCCCGTCCAGTATTTACTAAAACTGTGCTATGTCTTCGAGAGCGAGCTGTAGAAAGAGTAAACGATAAAGTACATGTAATTATCAAAATATATCACATCAACGTGCGTGCGTGCGTGCGTGCGTGCGTGCGTGCGTGCGTGCGTGCGTGTGTGTGCGTGCGTGCGTGTGTGTGTGTGTGTGTGTGTGTGTATGTATGTGTATGTTGAATTTAACTGAATCTAATAAAATTTCTAAAACTTGAAGGTCAGGGTGGCAAAATCCTGAAGTCTACAATCAATAAGAAATAATATATCAAAATAAGTTGGAAGTTATACAAAGTGCTATTTACAGAGGCAAGGAAACGTGAAATGAACAGCCATAAGGGTTTGTTGTTGCTGTTGTGTTTGTTTTTATGGTAAACAAGGATGTAATATTTCTAATAGTGGAGAATATTCATGTAGTGCACGTCTTCACATAAAGGGCTTAGGGCGTTTTACAATGAAATGGTAACAACTCCCAGTCTCTAGCTCTCTCTCTCTCTCTCTCTCTCTCTTTCTCTCGCTCTCTCTCTCTCTCTCTCTCTCTCTCTCTCTCTCTCTCTCTCTCTCTCTCTCACACACACACGCTCTCTCTCTCTCTCTGTCTCATATACCAATATAATTTTAAATATACTTTCACGCTATACATAACATGTAAATCTTTCAAGGGAGACATTATCAATCGGCCATTATATATCGTCGTTCCGATCATAAAACCCGAATATTTTCGAACATCACATTTTTGGATATATTGAAAGTTTAGACCTTCCTTCATAACACTGTAAATATTTCAGAGCGAAATTCGAAGTGGAAACGGAATTTATATGGGAAAAACAAAATCTAATGAGCCAGGTGAACGCTCATTCTCTAATAATAAAATCTGCTAACTCGGGCCGAGCCTTTTCAGCTGCCTATTGCGCGCCAATCTGATGGTTGCATAATGTCCTAGGCATTGTGTCTTGCCACCTGTTCACACCAATCGATGACATGTGGTGTTTCACCATCTTGTTTGTGCAAGTACATGTCATAAGTAAATTTCTTGGTTTGCTGAATTGAAATATTTCACACTCTCAGCTGTGTTATCCTGCACGGGTTTATAGCAAGCAAGTTAGAGGAATTAAATACTCGTAATGCTGTACAACACATTTGAGGTTTTACAGACTTATTGACATTCAGCTCTCATCCACGTAGTATAATTTATTGGTTACTTATTCTCAAGGTGTTATTGACTCGTTTTTAAAGGGGGGGGGGTGGGGGGATGGTCCTGAGAGTGATATTCTAAACAACACAGAGTAGGCAAGTTTAACTTCCATATTTGAATTCAGCATGTCCAAATTAGGGGAGAAAAGTATTTAAAAAATAAGACTTATTAGTGGCCATGGTAACGCCGCCATCTTGAATTTCACTTCCATGTAAATAGCTTTTTTTAAAATCTAAAGGCTCCGTCATTTTTCTACAAAATAATGATCTTGAAATTATGCATGCTTATATTTCAATAGATAATAAAGATATTGTAGTATTTTTATTTGGATATCTTTGATAGATGTTTTTCTAAGAGTCTGAAAATTGTATATAGCGCGTATGCATTTTTCTTGAGTTTTCACCACAAAAATGATAGATTTCTCATAAACTATAAAAGATACTCTAACGTGGATACTAATTTTTTTAGTATACGATATAAAGATGCTATAGTGCAATTTTCATCGAAATCCAACAAAATATACAAAAATAGTTAGGAAATTAACGTAAAAAGAGTAAGTTTTGAGAAAAACGCGTTTGAAAATTTGCAAAGGTTTTTTGGTTGAAAAAAGTGTCTGAATGTTTACCAAATGTCTCAATACATTCCTCGTTCTGGGTCATTCATACAAGTGGGAGATTCCAATATAAGGGTCCCCATACCACAAATCAGCCAGAAATGGTGTTTCATTGTGTCTTGAACTGGCAATTATAGCGTATTATCTTGGATTGGAAGTGAATATTTTACTCGACCCCCTCCCATGAAAGTCTGGTTGTTGTTTTTTTTTTAAAAAAAAAACGCTTAGCTAGGTCAAATGAGTATCAAAAACGTAAATAGAAATGTTGAACCTTCCGAAAATCGACAACAGCAAGAATCGACATTTTGAGCCAAAAACTCGATTTCAGGACGACCTCCCCACCCCCCCCCCCTTAAAATGCCTCGGTACTGAATTCATGTAAATTTAATATCGACTGTGCCGGAGAAGAGTCATCGGTCACAAGAACTTTTCTCTACTGGTATCGGAGACAGGGGTAAAGATATTATTAGGAAAGACATCAGGGGTTGAGGATGAGCAGAGACAGACGTTAAGATTGTATTATTTAAGACAACAGGGCACAGGGATGAAGATATCGTCAGTAGAGACAACAGGAGACATGGGGTGAAGATATTATTAATAAAGACAACAGAACACAATGCCTAAAATATCAGAGCAGAGACAGGGATGAAGATCTTATTAATAACCACAATAGTCAGTTTGGACAGGGATGAAATTATCGGAGCATGTTTGGGGCGGGGGTGAAGATATTATTATTAAAGACAACAGGGGACAAGGATGAAAATGTCGTTAGTACAGTCAACAAGGACCGGGTCTGACGCCATCTTCGAAACAGGGGAAAAGATATCACGCTAAAGACCAGAGAAGACTAGCGGTGAAGAAATCATTAGTCGAGACAACATAATTTATGACATGGGTGAAGATATTGGTAGTAAAGACAACAGGGGACAGGCATGAAGCTATCATTTGTACAGACAACAGGAGACAAGGGAGAAGAGATCATTGCAAAAACTAGAGATGACATGGGTGAGTTTGAGTTTAAGTTTCAGGTTAGAGACAGCACGTGAACACGATAACGGTTATATTGTTCTATGAAGAAGTAAGACGACAGTACAGAAGGAAACAGTACCAGAAGCGCTCACCAACCTCCCGCGGAGACATGGGTGAAGATATTACTAGAGGCAACAGGAGACACGGGTGAAGATACTACTGGTTAGGACAACAGGGGACAACAGTGAAGATTTCATAGCAGAGACGGGGTGAAGATATGATTAGTACAGTCAACCAGGGACTGCGATGACGATATGACTAGTACAAACAACATGAGGCAGTGGAGAAGATATCATCAGAAGGGAAAACAGGAGACATGGTGAAATCAATATTAGCAGAGACAACAGGGGGCAGCAATGACGACATTAGTAGTAGAGAACAGGAGCGCTATGCAGATCCTCGTCCACTCAGTGGGGGAGAAAATAGTAAGTGGTCATATACATAATTATGTTCATCCTGACCAGAGAAGAGATCAAACCACTGTTGTCCATAATAGGAGCTGTTCCACCAGCAGATGGGTTTCGAACTGAAAAACGAGTCATAAATCTATATAGATCTATATTGTAATTCCCACGAATGTAGGCTGGATCTAGAATGTGTAGTACTGATAGGATGAATGGTTAGATCTAAATCTAGATCTAGATATTTGTATTATGATTAGATCTAGAACTTATTAGTATATTCAATGTTGGGGCATTGTAGAATCTATCACTAAATATATCTAGACTATTAAGGTGTCTATCGAGATACCACTAGATCTTCTATATGCAGTCGAATTTATAAACATCTAATAGAGATATGACCCTACAGGCCTGAATTAATTCACATAATATTGTTATTCCACTATTTACTTGTGTGTTTGACAGTTTGTGCGAGTGTGAGTTAGACCTCTCGATCTGAGAGCTATATTCCCAAAACAACACTTAGATTCCACTCGTGACAATAGACAGAGGCATTATTACCTGTGCCATTTTTACCATGCACCGAAGATATCACAGCAGACAACAGGAGACAATGGTGAAGGTATTATCATCATAGGGACATCAGGAGGCAGGGGTTAAGATATTAACGCAGAGACAGGCGACAGGGGTAAAGATGTCATAGTAGAGACAGCAGGAGACGGCTGGAGATTACACAGCAGATACGACAGGGGACACGGGTGAAGATATTTAAGCACAGTCAATGGAAGACAGGAGTGAAGAAAACAGCGACATCAAGAGAGCGTGAGAGAGGGGAGAGAGAGAGAGAGAGAGAGAGAGAGAGAGAGAGAGAGAGAGAGAGAGAGAGAGAGAGAGAGAGAGAGAGAGAGAGAGAGAGAGAGAGAGAGAGAGTGAGAGGAGACAGACAGACAGAAGTGCTTATAAGTCTATTCTAAATGTCTTTTCTTCATGATACTTGTTGTTCACCATATTGTAAATTACTATGAATAATGCTGTTGTGTAACAGGCAGGAGGTCGGCCCCATGCTGATCGCCGTCATATGCGCTGGCCATCTCCGGTGATAAAATCTACAGTTGGTAATCAGGGTTAGTGAATTTTATCATTGAAAATAAGCGTGACAAAACGTGCTAACTGAGAAATAAGGCATTAAATGTTAGTTTCAGAGAAAAAAAAATATTGTTATCAGTGAAGAGTTATGTTTTAAGCAGGAAAACTCAACAACTGTGTATTTTTACCACGCGTGGTTTATTTTAAACAGTTTTTCCCTCTCCTGTAAAATTTGCTTAGACCGGATTACCAAGTTTTATCAGCGGAGCGACAATATACAGGACTGATTTTAGCTCTGCTTTGAATTTCTCAAAGGAAGAAATGTATCTGTCACTGTAAGTCACAAACGGCCACACGATAGGAAATAAATTATGAGAAACAGTGAGGGCGGAAGGGAAAGGAACTGACAAGTACTTACATATTGTAGAACTCACCCTTGGAGAGGAAAGTTCCCAAAGCATCTCTGGCAGACTTCACGCCATAGCCGTGAAGGTCAAGCGTGTATGGAGCCAGACGAACACTCTCTGGGGTGACCACAAGACCACGAGACTGTTGGTCAAGCGTGTATAGATCTGGATGTAAACTCTCTTGGACGGTCACACCATGACGAGACTGTTTGTTTCGGGACGCCTTCAGTGACAAAGGTCAAATTGTCTTTTTGGTTTGTGTGTGTGTCAATTTATAAAACTTCATTAACATTTTAAACAACACAGGAAATGAAATGCCACAATTCACTGACATTTCAAAGTTTTGGAGAGGGAAAGAAAAATTTCACATTCATTTGCCAATTTGTGTTTCCAAACTGAGTAAACAACAATTGACTGTCGGTCAATTCCATCAAGAGATTAGGAGAAGGAAGGTAAAATGTATCATTTTTGCCTGTGTTATTTAATGAGTCTAAACTTTGAAGATACAGATGTATAATTATTATCTTCTATCATTTAAGGACACGTTAAATGGAGACTGATAAGCGATGATCCCAGTAGAGGTAAGGTGAAAGTTGGCAAAATAAAGAAAAATGTTGGTTAAAATGGAGCGACCCAAGTTGCCAACGTGAGGCAGGTTCTCACTGAATCGATTATTGAGCTGGCGCCCTGTTTCACCTAGTGTACATCAGATTGCATCTCGCACGTCGAATGTTTTGTATACAAGGATCAATATTGCATCTTGCTGTTTCTTGTAGGATTATCTTACACCACAGGCCCTTTCTGTGCAGGGCTGAGTTCTGCTCGGCTGTCGCAGTTATAGTATTATACATCAAATGTGTTACATATTTATATGTTACAGCTGGACGAAGTGGATTTGAGTCCTTACTACGTACAACTAGTTTCTACTCGGCAGTCGTATTCGAGGCAATTTACCGTAAGACTCGAATAAATATATGCTGCAGCCACTCGACAAAATTTACAATTCCAACAAACTACAAACAGGCTTTCTGTTTACATTTGCAAGACTACATTTCAGGATTTATTTTCTTAATTTATTGATTTTTTTTGGGCCACGGAGCCAATATATTTTTTTCTGCCAATTTTTTTAATAAGCTGTGGCTGATTCCCGAAGTTACTGTATCCAACTCACCAGTAAAAGGTGTTTGTCATATGCTTAAACTCAGTCCTAAGCCTGAAGTTTCTAACAGTAACATGAAATAAACCAGGCAAAGAAAACCCAATCTGGCTACCTGATGCAAAGGGTCACTCCGGCTTTGTCCCTGAAATTTGCAAGAAAATAATGCTGTCATCTGGTTAGCCTAGCCATGACAGCTGCAACAAGCATTCCCTTCCAAATGGCAAAATATGCCAATGGATATGGCATCATCTTAGATCTCTTTGTCAGAGCTTCCCCACCCCCTCTCCCCATCCAAAGCTAAAAGCACACAGCCATGGCAATCTCTCTTCTCTTTCTGCTCACCCATCCCCTACTCCCATTTGATTTATTGAAAGCAAATTAGCAAACCCAAGTAATCTTAATGCTTAAATGATGAATCGTAACAACCTAGAATGTATAGAATGTCTCTGAAGGTGAAAAAGGAAAATTTTGTCTTAAAGCATTACACAATATCTGTAGATAGGTATAAAGAACAAGGACAGTGTGGCGATTCAGCACACAGACATTGTTTATTAATGTGTTTGGAAGTGAGCAAAGACGGTATAAACATAAATCATACATGGTTACAATTGTTAGAAAGTAAAGGACTTCAAACCAGTGTATTCACACTCTGTGCTTTTCAAACTAAACATACATAATATCTCTAAGATTCATTGGGCTATTGCACAATATGCGAAGAACATTTTTTTTTCTGTATCTAAAATGCGGGTAAAACATTCCATATCACTGAAAGAATGAAGAAGGTATTTTCTATAAATAGTAACTCACCGGTCGAAATAGAAATTCGCAGCATTTCCAGATCAGGAAAATACACAGAATAACGATGACGATAAACACCAATATTCCTAGAGCTAGGGCCTCTTCGTCTCGCATTTCTGATATTGACCTCGCAGAAGAAAGATCAGGCTTTCCTTATTCAATGAAGTTTTGATGTCCAGGCACAAACTCAAACCAGGAACTAAACTGTGGCAGTTGGAAATACCCGAATTCTGTACCCACCTTCCCACGATTTAATATCGTTGCCAATAGCAAGACACACGACATATAACCAGTGTGTTGTTCAGCTCCTCAAAACTTAAATGTCCGTTTTTTTCTGGTCTGTGTAATTCAGGAAATGGAAAGCATATCTTGGGTCTCTCAGAAGTTAGATGGATTGGACAAGGCTCAAGCAAAATAGGAGGCAAAACAATTGTATATACATGGGGGGATCAGGAAAGAGGTATAGGAATTCTACTTGATGAAATAACAACAAAGAGCATCAAAGGTTTCTGGAGGGTCTCAGATAGAATCATAGTAGCCACACTAAAAGAGAAACTTTCTGACGTTGGAATAATTCAAGTGTATGCATCAACATCTGAGCATGACAATAAAGAAGTAGAGAAATGCTATGAAGATCTGAATCAAGCAATGAAACAACCGAAGTCTCAAGATATAAAAATAGTCATTGGGAACTTTTATGTAAAGGTGGGAGACACAAATACCAGACATAGTAGGGTTATGGAGCCTAGGTAATGAAGACAGACGTGGTGAACGTCTCATTGAATGGTGTAGAGAAAAAGATTTAATGATTTCGAATATCTACCCGAGAAGACGATATGTATATACAGGAAAAAGCCCTGGAGACAAAATTAGAAATCACATAGATTATATACTCATAGAGAAACATTTCAGAAACGCTGTAAAATCATTTAAGTCAATGCCATCAGCAGACTGCGATAGCGATCATGTACCAGTCATGTGGAAGATGCGGATAAAATTGAAAAAAAAACTAAAAAAAATCAAAGCACCAACCAAAATTTCAATTAGATCTTTTAAAGACAAATCAAGACATGGAAGAACGTTTCTTTCTTGGTGTAAGCAATACATTTCAAGCTCTAGAAAACATCACCAAGGCTGAAACACCATGGACAAAGACGACGGATGCAATAAAGGAAGCCATGGAAGAAAATATCCCTTAACAGTCCAAGAAAAGGCATAAGACATGGATGACTAAGGACATACTAGAACTAATAGAAGAAAGAAGGAGGTCGAAACCAAACATAAGAGAGTACAAAGGTTTAAATAAGGAAATAAAGAGAAAGAGTGACATGGCAAAAGAAACATGGATAAATGAGAAAGGTTAAGAAATACAGTAGAATCATAATAAAAACAGCAAATACTTGCATTCTAAAATCAGGGAAGTAAGTGGAAAGAAAGGGTGTTCAGGTACTGGCTGCATAAGATCAAAAGAAGGAGATGTCTTAATGGACAAGGACGTTGTGTTAAACAGATGGCCAGAATACACAGAGGAGCTTTTTCAAGAAAATAGAAAAGAAAAACATGTAATAAAAGAAAGATATAGATGGACGACCAATTTTGAAAGAAAAAGTGAAGGACGCCATTAGGAAAATGAAACATGGGAAAGCCACAGGGCCAGATAACATTCGAAGTAATTGTCGCTCTGGAAGAATTAGATATTGAAATGACAACTAAACTCCTAAGCAGCATATATGACAGGGGCAAGATTCCGGAAGATCTAACCAAGTCCTTTTTTATAGCTTTGCCTAAAACTACAGGTGCAACACAGACTGAGTTGCATAGAACAATAAGCCTTATGAGGCACTGAACAAACATTTTACTGCGAGTAGTATTGGCAAGAATGAGAAAATATTTAAGACCAGAGATATCCTGAACACAATTTCACTTCGTCCCAGACAAAGACACCCGAAATGCTGTATTCACACTATCCATGCCAATGGCAAGATGAAAAGAAGTACAGAAGGATCTATACCTAGGTTTCATTGTCTATTCAAAAGTTTTCGATAAAGTTAAACAGGAAGAATCATTTAAATTTTTGGAAGAACTAGACATACATGGAAAGGAGTAAAGAATTATTACAAATATCTCTATTGGGACCAGACTGCTGCTGTGCGAATTGAGGGAGAATACAAAAACATCAAAAGAGGAGTCAGGCAAGGATGCGTCATGTCACCCGATAACTTCAACAGATACAGTGAAACAATCCTTAGAAATATAGAAGAAAGTCTAGGTCCTAAAGTAAATGGAGAAAGTATTAATAATAGTCGATATTGTAAAGTAATATGGTTACCCAGTTGCAGGTCTTGTTGAAGGTCTTGGGGGCTCAATGACACAGGTGTTCACCTGTCAAGTTCTAGGCTTGGGCTGAACACTGATCTCTCAGCTGAACTCAGCTCTGCACACTTTCATAGTCAGCTGACCATATTATACACGAGGGAAGCTACTCCTAATTAGTCACACACCATGTCTATTATGTATACAAAGTTATGTCCCATATCATAACACTACATCCGCCTCACAAGCATTTTGAATCAGCTACATAATACTACTCAGTCATACTTCGAAATTCAAAATGCTGAACAAATAAACTGAAAACTATATATACTGTAGAATTCCAACCTACAGATCAAGTCTCTGCGGAGGCCCGACAAGGCGTCCCGCTCTCGTGACATAATCGGATGAAGGCTGTCCAGAATCCTGTCCATCATCCGATTCCGGTGTATGCATCTGTACTGGGAGTTCCAACTGTCTAGGTAGAGTAGGAGTATATTTAGGAATGACAATATTCCTCTTGTCTAGATTCTCTCTCCTCAGTCTAAGTTGATGCCGATTTCTCCTCTTGACGCCTCTATCTGTCTTCAACAGATAGTATGACCTATCACTATTAAAAATTTAACGACTTGCCAATAACCGTTGCTTCCGAATAAACCGGTGTCTTTATCCAGACGGGCTGTCCAACAATCAATTCTGTCCAAGGCTTGATCCTGTGACGTCAGTAGAAATCCAGCTTCTGCCTCTGTTTAAACGTGGCACCAATTTCCTTTAGTTTGAACCTGTCCATATCTCCCCCCTTTGGGACTAGCTTGCTAGGGAAAACAGGCACTCTTGTCCTTAGCTTTCTCCCCATCAACAACTCGGCCGGGCTTAGTCCCTGTTGGAGAGGCGTAGACCTGTAATTCAAAAGAGCCAGGTAAGCGTCGTCTGCCTTGCTCAGTAGCATTTTGATAGTTTTAACAGCTCTTTCTGCTTTACTGTTACTTTGTGGGTGTAATGGACTTCTTGTGATGTGGCTGAAACTGTAACTTCTTGCAAACTGTTTAAACTCATAGGAAGCGAACTGTGGCCCATTGTCACTGACGACGACTTGAGCAATCCCATGTCTCGCGAAGATTGATTTAATCTGTTCAATTACAGCTGAAGAAGTTGTTTCTCTTAACTGACCAATCTCTTGAATAATAGTCCACAATCAATAAATACTGATGACCTTTCCAGCCAAACAAATCCATTCCCACCCTTTGTCATTGGTGATCTGGGGTCATGGTAGGTTTAAGTGGCTCTGGGTTAACTTTTTTCTCCTTCTCGCACAAGGAACACCCCGAGTCTTTCTCTTCTATCTGCTGAGAGATCTTAGGCCACCATACTTACAGAGTGATAGACACTAACGGGAGAAAGAGAGAAGAGGTTTATCGATATAGGACATAGACACATACAGGAGAAATAGAAACCAGCGTTATAGAAGATGGACACGCACAAAAGAGCTTTATAGATAGAAATAGACAGATGCCGAAGAAAAGGCGAACAGTTTCATGGATAGAGGAGAGATGTGGATGAAGAAGTATGGGAGATACGCTTTAATATTTTAAAACAATGGTTCTCAACCCTTTTCAGGCAATCACCCCCTCAAGCACTAACTGCTCTGTCATAGCCCCCCCCCCCCGCACCCCCACCCCAAAATAAAAACATATCAACACCCAACAGATGTATTTGACAAGAACACAGACTATACACAAATAATAGTGTTAACATTTTTGAACCCTATAATGACAAGGATTACTCATTATAAAACAGAAAGCATTCTCTGTCAATGCACATATTTATGTTCCTAAAACTCATCTTGAGGTGTTTTTGTTGAAGTCAGTGGCTGCCCTGTCTTTGCCCCTTTATAGTTCTCCATTCACCCCCCCCCCCTCTCCTTACATTGTTTTCGCCCCCTTGTCGCCCTTTTCCTTCTTCTCGCCCCCACCCCCCATGGAAATGGAAATCGTCCGGGGGGGGGGGGGGGGATTGGCGATATCGCCCCCGTTGAGAACGACCACATTAGAATACAAAGGAAGAACAGGAAGAAGAAGAAGTCAGATTTATAGATAATAGTAAAGACTGTAGGCTATATTCAAGGAACTGCAAACAAAGAAAGATCAAAATATAGCCATGATCACAGGAAGATAACAAAATTCAGGACATCTCAGACCAACAATCACATTTATTCGAAATCTTGAATCAACTGGGAAAACTGAGAAAATTAACCATTAACCAATTTAATTTCCAGTGCTAATCAAGAAATCCATTGGACTTCTGACTAAAAGCTAGATGAATCGATGTTTTATTCATTTCATCAATGAATTAAAAATAAATATTTCCGATATACGATGTATTGAAAAATAAAGAATAAAACTTAATAGACGAATACCAAATATTTACAAAATCTAATGCCACAATTTACAGTTTTTTTTTTTTTTTAATTGATCTCTGTTATGGGAAAAAAAATGGGTTGGCATTGTTAACGAAAAACACACAAACAAAACAATGGAGAAGCTTCTATGTTGCTGTGAACATTTAAAAAGCACTGAGTGACTATCTGTTGAAATCAACCAATTAAAATAAAAATGTATGTGAATTCCGTCTTTTAGTCATTAAGGTTAAATTCAGGGAGTTTTATGAACTGGTGTTTTCAATTGTTTTCTTATTTCGTGCCTTTCTTTTGTGTACAGCAGTAATAAATGTAAATTGTTTGTTTGGGTTTCCCAATTTATGATTATCAAAATGTCATTTCAATTTTAAAGATCACAGGCAATCAAGTAGAGCTCATCCAGGGCTGCTGTTCACTGACAAATCGCCGCACTGGAAGGGCTGAGGTCAACATCTGAATTACAGATAGATAATGACTCGACCGTCGTTCTCCCATCGATGGCTGTAACGATATAGATGGATGGATGGATGGGTGGATGGAAGGATGGATGATGTTTGTCCTGTCAGTCTATACATGCCAACTGATCAATGATATAGATAGTCACAAAATTTAGCACTTAGTTAATGCTAAGCCACCGTGAAGAAAGGAGTGAAAAAATGGCAAAAAATTATAATGAATCTAAATTGATATGCAGATGGTTGGATGAATGAATGAACCATGGGTAGATGGACGGAGTGAAGAATGGACAAAGATGCTCATTAACAGTATGGGTGACGAAATGGGTGGATGAATATTTGCACAGATGAACTAGTGAGAACATGTATATCCATCTATTTTGAGAGTGTTACCAATATAATTATTTTATCCAAATTACTGGTCTTTTTGTTGCCGTTGTTGTTTTGTTGTTTTTACACTATGAGGAAAATGCACATGTCTCACCTGTAATCGCTGGCATCCAAATAATCTTGAACCATGGGTTTAATTTTTGGTTTTCCAAAGTCACTATGGCGGCCCCATCCAGTATTTACAAAAACTGTGCTATATCTTCGAGAACGAGCTGTGGTAAGAGTAAAAGATAATGTAATTATCAAAATATATCACGTCAACTTTGCTTTACATCAAGGCAATGGGGAACGATTTTAAGAGGGCGGGGCTGGCGGGGGTGGGGTAGCGGGGCAGAGATACCTTTAATGTTGCAAAGAAAGTGTGCCCAAATGCCAGGATTCAGTTCCAAATCAGAACATTGCCACCGAATCTCGTAAAAGGTGAAATTGTTGCTGTTCGTTCTTTTTTCGAAACATCGCCAACTTTGTACGAAACAATTCCATCCGCGAATCTGTTTCTGGTCATGTTGCTTGTACATCATGGCAATGGGGAGCAATTCTAGGTGTGGGAGGTCTTTTGTGGTTGGAGAGAGGGAGGGGAGAGGGATATTAGTGCATGTCTAGTTTATGTGTTAAAGAACGTATGAGAACATTTCCAGGGATCGATATTTGTAGAAGATGAACGATTTGTTTGTTTGCTACTGTTTCCATCCTTTATTAATTTGTATACTTATGTATTTATTTCTACAGAAATTGGCTAGTCTCTCTCGTATGGCCATTAGCCCGAAAACTATTGAATGGATCGACAAATGAATTTCCAAAACGACAAGATCAAACTCTCCAACAAAAGGGATACTAATTATGTATTGATTCCTATCACATGTTAGCAGATCGCACATTTCCGTGCATTCTCTTTGGAAATCCTTTTTTTTAAAAACAAGCCTGCATTCCCTTTAGTATTTTGGTTCACTGTCAAATTTATTGTATATTCTTTTATTTTATTTTGAGATTAAACTTATTGAACGATACTTTCAGCAAGATTTTATAGAATTTTGTATTTGTTCTGAACAAACTGATACATTCGAATGAAGGCCTAGGCTACAGAGCACGGAAGGCAAAGGAACGGAAAAGAAGTGTTTGATTCGTTTTTCATTGAAAGAGATAGAGTAAACATGTCAGACGATACTTTCTGTAAGATTTTGCAATCAGTATTCGTATTCATTCTGAAAAATTAATGACACCCGATTGCCAATGGCCGATAATTTGGTCAAACAATGAATGTCATAAAGGTAAGATTTTTTGTGCATGTGTATGTTTGTGTATAAGTGGGATTTAATTGAATTTAATACGATCTCTAATACTTGAAGATCAGCGTGGCAAAATCCTGAAGTGTACAATCAATTTGAAATATATCAAAATAAGTTGGAAGTTATCATCATCATCATCATTGCCTTTCTCACCCTGGATCAGGGTATAGGCCACCAACAAACACCTTCCATCCCTCTCTATCATGGGCCAGCCTCTTTACATTATTCCAAGTCTTTCCGCTTCGTTGCACATCATTTTCTCTGGCTCTTCTCCACGTTCCGCGCGGCCTTCCTCTTGATCTCTTGCCCTGGGGATTCCAGTCCAATACCTTCTTCGTGATGCTGTTTCCTGGCCTCCTGAGAGTGTGGCCGATCCATCTCCATCGCCTCCTACCAATTTCCTCTCTGACTGGGTTCTGTCTTGTTCTTTTCCATACAATTTCATTGCTGACCTTGTCTGTCCATCTGATCTTAAGTAGCTTCCTCAAACATCTGTTGATGAAAACTTGGATTCTCTTTATGCAGGCCTGGGACGCATTCCAAGTCTCACATCCATACAACAGGACTGACTTCACGTTCGAGTTGAATATCCTCAGCTTTGTTTTTAGAGATATATCCTTGGTTCTCCAAATCTTGCTTAAGGATGTGAAAGCTGCCTGTGCCTTTCCAATTCGTGCTTTGACTTCTGCCTCTGTTCCTCCCTTATTGTCAATGATACTACCAAGATAGCAGAAGGACTCTACATCTTCCAGTGGTTGATCTCCTACTGTGACTTGTTCGCTTGGGGGTGCAACAATTTTTAGGACCTTCGACTTCGCGGGATGTATCCTCAATCCAATAGATTCTGAAATTTTGTTTAGAGCTGTAGTCTTTGCTTGCATCTGGTCGTGTGTGTGCGACAATAGTGCCAAGTCATCTGCAAAATCTAGATCGTCCAGCTGTGTCCATGGGGTCCATTGTATGCCATTTCTTCCTCCACTGGTGGTTTCTTTCATAAGCCAATCAATCACCAGGATAAACAGAAATGGGGACAGCAAACAACCCTGCCTAACACCAGTCTTGATATCAAAGCTGTCAGTAAGCTCACCATCATGTACGACTCTGCAACTTGTCCCCTCGTACATGCTCTTGATAAGATTCACCATCTTCTCTGGGATTCCATAATGTCTCAATATTCTCCACAGTGTTTCTCTATCGATGTTATCAAAGGCCTTCTCGTAGTCAAGGAAGTTCACTATCAGTTGGGAGTTCCACTCTAGCGACTGCTCTACTATGATTCTCAGCGTGGCGATCTGGTCGGTGGTTGATCGATTACTCCTGAAACCAGCTTGCTCCTCGCGAAGTTTTTGGTCTGTTGCATTCTGTATTCGCTTGAGAATAATCCGATTGAAAACCTTTCCTGGGATGGAGAGAAGTGTGATTCCTCTGTAGTTACTACAATTGCTGAGGTCCCCTTTTTTTGGGAGCTTCACGAGGTGTCCTTCCTTCCAGTCCTTTGGAAACTTGCCTCCGATCCAAATCCTCGAGAATAGTGAGTGCAGACCCTCTGCAGCCCCAGCAGCATCTGCCTTCAGCGCCTCTGGTGGGATCTGGTCTGGTCCAGCTGCCTTGCCTCGATTTAACTGCTTTATGGCATCATTAATCTCTGCTTTAGTCGGAGGGTCGCAACTGATCGGTAAATCATTTCTTGCGGGTAGAATGTCGGGTGGGTTGCTTGGTGGAGGTCTGTTCAAGAGGCTGTTAAAATGTTCTATCCATCTTTTTGCCTGAGCTTCCTTTCCAAAAATAGCCTTCCTGTTGTAATCCTTGACAGGAACTTCAGGTTTTCCATATTTTCCAGCAAGAGTCTTTGTAGTCTGGTAGAGGATCCTCATGTGTCCTCCTGTTGCTGCCTTCTCTGCTTTCTCTGCTAACATTCCTATGAACTCCTCTTTGTCTTTTTTAATTGATTTTTTGACCTCTTTAGCTGATGCTCGGTACTCTTCCTGGTTACCAACTCTTGAGCTTCTTGTACGACTTGCATTTACCCGTTCTTTTAGGTCTCTTCTTATCCTTATCAAGTCCAATGATTTTTGACTGATCCATTCCTTGTGTTCCACTTTCTTTTCCCCAATAACATCCTGACATGTCGATGTAAATACTCCTTTTACCTTAGCCCAGTGAGTCTCCAAATCTACTGTCTCTTCGAGGTCAACAAGGGGTTTGAATCTATTCCTCAGTGTCAGCTGGAACTCTTCCTTCTTGTCTCCATCCAGAAGGCTCACTTGAAACTTTCTCCTCTTTGTTCCTGCTCTGGTACCTTGTTTCTTGAGGCGGAGTTTGAGTCTTGCCAGCAGCATGTGATGGTCAGATCCAACATCTGCTCCTCTCTGTACTATGACATCCTCTAGTGAGCGTCTGAATCGTCGGGTGATGCAAAAGTGGTCAATCTGATTTTCAGTTACTCCATCCGGTGAAATCCAAGTGGCCTTATGGATCCTCTTGTGTGGGAATACTGAACCTCCAATCACATAGCTGTTAAATGCGCAGAAACTTGCAAACCGCTCTCCATTCTCATTCATTTGTCCTAAACCATTGCACCCCATAATGTCCTCATACCCTGTATTGTCCTGTCCTATCTTGGCATTGGCGTCTCCCATTATAATGTTCACATCTTTTCTTGGCAATGTGTCAACTATTTCCTGAAGCTGGTTGTAGAAGTCGTCCTTGTCCTCATCGGTTGCTTCATTTGTTGGGGCGTATATCTGCACAATGTTCATGTTGATGTTCTTGTTCTTAGTAGTAAATGATGCCAATATAATTCTCCTTCCATAGGGTTCCCATCCCCTCAGTGACCTCTGGGCGTGCTTGCTCAAGATGATCGCTACTCCTTCTGTATGCTTTTTGTCCTCCCTTCCAGAATACAAAATCTTTTCCCCAGTATTAAGTTGTTTCAGTCCGGACTGTATCCAGCGGGTCTCGCTAACTCCAAGTATGTGCAGTCTGTATCGCCTCATCTCCATTGTAACCTGGGCACTCTTTCCTGCTTCATACATGGAGCGGACATTCCACGACGCAATCCGGAGTGACTTGCTTGATGAAGGAGCAGTCGGGCCAGTGGCGTCCTTTCGGCTTTGTCCATTGTCCTTCATTGAATCTACAGGTGCAGATGCTCCCCCTTCTCCCAAGATAAAAGACTGATTTGAAGTATTTGCTTGTGTTTCTGTAACTGGTTTATTTTTTACAGGGTGGGTAGTTGGCCCACCGCCAACTGGCTCTTCTCGGGAGACCAGGACCTTTGCACCTTTAGTCGCCTCTTACGACACGCAGTATCACGTCAGATGTATTCTCTGCTGTCCCTCTTCTACAAGAGAGCCCCGCATCTGCACGGGCGTTGGAAGTTATACAAAGTACTATTAACAGAGGCTAGGAAAAGTGAAATGAACAGTAATAAGTGTTTGTTGTTTGCTGGTATCTATGTTTCTGCCGTAAATAAGGACTCACATAAGTAATTAATAATTCTAACAGCGGAGAACATTCATTTAGTGCACGTCTTCACAGGGTGAACCCTAATTATAATGAAATGGTAACAATTCCCAGTCTCTGGCTCTCCTTCCCTCTCTCTCTCTCTCACACGCTCTCTCTTTTTCTGCCCCCCCCCCTTTTTTCCCCCATCTCTGTCTCTCTTTCATATGCCGGTACCTACACAATTTTAAATATACTTTCACCCTATAAAAAATATGCAAGCCTGGTAAGGGAGACATTATCAATCAGTCAGTAAATCTCATTGCTCGGAATATAAAGCCTGCTTACCCTTAACATTTTCGAAAATCATTTTTTTTTTATAAATTGAAAGTTTAGACCTTCCTTCATAACACTGTAAACATTTTAGAGCGAAATTCGAAGTGGAAATGGAATTTATATGGCAAAAACAAAATCTGCTGAGCCGGGTGAACGTTCACTCTCTGATGATAAAATCTGCTAACCCGGGCCGAGCCTTGTCAGCTGTCTATCGCCTGCCAATCTGATGGTTGCATAATGTCCTGGACATTGTGTCTTGCCACCTGTTCACAATAATCGATGACACGTGGTTATTTCACCATCTTGTTTGTGCAAGTACATGTCAAGTTCCTGGTCGCTGAATTTAAATATTTCATACGCTCAGCTGTGTTATCCTGCAGGGGTTTATAGCATGCAAGTTACAGCACTTAAAGAATGCTGTTCAACACTTATTGAAATTCAGCTCTCTTCCCCGAAGTACAATTTATTGGTTACTTATTCTCAAGCTGTTATTTGACTCGTTTTTAAAATGGCTCAGTACTGAATTCATGAAACTTTAATGACTCTGCTGGTCAAGAGTCATCGGTTACAAAAACTTCTCTCTACTGGTACAGGAAACAGGAGTAAAAAGACATTATTAGGAAAGACAACGGGTGATGGGAATGAAATGTCAGAGCAGAAACAGGGGTGAAGATAATATTATTACATACAACAGGCCACAAAGATAAAGATATCGTCAGTAGAAACAACAGGAGGCAGGGGAAAGACAGTGGAGACAACAGGGGACAGGGATAGATACAGATGTCATTAGTAGAGACAACAGGGGACAGGGATGAAGATGTCATTAGTAGAGACAACAGAGGACAGGGATGAAGATGTCATTAGTAGAGACAACAGGGGACAGGGATGAAGATGTCATTAGTAGAGACAACAGGGGACAGGGATGAAGATGTCATTAGTAGAGACAACAGGGGACAGGGATGAAGATGTCATTAGTAGAGACAACAGAGGACAGGGATGAAGATGTCATTAGTAGAGACAACAGGGGACAGGGATACAGATGTCATTAGTAGAGACAACAGAGGACAGGGATGAAGATGACATTAGTAGAGACAACAGGGGACAGGGATACAGATGTCATTAGTAGAGACAACAGGGGACAGGGGTGAAGATGTCATTAGTAGAGACAACAGGGGACAGGGATGAAGATGTCATTAGTAGAGACAACAGGGGACAGGGATGAAGATGCCATTAGTAGAGACAACAGGGGACAGGGATAAAGATGCCATTAGTAGAGACAACAGGGGACAGGGATAGAGATGCCATTAGTAGAGACAACAGGGGGCAGGGATAGAGATATCATTAGTAGAGACAACAGGGGACAGGGATAGAGATGCCATTAGTAGAGACAACAGGGGACAGGGATGAAGATGTCATTATGTCACAGGTTCCCAAGACGTGGTCTCCTGATCACAAAACAACAAAAACGAACAACGTTTACCCCGAATAACCCATCTCCCACAACAACAGAAAACGCAACGCTACTGTGCTGAGGAAGGATAGAATAGACGAGGATACACAAGATAGACAACACACTATGACGATACAATCATAAAACGTGATAAACTACTTCCCTCACTCAAAGACAACATGAGTCATACGCTCGAATTCATGCACAATTTATACACTTTATCATTAATTTTAAAATAGAATTACACCTAAAATATTTATCAATACAATCACTCACCACCCCCTTCACATATCATTATCACTCTATCGTACTTATGGACATCACTCACCAACCCTTTCACATATCATTATCAATCTCTCGTACTTATGGACATCACTCACCACCCCCTTCACCTATCATTATCAACCTCTCGTACTTATGTCCTTTCTCCTGTCCTCCAAATACTTAACTTCTCTTCACTGTCTTCTATTATTCACCACTCGAGACGACCTACACTGCCGTCGGAGATCCCACGATTGGGACGACCTACACTGTCGTCAGCATTCACCACTCGAGACGACTGACACTGTCGTCGGAAACACCACAACTGGGACGATCTACACCATCGCCAGCATTCACCACTCAAGACGACCTACACTGTCGTCGGAAACACCATCACTGGAACGATCTACACTGTCGCCAGCATTCACCACTCGAGACGACCTGTCCCCTTCAAGGTGTACCACCAGAATCCCCTCCAGTCCCCCTACGTGTCGTTGACTTTCCTCATTCTCCCAGTTCACTGCTAGTGCCGTCCGTGTTTTTCAAATGAATCAACTTTAACTTTTCACGCTTTCACTCACCCTTCCGTTCCTCCGTGCCCTCACTCGACTTTCATACATAGGTGTACCCACAGGGGCGTCACCCTTCCATTATTAATGAAAACCTCTCTTGACACATTAGTAGAGATAACAGGGGACAGGGATAGAGATGCCATTAGTAGAGACAACAGGGGACAGGGATAGAGATGCCATTAGTAGAAACAACAGGCGACAGAGATGAAGATGTCATTAGTAGAGACAACAGGGGACAGGGACGAAGATGTCATTAGTAGAGACAACAGGGGGCAGGGATAGAGATATCATTAGTAGAGACAACAGGGGACAGGGATAGAGATGCCATTAGTAGAGACAACAGGGGACAGGGATGAAGATGTCATTATGTCACAGGTTCCCAAGACGTGGTCTCCTGATCACAAAACAACAAAAACGAACAACGTTTACCCCGAATAACCCATCTCCCACAACAACAGAAAACGCAACGCTACTGTGCTGAGGAAGGATAGAATAGACGAGGATACACAAGATAGACAACACACTATGACGATACAATCATAAAACGTGATAAACTACTTCCCTCACTCAAAGACAACATGAGTCATACGCTCGAATTCATGCACAATTTATACACTTTATCATTAATTTTAAAATAGAATTACACCTAAAATATTTATCAATACAATCACTCACCACCCCCTTCACATATCATTATCACTCTATCGTACTTATGGACATCACTCACCAACCCTTTCACATATCATTATCAATCTCTCGTACTTATGGACATCACTCACCACCCCCTTCACCTATCATTATCAACCTCTCGTACTTATGTCCTTTCTCCTGTCCTCCAAATACTTAACTTCTCTTCACTGTCTTCTATTATTCACCACTCGAGACGACCTACACTGCCGTCGGAGATCCCACGATTGGGACGACCTACACTGTCGTCAGCATTCACCACTCGAGACGACTGACACTGTCGTCGGAAACACCACAACTGGGACGATCTACACCATCGCCAGCATTCACCACTCAAGACGACCTACACTGTCGTCGGAAACACCATCACTGGAACGATCTACACTGTCGCCAGCATTCACCACTCGAGACGACCTGTCCCCTTCAAGGTGTACCACCAGAATCCCCTCCAGTCCCCCTACGTGTCGTTGACTTTCCTCATTCTCCCAGTTCACTGCTAGTGCCGTCCGTGTTTTTCAAATGAATCAACTTTAACTTTTCACGCTTTCACTCACCCTTCCGTTCCTCCGTGCCCTCACTCGACTTTCATACATAGGTGTACCCACAGGGGCGTCACCCTTCCATTATTAATGAAAACCTCTCTTGACACATTAGTAGAGATAACAGGGGACAGGGATAGAGATGCCATTAGTAGAGACAACAGGGGACAGGGATAGAGATGCCATTAGTAGAAACAACAGGCGACAGAGATGAAGATGTCATTAGTAGAGACAACAGGGGACAGGGACGAAGATGTCATTAGTAGAGACAACAGGGGACAGGGATAGAGATATCATTAGTAGAGACAGCAGGGGACAGGGATAGAGATATCATTAGTAGAGACAACAGGGGACAGGGATGAAGATGTCATTAGTAGAGACAACAATGGACAGGGATGAAGATATCATTAGTAGAGACAACAGGGGACAGGGATGAAGATGTCATTAGTAGAGACAACAGTTGACAGAGATAGAGATATCATTAGTAGAGACCACAGGGGACAGGGATAGAGATATCACTAGTAGAGTCAAAAGGGGACAGGGATAGAGATATCATTAGTAGAGACAACAGGGGACAGGGATAGAGATATCATTAGTAGAGACAACAGGGGACAGGGATGAAGATGTCATTAGTAGAGTCAAAAGGGGACAGGGATAGAGATATCATTATTAGAGAGAACAGGGGACAGGGATGAAGATGTCATTAGTAGAGACAACAGGGGACAGGGATAGAGATGTCTTTAGTAGAGATAATATCGGATAGGGATAGAGATATCATTAGTAGAGACAACAGGGGACAGGGATAGAGATATCACTAGTAGAGACAACAGGAAGCAGGTATAGAGATATCACTAGTAGAGACAACAGGGGACAGGGATAGAGATATCACTAGTAGAGACAACAGGGGACAGGGATAGAGATATCACTAGTAGAGACAACAGGGGACAGGAATAGAGATGTCTTTAGTAGAGACAATAGGGGACAGGGATAGAGATATCACTAGTAGAGTCAATAGGGGACAGGGATAGAGATGTCTTTAGTGGAGACAACAGGTGGCAGGGATGAAGATGTCATTAGTAGAGACAACAGGGGGCAGGGAAAGAGATGTCTTTAGTAGAGAAAACAGGGGGCAGGGATGAAGATGTCATTAGTAGAGACAACAGGGGGCAGGGATAGAGATGCCATTATTAGAGACAACAGGGGACAAGGATAGAGATGTCTTTAGTAGAGACAACAGGGGGCAGGGCTGAAGATGTCATTAGTAGAGACAACAGGAGGCAGGGATAGAGATGTCTTTAGTAGAGACAACAGGGTGCAGGGATGAAGATGTCATTAGTAGAGACAACAGGGGGCAGGGATAGAGATGTCTTTAGTAGAGACAACAATGGGAAGGGATGAAGATGTCATTAATAGAGACAACAGGGGACAGGTATGAAGATGTCATTAGTAGAGACAACAGGGGGCAGGGATGAAGATGTCATTAGTAGAGTCAACAGGGGACAGGGATAGAGATATCATTAGTAGAGACAACAGGGGACAGGGATGAAGATGTCATTAGTAGAGACAACAGGGGACAGGGATAGAGATATCATTAGTGGAGACAACAGGGGACAGGTATGAAAATGTCATTGGTAGAGACAACAGGGGGCAGGGATAGAGATATCATTAATAGAGACAACAGGGGAAAGGTATGAAGATGTCATTAGTAGAGACAACAGGGGACAGGGATAGAGATATCATTAATAGAGACAACAGGGGACAGGTATGAAGATGTCATTAGTAGAGACAACAGGGGGCAGGGATGAAGATGTCATTAGTAGAGACAACAGGGGGCAGGGATAGAGATATCATTAGTAGAGACAACAGGGGACAGGGATGAAGATGTCATTAGTAGAGACAACAGGGGACAGGGATGAAGATGTCATTAGTAGAGACAACAGGGGGCAGGGATAGAGATATCATTAGTAGAGACAACAGGGGACAGGGATAGAGATATCATTAGTAGAGACAACAGGGGACAGGGATAGAGATATCATTAGTAGAGACAACAGGGGAAAGGTATGAAGATGTCATTAGTAGAGACAACAGGGGACAGGGATAGAGATGCCATTAGTAGAGACAACAGAGGACAGGGGTAGAGATATCATTAGTAGAGACAACAGAGGACAGGGACAGAGATATCATTAGTAGAGACAACAGAGGACAGGGATAGAGATGTCATTAGTAGAGACAACAGAGGACAGGAATAGAGATATCATTAGTAGAGACAACAGAGGACAGGGATAGAGATATCATTAGTAGAGACAACAGAGGACAGGGGTAGAGATATCATTAGTAGAGACAACAGGGGGCAGGGATGAAGATGTCATTAGTAGAGACAACAGGGGACAGGGATAGAGATATCATTAGTAGAGACAACAGGGGACAGGGATAGAGATATCATTAGTAGAGACAACAGGGGGCAGGGATAGAGATATCATTAGTAGAGACAACAGGGGACAGGGATAGAGATATCATTAGTAGAGACAACAGGCGACAGGGATAGAGATATCATTAGTAGAGACAACAGGGGACAGGGATAGAGATATCATTAGTAGAGACAACAGGGGGCAGGGATAGAGATGTCTTTAGTAGAGTAATAGGGGACAGGGATAGAGATGTCTTTAGTAGAGACAACAGGTGGCAGGGATGAAGATGTCATTAGTAGAGACAACAGGGGGCAGGGATAGAGATGTCTTTAGTAGAGACAACAGGGGGCAAGGATGAAGATGTCATTAGTAGAGACAACAGGGGGCAGGGATAGAGATGCCATTAGTAGAGACAACAGGGGACAGGGATAGAGATGTCTTTAGTAGAGACAACAGGGGGCAGGGATGAAGATGTCATTAGTAGAGACAACAGGAGGCAGGGATAGAGATGTCTTTAGTAGAGACAACAGGGGGCAGGGATGAAGATGTCATTAGTAGAGACAACAGGGGGCAGGGATAGAGATGTCTTTAGTAGAGACAACAATGGGCAGGGATGAAGATGTCATTAATAGAGACAACAGGGGACAGGTATGAAGATGTCATTAGTAGAGACAACAGGGGGCAGGGATGAAGATGTCATTAGTAGAGACAACAGGGGACAGGGATAGAGATATCGTTAGTAGAGACAACAGGGGACAGGGATGAAGATGTCATTAGTAGAGACAACAGGGGACAGGGATAGAGATATCATTAGTAGAGACAACAGGGGACAGGTATGAAAATGTCATTGGTAGAGACAACAGGGGGCAGGGATAGAGATATCATTAATAGAGACAACAGGCGAAAGGTATAAAGATGTCATTAGTAGAGACAACAGGGGACAGGGATAGAGATATCATTAATAGAGACAACAGGGGACAGGTATGAAGATGTCATTAGTAGAGGCAACAGGGGGCAGGGATGAAGATGTCATCAGTAGAGACAACAGGGGGCAGGGATAGAGATATCATTAATAGAGACAACAGGGGACAGGGATGAAGATATCATTAGTAGAGACAACAGGGGACAGGGATAGAGATATCATTAGTAGAGACCACAGGGGACAGCGATAGAGATATCAATAGTAGAGTCAAAAGGGGACAGGAATAGAGATATCATTAGTAGAGACAACAGGGGACAGGGATAGAGATATCATTAGTAGAGACAACAGGGGACAGGGATGAAGATGTCATTAGTAGAGTCTCTATCCTATAGAGATATCATTAGTAGAGACCACAGGGGACAGGGATGAAGATGTCATCCGTAAAGACAACAGGGGACAGGGATAGAGATGTCATTAGTAGAGACAACAGGGGAGAGGGATAGAGATGCCATTAGTAGAGACAACAGGGGACAGGGATAGAGATGCCATTAGTAGAGACAACATGGGACAGGGATAGAGATGTCATTAGTAGAGATAACATGGGACAGGGATAGAGATGTCATTAGTAGAGACAACAGGGGACAGGGATAGAGATGCAATTAGTAGAGACAACAGGGGACAGGGATAGAGATGCCATTAGTAGAGCCAACAGAGTACAGGGATGAAGATGTCATTAGTAGAGACAACAGGGGACAGGGATAGAGATGCCATTAGTAGAGACCACAGGGGACAGGGATAGAGATGCCATTAGTAGAGACAACAGGGGACAGGGATAGACATGCCATTAGTAGAGACCACAGGGGACAGGGATGAAGATGTCATTAGTAGAGACAACAGGGGACAGGGATAGAGATGTCATGAGTAGAGTCAACAGGGGACAGGGATTAAGATGTCATTAGTAGAGACAACAGGGGACAGGGATAGAGATGCCATTAGTAGAGACAACAGGGGACAGGGATAGAGATGTCATGAGTAGAGTCAACAGGGGACAGGGATTAAGATGTCATTAGTAGAGACAACAGGGGACAGGGATAGAGATGCCATTAGTAGAGACAACAGGAGACAGGGATAGAGATGCCATTAGTAGAGACAACAGGGGAGAGGGATAGAGATGTCATCAGTAGAGCCAACAGGGTACAGGGATAGAGATGTCATTAGTAGGGACAACACCGGACAGGGATAGAGATGTCATTAGTAGAGACAATAGGGGACAGGGATAGAGATGCCATTAGTAGAGACAATAGGGGACAGGGATAGAGATACCATTAGTAGAGACAACAGGGGACAATGATAGAGATGCCATTAGTAGAGACAACAGGGGACAGGGATGAAGATGTCATTAGTAGAGACAACAGGGGTCAGGGATAGAGATGCCATTAGTAGAGACAACAGGGGACAGGGATGAAGATGTCATTAGTAGAGACAATAGGGGACAGGGATAGAGATGTCATTAGTAGAGACAACAGGGGACAGGGATAGAGATGCCATTAGTAGAGACAACAGGGTACAGGGATAGAGATGTCATTAGTAGAGACAACAGGGGACAGGGATAGAGATGTCATTAGTAGAGACAACAGGGGACCGGGATAGAGATGCCATTAGTAGAGACAACAGGGGACAGGGATAGAGATGTCATTAGTAGAGACAACAGGGGACAGGGATAGAGATGCCATTAGTAGAGACAACAGGGGACAGGGATGAAGATGTCATTAGTAGAGACAATAGGGGACAGGGATAGAGATGTCATTAGTAGAGACAACAGGGGACAGGGATAGATTCCATTAGTAGAGACAACAGGGTACAGGGATAGAGATGTCATTAGTAGAGACAACAGGGGACAGGGATAGAGATGCCATTAGTAGAGACAACAGGGGACAGGGATAGAGATGTCATTAGTAGAGCCAACAGGGTACAGGGATAGAGATGCCATTAGTAGAGACAACAGTGGAGAGGGATAGAGATGTCATTAGTAGAGACAACAGGGGACAGGGATAGAGATTTCCTTAGTAGAGACAACAGGGGACAGGGATAGAGATGTCATCAGTAGAGACAACAGGGGTCAGGGATAGAGATGCCATTAGTAGAGACAACAGGGGACAGGGATGAAGATGTCATTAGTAGAGACAATAGGGGACAGGGATAGAGATGTCATTAGTAGAGACAACAGGGGACAGGGATAGAGATGCCATTAGTAGAGACAATAGGGGACAGGGATGAAGATGTCATTAGTAGAGACAACAGGGGACAGGGATAGAGATGTCATTAGTAGAGACAACAGGGGACAGGGATAGAGATGTCATTAGTAGAGACAATAGGGGACAGGGATAGAGATGCCATTAGTAGAGTCAACAGGGGACAGGGATAGAGATGTCATTAGTAGAGACAACAGGGGGCAGGGAGGAAGATGTCATTAGTAGAGACAACAGGGAATAGGGACGAAGATATCAGCAGAGAACGGGTGAAGATAATTATTATTAGTACAGTCAACAGACGAATGGAATGAAGATATGACTATTACAAACAATATGAGGCAGAGGAGAAGATATCATTAGAAGAGAAAACAGGAAACATTGTGAAATCAATATTAGCAGAGATAATAGGAGGCAGTAATGAGGACATCAGTAGTAGAGAACACGAGAGGGGTGAAGACAACATCATCAGAAATAGCAGAAGACAGGGATGCATTTTTCAAGCAGAGGCAACAGAAGACAGAGATGAAGATATCAATGACAGAGACAACCTGCGTAGAGGGTGAGGATTCCATCCGCAGAGACAACAGGAGAAAGGAATAAAGATATCATAACCAACAACAGGAAAAAGGGATGAAGATATCGAATGTAGGTAAAACTGGCACAGTCAAAAAATGGCACAGATAGATAGATAGACATAGGCATTTTTGCCTGTACCATCTTTACCATGAACCAAAGATATCACAACAGACAACAGGAGACAATGGTGAAGATATCATCACAAGGTCAGCAGGAGACAGGGGTTAAGATATCAAAGCAGAGACAACAGGCGACAGGGGTAAAAATGTCATAGTAGAGGCAGCAAAAAACGGATGAAGATTTCATAGCAGAGACGACAGGGGACACGGGTGAAGATATCTTAGCAGAGACAATGGAAGACAGGAGTGAAGTAAACAGCGACATCAAGAGAGAGAAAGAGGGAGAGGGAGAGAGAGAGAGAGAGAGAGAGAGAGAGAGAAGAGATAGAAAGACAGGAGTGCTTAGATAAGTCTATTCTAAGTGTCTATTTTTCCTGATTATTAGTTGTTGTTCACGATATTGTAAATTACTACCGATAAAGCTGTTGTTTAACAGGGAGGAGGTAAGCTCCACCCTGATCGCGGCCAACTGCGCAGGACATCTCCGGTGATAAAATCCGCTATAGCTAACTCGTGTTAGTGGAGTTTATCATCTAGAATAAGCGTGACAAAACGTGCTAACTCAGAAATATGGCAGTAAATGTTAGTTTCAGAGCAAAAAAAAAATATATATATATATTGCATGTATATAGCGCCCAACCCCGTCGATGACAAGCTCTGGGCGCTTTAACAAACTCTTACACACACACACACACACGCATACACAAAAGAAATTCAAAAATATTTACTCTTGTTATTACCAATGAAGAGTTATGTTTTAAGCAGAAAAACTCAACAATTGTATATTTTCACCACACATGGTTTATTTTAAATAGTTTCTTCCTCTCCTGTAAAATTTGGTCAGACCAAAGTCGTATTTTTTATCAGCGGAGCGACAATATGAAAATCTGATGTTAGTTCTGCTCTGAACTTCTCAAATGAAGAAATTAATGTATATCTCACTGTAATTCAGAAACGGACACACGATCGGGACCATGAGAAACAATGAGAGCGGAAGAGAAAGAAACAGACAAGTAATTTCATATTGTAGAACTCACCATTGGAAAGGAAGGTTCGTAAAGCATATTTGGCCTTCTCCACGCTGTAACCGTGAAGGTCAAGCGTGTATGGATCCACAGATGCTGCCTCGTTGAAAGCATACCCACCACGGCCAGACTGCACGGGAAAGTAATAAATGTCAAATTGTCATGTTTGTCAATTTGTAAAACTTAATTAACACTTTTAGCATCAAATGTACATGCACTTATCGTAGGGGGGATATTTGACACTGGTTTGAGAATTATACTGAATAAATAACAATTGATTGTCGGGGAAATTCACGAGGTGAGTAAAAGAGAAAATGTGAAAACTGATACTCTTAACACGTCTGTATCAATATTACCTATGTCATTTAATTATTATGAAAGTTCAAGATATAATGCCACTACGTAAGGACTAGGTAAAGGTACCCTGCAATGCCGAAGGTTCGTTTGATTAATAAAGTATGAGATTTTTTTTTTTGCTAAATAATGTTATTTTTCTTGGCTTCGTTTCTGTCCGATCGTTGAAAATGAAGTACGTGACTAATATTGCCACGTGGCTACTCCTGGCAGTTTTGTCTGTCGTTTCGCTTCCCAAGTAATTAATGTCATAAAGTTGTTTCCTTTATCCCTGCAAGAACACATTTCGGGATTTTTTTTTTATGCTGAGGCTATTTGGGCCATGTAGCAAATGTTGTTTATTGGGAATTTTTGTTCCACAACCTGTGGCTGATTTCTCAAGTTAATGTGACCATGTCACCAATGAAAGGGTTTTGACCAATTGCTCCCCGCAAAAAAGACCCAGTTTGGGTACGTAATGAAAAGGGTCACTTCGGAATTTACAAGGAAATACTGCAGTCTGGCTAGCCTAGCCATGGCAGCTAGGACATTCTGTCCGAAATGACGAAACACATTCACATGTTTATGCCGGTGGCTATACCGCCATCATAGATTTCTACTATTACCCCCTCTCACCACCCAGACCTACAGGCACACAACAAAGGCTAACTCTCTTCTCTTTCTGCACATTCATCTCCCACCTACACTCTATCTACTGAAAGCAAACCAGAAAAACCTAAGTAACCACGCTTGAAGGATGAACCGTAACCATAGTATGTCTAGTATAATATATTAAAAATAAGACTGAAATAGCATCTGCTTGCATTATCTACACTTTAAAAGTAAAAAACAACATAATAGACTTAAAGTATGATATGACGGAACATCTGTAGAAACGTATAAGGAACAAGAACAGCCTACACAGACTGTCTGTTTATGTGTTTGGAAATGATCAACGACTATGTAAACATACATCAAACAGAGTTAAAATTTTTCAAAAGTAAGGGGCGACAAAACAGTGTATTCGTACTCTATGATTTTCAAACTAAACATAACTAATATCTATAAGATTCATTGGGCTATTGCACAATAAGCAAAGAACAATTAAAAAATAAATAAGATGCGGGTAAAACATTCGATATCACTGAAAGAATCAAGAAGGCATTTCCTATAAATAGTAACTCACCGGTGGAAATAGAAATTCACAGCATTTCCAGATCAGGAAAATACACAGAATAACGATGACTATAAACACACATATTCCTAGAGCTAGGGCCTCTTCGTCTCGCATTTCTGATTTTGACCTGGCAGAAGAAAGATCAGGTTTTCGTCATTCAATGTGTCACGAGTGGAGTGAGCGGGATTCAAGGATTACGGAGGCATGGAAGTGTAGAATTGACTCACGGGATAGTGAGGCTGCTCACCTATATTGACTTCTGTTAGTTAACGTTAAAGCGTGAAATGTTGTGAGTTGGGGGGTCTGCATGAGGCGAGAGCGCTGTACTGAAACTCACTGCAAGTTAAGAGGTCCCAGGGGACAGACGTGAGATCAGAGCAGTCGGGAGATTGTTGTGTGTTTTCCAGTGATGACTGGTAGGTTGAACTATGATTTATAATTATGATGATTGATGTATTATATTCGCCTATGACCATGATGTAAATAAGTATATGTGAGGAATGTGGAAGTCAGTGATTACTGTGTATAGAAATGTGCGCCATGAGCGATAGATGTAAGTTAGGTTCATGGATTCGTAGCGAGAGTGAGTGCTGTGTGGTACGGTGGAGGTGTGTTACCGTAAGATGTGTGGTGAGTGAAAGGTGGACTATTGTGTGTACGCTTCATGGTTTGTAATGAGGGGTGAAGTGGTTAGAAATGGTATGGTATTATACCAATGTAATGTTCTTCTTGTAGGTGCCGGGGTCGGGCAGAGACGCCACCCGCGGTGAGCACAGGGGATAGGCCAGCATCGGACCGAAGGCTACGCATAGGCCAGGGGAGTGAAGCTGTCGAGCAGGACAGGAGGAACGCATGAGTCGTGGCAGTCTGGCCACAGACAGGGATGTGCATAGAAATGTTAATGTGCTCTTAAGATGTACTACATGTGATAATGATATACTACTGTGCCATTGAGATACTAATGTGAATTGAACTATTAACGTACTATGGCCATGTTGAGGTGCTATTGAGAGACTGCGGTGCGAAAGAAATACTAAATGTGTTATTAAGACATTGAGTGGAGAGGCTGAAGCCGAAGTGTCTTTAAAAGTAACTACCGGGTTGTGGACCCGAGGAAGAGTGCTTGAGGGAAGAAGGCCGTTGGACGGCAGTTGAATTGAGTAATATAATGTATGTAATTGCATCGTTATCTTTATCTTTATGTTTAATAAATGTGTGAGTCTGATGGGCTGTTCTGTTAATTGTTATACGTGTTCGTTCGTGATTGTTGTCCTGTTATAATTATTACATCTCCCTGTCTGGGATTTGTGACACAATGAAGTTTTGATGTCCAGCACAAACTCAAACCAGGAACTAAATTGTGGCAGTTGGAAATACCTGAATTCTGTACCCACCTTCCCACGATTTAATATCATTGCCAACAGCAAGACACACGACATATAACCAGTGTGATATTCAGCTCCTCAAAAATTAAATGTCCGTCTTTTTTTCTGGTCTGTGTAATTCAGGAAATGGAAAGCATATTTTGGGTCTCTCAGAAGTTAGATGGATTGGACAAGGCTCAAGCAAAATAGGAAACAAAACAATTATAAATTCAGGGAGGGGGTGGGAGGGGGAATCAGGAAAGAGGTGCAGGAATTCTACTTGACGAAATAACAACAAAGAGCATCAAAGGTTTCTGGGGAGTCTCAGATAGAATCATAGAAGCCAAACTAAAAGAGAAACCTTTAGACATTGGAATAATTCAAATGTATGCAACAACATCTGAGCATGACAATAAGGAAATAAAGAAATTCGATGAAGATATGAATCAAGCAATGAAACAACCGAAGTCTCAAGATATAAAAATAGTCATGGGGGACTTTAATGCAAAGGTGGGAGACACACCAATACAAGAGGTATTAGGGTTATGGGGCCTAAGTAATGAAAACGAACGTGGTGAACGTCTCATTGAATGGTGTAGCGAAAAATATTTAATGATCTCAAATATCTGGTACGAGAGCCACCCGAGAAGACGATATACAGGAAAAGCCCTGGAGACAAAATTAGAAATCAGATAGATTATATACTCATACAGAAAGGTTTCAGAAACGCTGTAAAATCGTCTAAATCAATGCCAGGAGCAGACTGCGATAGCGATCATGTACAAACCATGTGGAAGATGCGGATAAAACTGAAAATAAATTAAAAAGCCAAAGATCTTTTAAAGACAAATATAAACATGAAAGAACGTTTCTTTCTTGACGTAAGGACTAAATTTCAAGCTCTTGAAAACATCACCTAGGCTGAAAAACTATGGGAAAAGATGAAGGATTAAAAAAAGGAAGCTTTGGAAGAAATTAATACCCCTCAACTGTCCAAGAAAAGGCATAAAAATGGACGATTCAGGACATACTAGAACTAATGGAAAAAAAGAAGGAAGTCGAAACCAAACGTAAGCGAGTACAAAGCTTTAAATAAGGAAATAAAGAGAAAGTGTGAAACAGCAGAAAAGAAACATGGATAAATGAATAATGTTAGGAAATAGAGAAGAATCAAAACAAAGACAGCAAATACATGTTTTCTAAAATCAGGGAAGTAAGTGGAAAGGAAGGATGTTCTGATACAGGCTGCATAAGATCAAAAGAAGGAGATGTCTTAATGGACAGATGGCCAGAATACACAGAGTAGATTTTTCAAGACAATAGAAAAGACAAACCTGTAATAAAGAAAGATATAGATGGACGACCAATTTTGAAAGAAGAAGTGAAAGACGCCATTAGGAAAATGAAACATAGAAAACCCACAGGGCCAGATAACATTCGAAGTGATTGTCGCTCTGGAAGAATTTGGTAATGAAATGACAACTAAACTCATAAACAGCATAGCGGCAAGATTCCGTAAGATCTAACCAAATCAATTTTTTATAGCTTTGCCTAAAACTACAGGTGCAACACAGAGTGAGTTGCACAGAACAATAAGCCTTATGAGGCACTGAACAAAAATTTTACTGTAAGTACTATTGGCAAGAATGAGAAAATGTTTAAAACCAGAGATATCCAAAACACAATTTGGCTTCGTCCGCGACAAAGACACCCGAAATGCTATATTCACACAATCCATGCCAATGGAAAGCTGCATAGAAGTACAGAAGGATCTATACCTATGTTTCATTGACTATTCAAAAGTTTTCGATAGATTTAAACAGGAAGAATGATTTAAATTTTGGGAAGAACTAGACATAGATGGAAAGGAGTAAAGAATTATTACAAATCTCTACTGGGACCAGACTGCTGCTGCGCGAATTGAGGGAGAATACAGTGAATACAAAAATATCAAACGACGAGTCAGGCAACGATGCGCCATGTCACCCGATAACTTCAACAGATACAGTGAAACAATCCTTAGAAATATAGAAGAAAGTCCAGGTCTTAAAGTAAATGGAGAAAATGTTAATATTCGATATGCTGACGACACTGTCTTAATGGCAGGTTGAGAAAGAGACCTTCAATAATTGCTTCTGGATACTGTAGTGACTGAAAGTGAAAGTAAGGGTTTATCCTTAAACGTCAAGAAAACAGAATGCATGACAATATCTAAAAAGGCCGTAAACACTATCTGTAATCTCATAAGTAAAGGTGAGAGGATTAAACAAGTTAAAAGTTTAAATATTTAGGATATACAATTACGTCCGATGGCAAATGAACAACATAAATAAAAAGAAGAATTGCGATGGCTAAAGATGGCTTTAATAAAAATTAATGAGCTCAATCCTAAAGAACAGAAACATCTCAATGTCAAGAAAAACGAGGGTTTTGAAGAGCTATGTGTGGTCAACCCTCCTGAAGGGATGTGAATGCTGGACATTAACTAAGGACATGGAAAGCAAGCTAGAGGCAACGGAAACGTGGTTTTTAAAGGAGACTCCTAAATATTTCATGGGGGAAAAGGAAATCAAATAAAATGGTGCTGAAAGACACCAACACGGAGCGATCGCTAGTAGAAACAGTTAGGAGAAGACAATTGCAGTTCATGGGACACCTGAATCGACACAAAGATCTTGAACATCTTGCTGTAATTGGAAAAATAGAGGGCAAAAAAAAAAAAGCAGAGGTAGACAAAGAATAACATATCTAGAGAGTTTGAACAGATGGGCGACAGGGGAAAACGGGGACAAGATGGGCTTTTTGAGAGCATCCGAGCGGAGGAATGAGTGGCGAACCATGATGGTCGATATTAGTTCCATATCAGGCACTTGTGATTGGCGTTTCGCTGTTATATCCATTTGCCAACACACACACACACACACACACACACACACACACACACACACATCACACAGTTAGTGTTAATTGCCGAGGCGCATGTTAATTATATTTATAAACACAGAGGACTGATTAGAGCTCCTCCCTCCATTGTGCCCCCCCCCCACCCCACCCCCAACGCAAAGACGCCCCCAACGTCCCATTCTCGAAAACTCCGTGTTGTGTACCTCAAACGGTATTCCTTCCTGAATATGTAATGCTGCAGGCAGGAAATGTAAAACTATAGCCACATGCGATTGTATGTTATGACCACTTGCCCACTTGTAACAATTGTTACCATTTCCCAAAGTGTGAATAGCGGGGAGTTTAACCAATCACTAAATAAAGCAATAACCGAAAACAGCGCTTACCTTGATACAACGGCTTGTCTCAGACCTGCTTTATCGTGCTCAGCCAGTACACTGCCCGGACGCTTCAATCTCTAGTAAGTAGGTCAACTAGGGCTTGGTTTTCCAAGAAAGCCCACCTCATAAGTATGAAAGTGAAAATGAAAGAGGTTAGATCTTTTGCCTTGGCCAGTGTACTTTTGTTGCAGTTGTTTATTGTTCTTTCCCTATCTATCAATTATCTATCTATCCTTATATCCATCTATCTATCTACTTATCCATCTATCTATCTATATCTGTCTGTCTGTCCGTCTATATTTAGCTGTGTCCTTCGATATGCCTGTCTGTGCGCATGTCTCTTGCCTCGCGTATGTGTTTATCCTAGTTTATCCTATGGTGTTTATCTACCTAGTACCTGTCCACCAGCCTTTGCATATTTTTGTATCCATCTTTATTCATCGTTTAGCCTCCTTTTGTATTATTTTATCATGGTACTTCACAAAAAATCAGTTCACACGAACCCCCGCCCCGTTTTTGACCTAAATACAACTGCAGAAACACACTGTGCATGGCTGGATATCGAAAGGACACACACTATTCGGAATTTGCAAAAAGGTGAAAGGGTGAGGGTTGAATGGGGGAAGGGTTGTCCTCAGTGTATGAAAAGCATATTGGCCATGCAACATGGAGGATAATGGTTCTGGCAAGCTTACGGTATTATAATAATGCGACAAAAAAAAAAAGAGGGGGGAGGGGTGAGGAGAAGAGGATAGAAAAGAATAACAGTCCTGTAACCCGAATACATCTCAAATTGAGTCTCACTCCAACCCCACATCACACGTTTCTCCCATTATTTCCAAAGTGTGTTTTTGAGACCGACAGTTACCAGTTGATGATCTAATAAAGTTACAACACTTAGTATTCCAAGTCGTCGGTTGGCTGTTGGAACCTGCTTAAGTCCAAATCAAAATTTTACAGGAGAAGGAAAAGACTGATTATCTTTAATAGTTTTCATTATTGGGAGCTGTAACTTGGTATTTGGCCTATGTTCTTGACCAGTAGTTGTGCCGTGTATTGCATTTTCACGACAACCCTACTGTAATTACGTAACCAGAGTTAAGCAGGTTGTAACACGCCGAAGTCGGCTGTTGAAACCTGCCTAAAGCTTTAATGAGGTTCAAGCGCACACATCGCGCCGCTTGGCTGATCGTATAACCTCGCTACCTTTCTTTGGGCATAGTAAAAATATGTTTAAAAGTGCCTCGGAGGCCTTTATTGTTGTCGTTGCCGGTTTAGTTCTGTTTTAAATTTATCCCTCGAAACCAAGGAATGATGATTCTTCTTAACTTACTATTTCACTTCGTTTATTTCCTATTTATCATACCATCACCGTTCCATTGAATGTAATATTATATAATGTATGATTTACTGTCTAGCCTAAACTAAACTATTTATTCACATTTGACTCTTTAGTAACACAAAGTATTACATGTCATTTGTTTACAAAAGACATTAGATACATCATTAAATCTCTCTTTCTACTATTTCTACTGTTTATCTCTCTCTCTCTCTCTCTCTTTCTCTCTCTCTCCATGTCCCCTTCCCTTCTCTCTCTATCTGCCCGCCTATCCCTCTATCTATCTTTGTCTATGTTATGTCCTTGCTCACTGCCCCTCCCCCCCTCCCCGCCGCATCCACCAGCCCCAGCCGCTCTCTTTCTCTCTTTGAGAGAGGTGCACTCCAGTTCTTTGAGAGAGAGAGAGAGAGAGTTGCATTTTGGTTCTTCGAGAGAAATGCAATTTGAAAGCGGTGCACTCACGTTCTTAGAGAGAGAGAGCTGCATTTTGGTTCTTTGAGAGAAATGCAACTTGAAAGAGGTGCACTCCAGTTCTTTGAGAGAGGGCTGCATTTTGGTTCTTTGAGAGAGATGCAATTTGAAAGAGATGCACTCCAGTCCTTTGAGAGAGAGCTGCATTTTGGTTGTTTGAGAGAGATGCAATTTGAAAGAGGTGCACTCCAGTCCTTTGAGAGAGGGCTCCATTTTGGTTCTTTGGGAGAGATGGAATTTGAAAGAGATGCACTCCAGTCCTTTGAGAGAGAGATGCATTTTGGTTCTTTGAGAGAGATGAAACTTGAAAGAGATGCTCTCCAGCTCTTTGAGAGAGAGCTGCATTTTGGTTCTTTGGGAGAGATGAAAGAGATGCTCCCCAGTTCTTTGAGAGAGAGCTGCATTTTGGTTCTTTGAGAGAGATGAAACTTGAAAGAGATGCTCTCCAGCTCTTTGAGCGAGAGCTACATTTTGGTTCTTTGAGAGAGATGAAACTTGAAATAGATTTGTAGGTTTGCTCCTTGAGCTGGCTGCATTTCAGTTCCTTGGGTAATTTTCATTTTTGTTCTTTGAGAGTTACTTGTTTGTTCTTTGAGAGAGTTCCACATAGGGTCTTTGAGAGCTGTGCACTTGGTTCTGTGAGAGAATTCCAGCATAGTTCTTTGAGAGAGGGTTGCAGTTTAGTGCACTGAGAGAGCTGCTCTGTATTTCTTTGAGAGATCTACTTTCACACCAGTAAGCTTTGTGTGCAACGTCAATTAAAGGCTCATGCGATCGGCATCTTCCGCTAACAGGTTTTGAAAGTGCTTATTGCACGTTGCGCCAACAAATACTGGACAGACTTGTGTAACAGCATACAAGAGGCAAATGAAAAGGGAGATATGAAAACCGCCTTTAATCAGATGAAAGTAGCTCTTGGGCCAATCATCACCAAAAGCGCCCCACTTAAGTCTGTAAATGGTGAACCCATCACAGATAAAAATGAACAACTGAATAGGTGGGTAGAGCATTACTCTCTGTTGTATTCAACTGAGAAAAATATTCCACCAGATTTTGAGGAACACCTCCAAAAACTGCCAATAATGGGCGAACTTGACGCTGAACCTTCCTTAGTCGAGCTTTCCAATGCAATCGACCACCTGTCTGCTGGAAAAGCCACAGGAAGTGACAACATTCCTGCAGAGGTATTAAAAGACCTAAAAGGCCCACTATTACCACACCTGTATAATCTGTTACTGCAGTGTTGGAAAGAAGGCGTGATACCACATGATATGAGAGACGCCAAAATTGTCACACTTTACAAGAACAAAGGAGACAAAGGCGACTGCAACAACTATCGAGGCATATCCCTCCTCAGCATTACTGGAAAGGCTTTTGCTCGCGTCATCCTCTGCCGCCTTCAACAACTGGCGGAAAAAGTCTTACCAGAAACACAATGTGGCTTTCGAAGCAAACGATCAACTATTGACATGATATTTGCACTTCGGCAAATCCAAGAAAAATGTAAAGAACAAAACAGGCCGCTTATAACATGCTTTGTGGACCTAACAAAGGCTTTCGACACCGTAAGCCGATCTGGCCTGTATGCAGTCCTTAAATCCATAGGCTGTCCACCAACATTGCTAAAACTTATTGCATCCTTCCACACTGACATGAGGGCATGTGTCAACTTTGAGGGCTGCACATCCAATTCATTTGCTGTAAACAGCGGTGTGAAGCAGGGATGTGTTCTTGCTCCTACCTTATTTGGTATATATTTTGCAGCCCTACTCAAGAATGCCTTTGGTCAATGTTCAGGTGGAGTACTTATTAACACCAGAGTGGACGGCTCCATTTTTAATGTTGCCAGACTAAAAGCAAAATCTCGTACAGAGCATATTATGTTACAAGAGCTCCTCTTCGCAGATGATGCTGCAATCGTGGCCCACGATGAAACCACGCTCCAGGCTCTCATCAATAGCCTTGCCAAAGCCTGTGACAAATTCATGCTAAAGATCAGTGTCTCAAAAACTGTAGTTTTGACACAAGGCTTGAGAAACTCCAACCCAATCATGCTGAATGGCTCTCCTCTGGAGCAAGTGGGAAAATTCTGCTACCTAGGCTCAACCATCAGTGGTAGCACAGACATAACAACTGAAATAAATGCCAGAATAGGAAAGGCGGCCACAGCTTTTGGCAAACTCTCAAAAAGGGTGTGGAACAATAGCAAGCTGACCATCAAAACAAAGGTACTCGTGTACCAAACTTGCGTCCTAAGCACCCTGCTGTATGGCTCAGAGACATGGACCACCTACTCCAAACATGAAAGATCCCTCAACTCCTTCCACCTGCGCTGCCTACGCAAAATTCTCAAGATCAAGTGGCAAGACAGGATCTCAAATATCGAAGTTCTGAGCCGAGCCAACATTCCATCAACTCAGGCTCTCCTAGGCAAAAAAAGACTGCGGTGGCTTGGACATCTCCACCGTATGGAAAATGATCGCATCCCCAGACAAATTCTCTACGGGGAACTTGCTACTGGCAACCGACCCAGAGGTAGGCCACATCTGCGATTCAAAGACACTTGCAAGGTCACGATGAAAGCATTCAACATCGACCCCAATGAATGGGAGAACCTTGCAAATGATCGAAGCAGATGGAGACAAAAATTGCGCAGTGGCACGCTCGCAATAGATTTCAAGGCAAAAGAAACATACCTGACAAAACGACAGAGGCGGAATGAAAACACTCGCCAAAGTGAACCCAAAAGACTGACCTGCAATCACTGCCATCGCACTCTCGGGTCAAACATTGGTAGAATAAGCCACGAGAGAAGCTGTCAGTCAAAGTGAAAGTGAATATTCTAGCTGCTAAGACCGTCTGTAAAGACGATAAAGGCCATATATTGCACCATGCATTGTCCTCTGCTCAGAGGAAACGTTGAAAATAACAAACTGGAAATGAACAGTGACTTATGTGTTACATACTAGAAAGCACTGGATTCAAAAATTCAGATAGTGGAGCGCTATACTTTGTCTGGTCACTGATTGATATGAGACTGACAGTATTTATAGCTATTAAAGTGTGGGTGGGGCGAAGATTCGCATGATTAATTACAGATTGATCGATTGACTCAAAATATTTACCAAAATAATATTTACCATTCCCTTATTTGATCACATTTGATCCGCCCATATTCGCCGGTCTTGTCTTACTTTCTTCAAAGACGGTGGCAACTTCAAAGGCCGTAAACTCGCCGCCGCCCTTCCTTTGATCTATTCATTCAAGTTTACCCTACCGTCGGTGATGACATTAATGACAATAGATCTCTGACTTCGGAGAAATATACGCCGGTGGATATCTAGGCTATTTCAGAGTGACCACTTTTTGTTCGTCCCCAGACTCAATGATTTTACTGGCACATAACTATAATTATATAAAGTATTTTTTTTAAAAAAAGTCATTTCGAACTTAGTAAAAACGTAATTACTCTGAGGGCGTGTGTGAATTTTGTACACAACAACCTATTCCCTGTATCTCCAAACCCTTTAAAATAATTATGAGTTACAGGGTATGGTACATGACTGCCCTTCTTCAGTCTCGTTATTTGTAAAAATGATACAATCATGCACTACTACGAAATAATGATTTTTACATCGACGCTACTTTTGTCGACTTTCACTTTTTTTCTTCATTTTCAAGCGACAACAATAATTGGTACATGTAATAACCATGCTATTAAACGTTTACGTAACGTTTAGTATTAAACGCTACTAAACTAAACGTTTAGTGAGGTTCAAACGCCAACAATGGCTCATTTTGCTCTAACGCAAAGGGCCGTAATAATATAGGTGGCGCTCCACAAGTGGAGTTATACTTTCAAGCACTTTCGCTTTATCCGACTCGATGTTATCAATATGGCGAAGGTTGCAAGAAGGATTTATTTAAATCTGTTTGGATTCTTGCGCATGATTTGATCAACATTAGGTGCAGCTGTGGTGGTTTCTTGCCTTAAGATGCAAATTGCTGTATACACCGTGCATAAATTTATTTTAAAAAATGTGTTTATCATGTGATTTTAGACATCAGCCATTATCTCATTAAATGAGCTTATGGATCATAATTATTCCCATGCAAAGTGATTTCTTGATTTTAAAGTCGGAGTTGTAGCCCTAGGTACCTGAAATTGAAATAGGCCTACTTTTTCCAAAAAAAATTTTTTTTATGCTTGCAATTCCCAGATAACCTATCGCCTTTCTATACTCTAATCCTGATTGGCAGTGAAATAAATTATACTCCAGTGAACAGTGGGTGTGTTTTCTTAGTGTTTACTATGAAAACTTGTTTTATTAACAATTGTTGATATTGATATTAACGAAACATATTTACTGACAGAAGTAATAATATAATACAAACAAATTAGGTGGGAAATCTGAAAACAGGCAGGGATTGAGATTAAAAGTAGGTACTCAAAACTGATTTTGGAAAGTCGCTGTATAGACACTTAAATTAAGTTTTCCAATTGAAAGAACTCACTTTCCTAAGAAGTTTGATACCAAATTTGTCTCTGTATCTCAATATTTGGCAAAGTTATGATCATCTGAATTTTCATGAAACACCACAGGTGCGTTATCAATGCAAACAAACCAAACTAAACACATTCTATTTAATACAGACAACAAGCCCAAATTTTTCCAAGGGTTTAAATTATTAATAAGTGATCTTTTATTTGAATCAAAAATGCCTCCACATCAAATTTCACTTTTTGACAAGGAAGACAAAAATGTCAAAATTTATCAGTTTTCACTGCTATCATAAAACATCAACAGATTGACATGCAGAAGTAAGAAAGACATCATTGTGTTGGTTATTCGAAGGCCTAGCCATAGAAGGATAAAAGAAAATTAAAATGGTTATTTTCAAAATCAACAGCCATATTGAAGCTTAATTTAGGAGCAAAAAATGCGTAAGTTCGCAAATTTTAAAACTCCATATAAACATAAAATCGACATACACAGACAACAAATGATTTTCCGTAGCCCAGGCAAAAATATACCAAAATAAAGGTTAGTTATTCAATGTAATCCAAATATCAGTAAATTGTAATTTTGAGTCGGTGTGATCAGATCCATCTTGAAACGATATATGGGTGTTACTCAGCTCCCGCAGATTAGCGATTTTGGCCGTTAAAATGTCCGATAGTGACTACTTTGGACTCATAATATTAAAGTTATAACAGTAATTTCATGAAATTGAAAAATAACATTTGAAAGAGGTGTTATTTTCAATGTTATTATTGGTATGTGGCATTTTAAGTTATTTTATTTTGGTGCTGAGCTACAGAGGAATAAGAACGGATCGCGGCAGTGCCGATGACCACCGTGATTTTTGCAAAAGGGAACAATGCAATAATCTGGCATTTTGGAGAGAAAACTACAGTTTATTATGCGCAGCCGTCACTTCATGGAGCATCAGTATAGGGCAAATCAAGCGGTCACTTCCGGGATCGGCTGCTGTTTGTTTACCTCCAGTTATTGCGCGCCCCCTATCGGATTAAGGGGAAATAATTTCAGCAAAATGAGCCATTGGCCGTGGCCAGCGGTGCATAACCTGGCAAACGATTTTAGACAGGTTCAAGCGCCGACATTCCGCCAGCTGTACGTTAACGAGGTTATAATACGGAATTACATCATCGCTTTTCTCCACTGCTAAGCAGAATTTTATCGTTTTTTCAAGTGCATCCGATGCGTCTCGGGCTAGATCTATAGATTCCATTTTTAAAAAAAAGTGAATTTGCCAATGGACATAAGCAGGTTCCAACAGCCAACCGACGGAGTGTTACAAGTGTTACAAGTGTTACAAGTGTTACAAGTGTTACAACTGTTACAAGTGTTACAAGTGTTACAAGTGTTACAAGTGTTACAAGTGTTACAAGTGTTACAACTGTTACAAGTGTTACAAGTGTTACAAGTGTTACAAGTGTTACAAGTGTTACAACTGTTACAAGTGTTACAAGTGTTACAAGTGTTACAAGTGTTACAAGTGTTACAAGTGTTACAAGTGTTACAAGTGTTACAAGTGTTACAACTGTTACAACTGTTACAAGTGTTACAAGTGTTACAAGTGTTACAAGTGTTACAAGTGTTACAAGTGTTACAAGTGTTACAAGTGTTACAACTGTTTAGCCTTGACTTTAGGAGGTTCGCTGCTCTTGGCATTTACACCTTGTTTCCTCTTGTTTCGGTGTGTTTTTATGGTAGGAATTCATTTTTTAAAGAATTTTGCTCGGTCAATGGCCTTGTTTGGCCTGCTCTTCCCGACTTTCAAATGCGTAACGTAAACACGGGCTCTCCCCGACAAGCTCAGAACACGAAATGCTGGGGTGAGCGATGGTTGCTCGGATGCTGATGTTGAGCGTTTTCTAATGAGATAGACACGCACACGCGACTTTGTTGCAATACGGTGGTGTCGCAGACGCGTCGTTTTTTTTTCTTTTTTTGTTGAAATCTAAGTAGACGAATAATAATAATAATAATAGTTCGTCCATCAGGTATGATGATGACCTTAACAACACCAGAGGAAGAAAGAACAGAAATTGTTGAGAATTTCAACACATGGACAATAAAGAGAACTAAAGGACACAGAGGACAGAATGGAAAGACTGTTCTTTCATGACTTATGGCTTCTCATGTGACTGATAAGTCCTATTTTTGTCCTGCAGACCCTTCCGCATAAATGACAAGAGTGCTCCGTTGGTTCAGTACCACTGGGCCTTTTCTTGCGCCGTTCTCTTTTTTTGATAGCCTTCTGGACTCTGTCAGCTTCCCATGCTTTGCTGCCTCTGGTAAGGGCCGCCCTCCAATTTGCACGATCAAGCGAGAGCTTTTCCCACTCACTCACATCAATGGCAAAGGCCTTCAGTGATTGCTTGAGAGTGTCTTTGTAACGTCTCTTTGGGGCCCCAACATTCCTCGTTCCATTGGAGAGCTCAGAGAAGAAGATTTGCTTAGGGAGTCTGGAGTCGGGCATTCTGACAACATGTCCTGCCCAACGTAGCTGAATTTTTTTCAGGTGGCAGAAGATGCTCAATTCCTTGGCACGATTGAGGACCTCAGTGTCTGGAATTTTATCCTGCCATTTGATCCTTAGGATCTTTCTAAGGCAGGCCAGATGAAAGTGATTTAGCTTTCTGGCATGCGATTGGTACACTGTCCAGGTTTCAGCCCCATAGAGTAGGGTGGGAAGGACCACAGCATTGTACACTTTCAGCTTAGTGTCTGTGCGAATGCCGGCAACATCCCACACTCTCTTTCGAAGCCTGCCAAATGCAGAGCTGGCTTTGCTGATTCTTGAGAGAATTTCAGTATCAACACGAGCCGCGGAAGACAGTGTACTGCCAAGATAGGTGAAGTTCTCAGACACCTTCAGAAGACTGTCATGGACTTTGATATTTGGGGTCACAGGATACTTGTCGTCTGGAGTAGGCTGATGGAGCACTTCCGTCTTCTTTGTGCTTATTGTGAGGCCAAAGTTGTCACAGGCACTAGAGAACTTATCAACACAGTTTTGCATGCTATCCTCATCGTGTGCCAGAAGTGCACAATCATCAGCAAATAGTAGGTCACAGACTTGAGTACTTTTGGTTTTGGTTTTTGCCTGAAGTCTCCTGAGGTTGAATAGACTGCCATCAGTTCGGTACTTGATGCTTACCCCTTGAGGAGGAGAGCTAAAGGCTTCTTGTAGCATTGCAGAGAACATGATGCTGAACAGAGTTGGGGCTAAGACACAACCCTGTTTTACCCCATTTGTGACAGCAAAGGGCTCTGAAACACTGCCGTTGCTTTTGACTGCAGCTTGCATGCCATCATGAAACTGGCGCACTATTGTGATGAATTCGGGTGGACACCCAAACTTCGCCAAGATTTTCCAGAGGCCTTCACGACACACTGTGTCAAATGCTTTTGTGAGGTCAACAAATGTGATATACAGCGCTTTATTTTGTTCCATGCATTTTTCCTGAATCTGTCTGGCAGCAAAAATCATATCCGCCGTTCCCCTCTCTTTACGAAAGCCACATTGGCTCTCGGGAAGCAAGTCATTTGACGAGAGGTGATCAAGAAGGCGATTCAGAAGCATTCTTGCCAATATTTTGCCAGCAATTGAAAGTAGAGAGATCCCCCGATGGTTGTCACAGACTTGGCTGTCCCCTTTGTTTTTGTACAGATGGATGATTGAAGCATCTTTGAAGTCCTGTGGCAGCTTCCCTGCTTTCAACATATGATTGAACAACTCGGTCAACCTTTCAATAAGCTTTTCTCCACCGAAGGCATACACCTCAGCAGGAATTGAATCCACGCCTGGTGATTTGTTGAAGGACATCTGATTTGTGGCAGTTCGGGTCTCATTTGCTGTGAATGGCTTGGCAAGAGCTGCATTAATAGGAGTCTGAGGGAGGCGGTCAATGGACTCAGTATTTATATTTGATGGCCGATTTAGCACACCTCCGAAATGTTCTCCCCAACGCTGAACTATGGCATTCAATTCAACAATGCGTGTTGAACCATCTGACGCAAGAAGTGGCGTAGTGCCAAAGCGGGATAGTCCAAACACAGCTCGGAGGCTCTCAAAGAACTTTCTAGTGTTGTTTGTGTCGGCATATTTCTGAGTTTCTCTTACTAGCTCTTCAAGCCAGTCATTTTTCATTTTCCTCAGCTCCTTCTGGAGTACACCATTACATGCACGCAGTGCATCAGCTTTTGCTGTGGAAGAGGGGTCACTGCAGTGAGCTTGGATGAGACTATTTTTTTCTTTGATGAGCACTTTGATTTCATTATCATTATCATTGAACCAGTCCTGGTGCTTGCGGACAGGAAAACCAACTGTGCTGCTAGCGCAAGAGTGTACAGTCGTATTTAGGTCAGTCCAGCTCTGTTCAATGTTCTCAGGGTCAAAAGTCACGCAATCCAATTTTGAGGAGAGTTCTGATGAGAGCTCGCTCTGTTTCTCAGCTGAGCAGAGTTTTGAAACATTTAGGCGTTCAGGTGGCGCTTTCCCTTGAGGGCGTCTATTGCGCCTCAATGTTAGTCTGAGCTTGCAAACAATGAGTCTGTGGTCAGTTCCACACTCGGCACCACACATCGCCTTTGTTACAAGGACATCCTTTCTGTCAGTCTTCCTCACAATGACATAGTCTATGAGATGCCAATGCTTTGAGCGGGGATGCATCCATGACGTTCTGTTTCTCACGGGGAGACTAAAATTTGTGTTGGTAATGAACAGGCCAAATTCAGCGCACAAAGTAAGTAAGCGCAACCCATTGTTATTGCATGAACCAACTCCATGAGGGCCCAAAACATTTGGCCACGCTGAGATTTCGGAGCCAACCCTAGCATTGAAGTCCCCCAAGAGAATCAGCTTATCAGCTGCCGGGACAGAGCATATGACAGATTCTAGATCAGAATAGAACTTGTCTTTGGCTTCATCTGGGTTTGTCATGGTGGGCGCATATGCGCTAATGAGGGTGGCTGACTGGCTTTTCCCAACTGGGATCCTGAGTGTCATTAGCCTGTCATTTATTTCAATTGGCATGGACTGCAAGTTTCTGACAAGGTCATTTTTAATTGCAAACCCAACACCATGCTGTCTCGGTTCGACTGCACCCTTACCTTTCCAGAAGAAGGTGTATCCACCACTGAGCTCTTTGAGTTGGCCACTATCAGGGAGTCTGGTCTCACTGAGTGCCACTATGTCCAGGTTGTACCTGCTGAGCTCAATGGCAATAAGTGCAGTGCGTCTTTCCGGGTTGTTTGAGTTGTCCTGTAGTGTGCGTATATTCCAGGCTCCTAGCCTGAGTAAGCTGAATTTCTTTTTGCTTCGACCGCAAAAAGGGATCCCCACTGGTCGCGGTATACCAGTCAGGGTGATGTGAAGTGGGCTTTCTTTAGGGCACCTTTTCTAGCCCCTTCCTCAGTTGAGGTGAGCAGTGCTATCCTTAAATAAGGCTGCTCAGCTACTGTGGGTGCTGCCTCCCCACGCCTCCACTTCAATCGACGATGAAGCGACCATAGCCCACAGCCACCAACGTGTAGGTCTGTGCTAACAGCTTCCAGTCTATCCAAACCTGCTGCCACCGCACTCGCCCATCGCCGTTGGAATTTTGAGAGGAAAGAAGACGAGACAAAGATGAAAGAAGACCAGGTGAATGTTAAGACTGGCGCAAAGAATTTGTTTTTAGTGAGAAAGAGCTGCGCAAACATCAGACTCACTCTCTCGCCTGGACACAACTTATCCAAGTGGCAAGACAGGGTCAAGACGACTGGAAATGTATCCAGGTGCAGGAGGATGCCAGAGGGACAGTCATATTGCCTGACCGGCTGCCTGTAGGCTACTCCACAGCCTCGCAGTCCCAACTGACTAGGGTGAAAGACCCAAACCAAAGAACACCAATACTGGTGGATGCTCTGTGTCACGATATCCAGGCCAGAGTGACGGTATATTGCCATCTGCCCTATCAATCAACCACTGGCCTGCTGCCGCCAGCTTCGAAGCTGCGTCCGGGAAGTTTGCTCAATTCTTCGTCTGTGATTTAGGCAAACAAGCCTCTGACCACATCGCTACCGAGGGCCAATATGAAGGACTCAAGTACTGAGGGTCACATTGTGCCCTAGCATGTGGCCGTTGGGTTAGATGAAACCTCCTCCGCCCTGGCCGTTTGCACCGACAGGTGCACGCCCACTGATACCATGCTAGCGTAAAGTAGACGAATACAGATAGCCCAATACAGCACATGCATGGGAGATACCGGCACATTGACGTACAGTATAATATAAGTGGGTCAGTAGCCGGGCACTTTGCAGAATATACGTAAAAATGAAACAAAAGAGACGCAGACAACACGACAATTAGTCACATGAGCGTGCTTTGCCTAGACACGTTGTAAGAATCTTTACTCTGGGGGTGGATGAGTGAGGATGTTAGTCAGGGTCCTTGTGTGTATGCAAAATGTCCATCAAAAGTCAGAAAATTTAAAGAGAATTGATATTTTTTTTTGTGAACTGTTTATATTTTTGCTCTTTTTTCTTGCTTGACGAGAGCGAAATCTTGAGAGATCCAAGCGATATGTGACCGATCGTTGTGTCAATCAGAGAGCTCTAAAGGGTAGGCAAGCTTGAGGTTAGGTTGTTCTTTTTAATGACACTGAAATTAAAATGAATGAAACTGATAAAAAAACAATCGCGAGAATTACATTTGTTATCACCAGCCTGGTATAAAAGGGCAAGCCTAAAGATTAGAACAAGGTCGAAAGCCTACACACCAAAGTTTGACATTAGCGAAGTTGTTTCCATTACAAGTAGACAGTTTTAGATAACAAAGTGCACGAGTTTTGACATTCATGTGAAGGTAAGAAAGTTTTTTCACTCTGCCTCTCTCTTTCTCTGTCTCTCTCTTTCTCTGCCTCTCTCTTTCTGTGTCTCTCTCTTTCTCTGCCTCTCTCTTTCTCTGTCTCTCTCTTTCTCTGCCTCTCTCTTTCTGTGTCTCTCTCTTTCTCTGCCTCTCTCTTTCTGTGTCTCTCTCTTTCTCTGCCTCTCTCTTTCTCTGTCTCTCTCTTTCTCTGCCTCTCTCTTTCTCTGTCTCTCTCTTTCTCTGTCTCTCTCTTTCTCTGTCTCTCTCTTTCTCTGTCTCTCTCTTTCTCTGTCTCTCTCTTTCTCTGTCTCTCTCTTTCTCTGTCTCTCTCTTTCTCTGCCTCTCTCTTTCTGTGTCTCTCTCTTTCTCTGTCTCTCTCTTTCTCTGCCTCTCTCTTTCTCTGTCTCTCTCTTTCTCTGTCTCTCTCTTTCTCTGCCTCTCTCTTTCTCTGTCTCTCTCTTTCTCTGCCTCTCTCTTTCTGTGTCTCTCTCTTTCTCTGCCTCTCTCTTTCTGTGTCTCTCTCTTTCTGTGTCTCTCTCTTTCTGTGTCTCTCTCTTTCTCTGCCTCTCTCTTTCTGTGTCTCTCTCTTTCTCTGCCTCTCTCTTTCTGTGTCTCTCTCTTTCTGTGTCTCTCTCTTTCTGTGTCTCTCTCTTTCTCTGTCTCTCTCTTTCTGTGTCTCTCTCTTTCTCTGCCTCTCTCTTTCTGTGTCTCTCTCTTTCTCTGCCTCTCTCTTTCTGTGTCTCTCTCTTTCTGTGTCTCTCTCTTTCTCTGTCTCTCTCTTTCTCTGTCTCTCTCTTTCTCTGTCTCTCTCTTTCTCTGCCTCTCTCTTTCTCTGCCTCTCTCTTTCTCTGTCTCTCTCTTTCTCTGTCTCTCTCTTTCTGTGTCTCTCTCTTTCTCTGTCTCTTTCTGTGTCTCTCTCTTTCTCTGTCTCTCTCTTTCTCTGCCTCTCTCTTTCTCTGTCTCTCTCTTTCTCTGCCTCTCTCTTTCTGTGTCTCTCTCTTTCTGTGTCTCTCTCTTTCTCTGTCTCTCTCTTTCTCTGCCTCTCTCTTTCTCTGCCTCTCTCTTTCTCTGCCTCTCTCTTTCTCTGTCTCTCTCTTTCTCTGCCTCTCTCTTTCTCTGTCTCTCTCTTTCTCTGCCTCTCTCTTTCTCTGCCTCTCTCTTTCTGTGTCTCTCTCTTTCTCTGTCTCTCTCTTTCTCTGTCTCTCTCTTTCTGTGTCTCTCTCTTTCTCCGCCTCTCTCTTTCTGTGTCTCTCTCTTTCTGTGTCTCTCTCTTTCTCTGTCTCTCTCTTTCTGTGTCTCTCTCTTTCTGTGTCTCTCTCTTTCTGTGTCTCTCTCTTTCTGTGTCTCTCTCTTTCTCTGCCTCTCTCTTTCTGTGTCTCTCTCTTTCTGTGTCTCTCTCTTTCTGTGTCTCTCTCTTTCTGTGTCTCTCTCTTTCAATGTCTCTCTCTTTCTCTGTCTCTCTCTTTCTGTGTCTCTCTCTTTCTGTGTCTCTCTCTTTCTCTGTCTCTCTCTTTCTGTGCCTCTCTCTTTCTGTGTCTCTCTCTTTCTCTGTCTCTCTCTTTCTGTGCCTCTCTCTTTCTGTGTCTCTCTCTTTCTGTGTCTCTCTCTTTCTGTGCCTCTCTCTTTCTGTGTCTCTCTCTTTCTCTGTCTCTCTCTTTCTGTGCCTCTCTCTTTCTGTGTCTCTCTCTTTCTCTGTCTCTCTCTTTCTGTGTCTCTCTCTTTCTGTGTCTCTCTCTTTCTGTGTCTCTCTCTTTCTGTGTCTCTCTCTTTCTGTGTCTCTCTCTTTCTGTGTCTCTCTCTTTCTGTGTCTCTCTCTTTCTGTGTCTCTCTCTTTCTGTGTCTCTCTCTTTCTGTGTCTCTCTCTTTCTGTGTCTCTCTCTTTCTGTGTCTCTCTCTTTCTGTGTCTCTCTCTTTCTGTGTCTCTCTCTTTCTGTGTCTCTCTCTTTCTGTGTCTCTCTCTTTCTGTGCCTCTCTCTTTCTGTGTCTCTCTCTTTCTCTGTCTCTCTCTTTCTGTGTCTCTCTCTTTCTGTGCCTCTCTCTTTCTGTGTCTCTCTCTTTCTCTGCCTCTCTCTTTCTGTGTCTCTCTCTTTCTGTGTCTCTCTCTTTCTCTGTCTCTCTCTTTCTGTGTCTCTCTCTTTCTCTGTCTCTCTCTTTCTCTGCCTCTCTCTTTCTCTGTCTCTCTCTTTCTCTGCCTCTCTCTTTCTGTGTCTCTCTCTTTCTGTGTCTCTCTCTTTCTCTGTCTCTCTCTTTCTCTGCCTCTCTCTTTCTCTGCCTCTCTCTTTCTCTGCCTCTCTCTTTCTCTGTCTCTCTCTTTCTCTGTCTCTCTCTTTCTCTGAATCTCTCTTTCTCTGCCTCTCTCTTTCTGTGTCTCTCTCTTTCTCTGTCTCTCTCTTTCTCTGTCTCTCTCTTTCTGTGTCTCTCTCTTTCTCTGCCTCTCTCTTTCTGTGTCTCTCTCTTTCTGTGTCTCTCTCTTTCTCTGTCTCTCTCTTTCTCTGTCTCTCTCTTTCTGTGTCTCTCTCTTTCTCTGTCTCTCTCTTTCTGTGTCTCTCTCTTTCTCTGCCTCTCTCTTTCTGTGTCTCTCTCTTTCTGTGTCTCTCTCTTTCTCTGTCTCTCTCTTTCTCTGTCTCTCTCTTTCTCTGTCTCTCTCTTTCTGTGTCTCTCTCTTTCTGTGTCTCTCTCTTTCTGTGTCTCTCTCTTTCTGTGTCTCTCTCTTTCTGTGTCTCTCTCTTTCTCTGCCTCTCTCTTTCTCTGCCTCTCTCTTTCTGTGTCTCTCTCTTTCTCTGCCTCTCTCTTTCTGTGTCTCTCTCTTTCTGTGTCTCTCTCTTTCTCTGCCTCTCTCTTTCTCTGCCTCTCTCTTTCTCTGCCTCTCTCTTTCTGTGTCTCTCTCTTTCTCTGCCTCTCTCTTTCTCTGCCTCTCTCTTTCTGTGTCTCTCTCTTTCTCTGCCTCTCTCTTTCTCTGCCTCTCTCTTTCTCTGCCTCTCTCTTTCTGTGTCTCTCTCTTTCTGTGTCTCTCTCTTTCTCTGCCTTTCTCTGCCTCTCTCTTTCTGTGTCTCTCTCTTTCTGTGTCTCTCTCTTTCTCTGCCTCTCTCTTTCTGTGTCTCTCTCTTTCTGTGTCTCTCTCTTTCTCTGCCTCTCTCTTTCTCTGCCTCTCTCTTTCTGTGTCTCTCTCTTTCTGTGTCTCTCTCTTTCTCTGCCTCTCTCTTTCTCTGCCTCTCTCTTTCTGTGTCTCTCTCTTTCTCTGCCTCTCTCTTTCTGTGTCTCTCTCTTTCTCTGCCTCTCTCTTTCTGTGTCTCTCTCTTTCTGTGCCTCTCTCTTTCTGTGTCTCTCTCTTTCTCTGCCTCTCTCTTTCTGTGTCTCTCTCTTTCTCTGCCTCTCTCTTTCTGTGCCTCTCTCTTTCTCTGTCTCTCTCTTTCTCTGCCTCTCTCTTTCTGTGTCTCTCTCTTTCTCTGCCTCTCTCTTTCTGTGTCTCTCTCTTTCTGTGCCTCTCTCTTTCTGTGTCTCTCTCTTTCTCTGCCTCTCTCTTTCTGTGTCTCTCTCTTTCTCTGCCTCTCTCTTTCTCTGCCTCTCTCTTTCTGTGTCTCTCTCTTTCTGTGTCTCTCTCTTTCTGTGTCTCTCTCTTTCTGTGTCTCTCTCTTTCTGTGTCTCTCTCTTTCTGTGTCTCTCTCTTTCTGTGTCTCTCTCTTTCTGTGTCTCTCTCTTTCTGTGTCTCTCTCTTTCTGTGTCTCTCTCTTTCTCTGCCTCTCTCTTTCTGTGTCTCTCTCTTTCTGTGTCTCTCTCTTTCTCTGTCTCTCTCTTTCTCTGTCTCTCTCTTTCTGTGTCTCTCTCTTTCTGTGTCTCTCTCTTTCTGTGTCTCTCTCTTTCTCTGTCTCTCTCTTTCTCTGTCTCTCTCTTTCTGTGTCTCTCTCTTTCTGTGTCTCTCTCTTTCTCTGCCTCTCTCTTTCTGTGTCTCTCTCTTTCTCTGCCTCTCTCTTTCTGTGTCTCTCTCTTTCTGTGTCTCTCTCTTTCTCTGTCTCTCTCTTTCTCTGTCTCTCTCTTTCTGTGTCTCTCTCTTTCTGTGTCTCTCTCTTTCTGTGTCTCTCTCTTTCTCTGCCTCTCTCTTTCTCTGCCTCTCTCTTTCTCTGCCTCTCTCTTTCTGTGCCTCTCTCTTTCTCTGTCTCTCTCTTTCTCTGCCTCTCTCTTTCTGTGTCTCTCTCTTTCTCTGCCTCTCTCTTTCTGTGTCTCTCTCTTTCTGTGCCTCTCTCTTTCTCTGTCTCTCTCTTTCTCTGCCTCTCTCTTTCTGTGTCTCTCTCTTTCTCTGCCTCTCTCTTTCTGTGTCTCTCTCTTTATCTGCCTCTCTCTTTCTGTGTCTCTCTCTTTCTCTGCCTCTCTCTTTCTGTGTCTCTCTCTTTCTGTGCCTCTCTCTTTCTGTGTCTCTCTCTTTCTCTGCCTCTCTCTTTCTGTGTCTCTCTCTTTCTCTGCCTCTCTCTTTCTCTGCCTCTCTCTTTCTGTGTCTCTCTCTTTCTCTGTCTCTCTCTTTCTGTGTATCTCTCTTTCTGTGTCTCTCTCTTTCTCTGTCTCTCTCTTTCTGTGTCTCTCTCTTTCTCTGTCTCTCTCTTTCTGTGTCTCTCTCTTTCTGTGTCTCTCTCTTTCTGTGTCTCTCTCTTTCTGTGTCTCTCTCTTTCTGTGTCTCTCTCTTTCTGTGTCTCTCTCTTTCTGTGTCTCTCTCTTTCTGTGTCTCTCTCTTTCTGTGTCTCTCTCTTTCTGTGTCTCTCTCTTTCTCTGTCTCTCTCTTTCTGTGTCTCTCTCTTTCTGTGTCTCTCTCTTTCTGTGTCTCTCTCTTTCTGTGTCTCTCTCTTTCTGTGTCTCTCTCTTTCTGTGTCTCTCTCTTTCTGTGTCTCTCTCTTTCTGTGTCTCTCTCTTTCTGTGTCTCTCTCTTTCTCTGCCTCTCTCTTTCTGTGTCTCTCTCTTTCTGTGTCTCTCTCTTTCTGTGTCTCTCTCTTTCTGTGCCTCTCTCTTTCTGTGTCTCTCTCTTTCTGTGTCTCTCTCTTTCTGTGTCTCTCTCTTTCTGTGTCTCTCTCTTTCTGTGTCTCTCTCTTTCTCTGTCTCTCTCTTTCTCTGTCTCTCTCTTTCTGTGTCTCTCTCTTTCTGTGTCTCTCTCTTTCTCTGCCTCTCTCTTTCTGTGTCTCTCTCTTTCTCTGCCTCTCTCTTTCTGTGTCTCTCTCTTTCTCTGCCTCTCTCTTTCTGTGTCTCTCTCTTTCTCTGCCTCTCTCTTTCTGTGTCTCTCTCTTTCTGTGCCTCTCTCTTTCTGTGTCTCTCTCTTTCTCTGCCTCTCTCTTTCTCTGCCTCTCTCTTTCTGTGTCTCTCTCTCTTTCTGTGTCTCTCTCTTTCTGTGTCTCTCTCTTTCTCTGCCTCTCTCTTTCTCTGCCTCTCTCTTTCTCTGCCTCTCTCTTTCTGTGCCTCTTTCTTTCTCTGTCTCTCTCTTTCTCTGCCTCTCTCTTTCTGTGTCTCTCTCTTTCTCTGCCTCTCTCTTTCTGTGTCTCTCTCTTTCTGTGCCTCTCTCTTTCTCTGTCTCTCTCTTTCTCTGCCTCTCTCTTTCTGTGTCTCTCTCTTTCTCTGCCTCTCTCTTTCTGTGTCTCTCTCTTTCTCTGCCTCTCTCTTTCTGTGTCTCTCTCTTTCTCTGCCTCTCTCTTTCTGTGTCTCTCTCTTTCTCTGCCTCTCTCTTTCTCTGTCTCTCTCTTTCTCTGCCTCTCTCTTTCTCTGTCTCTCTCTTTCTGTGTCTCTCTCTTTCTCTGCCTCTCTCTTTCTCTGTCTCTCTCTTTCTCTGCCTCTCTCTTTCTGTGTCTCTCTCTTTCTGTGCCTCTCTCTTTCTGTGTCTCTCTCTTTCTCTGCCTCTCTCTTTCTCTGTCTCTCTCTTTCTCTGCCTCTCTCTTTCTGTGTCTCTCTCTTTCTGTGCCTCTCTCTTTCTGTGTCTCTCTCTTTCTCTGCCTCTCTCTTTCTGTGTCTCTCTCTTTCTCTGTCTCTCTCTTTCTCTGCCTCTCTCTTTCTTTGTCTCTCTCTTTCTCTGTCTCCCTCTTTCTGTGTCTCTCTCTTTCTGTGTCTCTCTCTTTCTCTGTCTCTCTCTTTCTGTGTCTCTCTCTTTCTCTGTCTCTCTCTTTCTGTGTCTCTCTCTTTCTGTGTCTCTCTCTTTCTGTGTCTCTCTCTTTCTGTGTCTCTCTCTTTCTGTGTCTCTCTCTTTCTGTGTCTCTCTCTTTCTGTGTCTCTCTCTTTCTGTGTCTCTCTCTTTCTCTGTCTCTCTCTTTCTCTGTCTCTCTCTTTCTGTGTCTCTCTCTTTCTGTGTCTCTCTCTTTCTGTGTCTCTCTCTTTCTGTGTCTCTCTCTTTCTCTGTCTCTCTCTTTCTGTGTCTCTCTCTTTCTGTGTCTCTCTCTTTCTGTGTCTCTCTCTTTCTCTGCCTCTCTCTTTCTGTGTCTCTCTCTTTCTCTGTCTCTCTCTTTCTCTGTCTCTCTCTTTCTGTGCCTCTCTCTTTCTGTGTCTCTCTCTTTCTGTGTCTCTCTCTTTCTGTGTCTCTCTCTTTCTGTGTCTCTCTCTTTCTGTGCCTCTCTCTTTCTGTGTCTCTCTCTTTCTGTGTCTCTCTCTTTCTGTGTCTCTCTCTTTCTGTGTCTCTCTCTTTCTGTGTCTCTCTCTTTCTGTGTCTCTCTCTTTCTGTGTCTCTCTCTTTCTGTGTCTCTCTCTTTCTGTGTCTCTCTCTTTCTGTGTCTCTCTCTTTCTGTGTCTCTCTCTTTCTGTGTCTCTCTCTTTCTGTGTCTCTCTCTTTCTGTGTCTCTCTCTTTCTGTGTCTCTCTCTTTCTGTGTCTCTCTCTTTCTGTGTCTCTCTCTTTCTGTGTCTCTCTCTTTCTGTGTCTCTCTCTTTCTGTGTCTCTCTCTTTCTGTGTCTCTCTCTTTCTCTGTCTCTCTCTTTCTGTGTCTCTCTCTTTCTCTGTCTCTCTCTTTCTGTGTCTCTCTCTTTCTCTGTCTCTCTCTTTCTGTGTCTCTCTCTTTCTGTGTCTCTCTCTTTCTGTGTCTCTCTCTTTCTGTGTCTCTCTCTTTCTCTGTCTCTCTCTTTCTCTGTCTCTCTCTTTCTCTATGTGTGTATGTGTGTATGTGTATATGTGTATCTGGGGGTGTGTGTGTGTGTGTGTGTGTGTGTGTGTGTTGGCAAATAGATATAACAGCGAAACGCCAACCACAAGTTACAGACCAGGAAAAAAAAACGGACATTTAATTTTTGACGAGTTGTACTGGGGATATGTCATATGTCATGTGTCATGTTGTGCCATATAATTTTGTTTCGTGGGAATTTGGGTAGAGAATTCAAGTATTTCCAACTGCCACGATTTAGTTCCTGGTCGACCGAGCTAGTGTTTGTCGTTGGATATCAAAATTCCACTCAATAACTAAAACATGATCTTTCTTCTGCTAGGTCAGTGACAGAAATGGGAGGAGCTTGGTGGTTGCATTCATTGCAGTTGCAGTTCTGGGATGGAAATACTGGAAATCTATATTTCCACGGGTGAGTTGCTATTGAAAGAAAGTACTCCCTTAATTCTTTCAGTGAAATCGCATGACGTGCATTTTATGGAAAGATAATTCATCCAATATTATGTATAAATAAAAGCAATAGCACAATGAATCTTATAGACATTGTGTGTGTTGAAGATCACATAGTATGAAATATTGAAAGTTTCGTCGTCTCCTACGTTCGAACAACTTTAACCATGTATGATTGTTATGTTTATAGTACCGTCCTTGATCACTTCCAGATGCCAGTATGTGAGTTAAATCGACACACTGTTGTTGCACTTGAAACGTTTTTACAGATATCGTGTAATAATTTAAGTCTATATTATCGTTTCTCACGTTTAGAGAATGAATAAAATGCAAGTAAACATTGATTGTTTTACCTTGGTATTTTAGACATAATTTTATGATTGTTAAGATTCATCATTTAAGCATTAAGATGACTTGGGTTTGCTAATTGCTTTCAATGAATAGAGTGGGAGTAGGGGATGTGTAAGCAGAAAGATAAGAGAGATTGCCATAGCTGTATGCTTTTGGCTTTGAATAGGGAGCGGGATTGGGGAACTTTAATAGAAGAGATCTAAGATCATGACATATCCATCGGTATAAACATGTTAATGTATTTTGTCATTTCGGAGGGAATGTCAGTTGCAGCTGTCATGGCTAGGCTAACCAGATGACAGCATAATTTTCTTGCAAACTTCAGTTACAAAGCCGGAGTGACCCTTTGCATCAGGTAGCCAGATTGGGTTTTCTTTGCCTGGTTTATTTCATGTTACTGTTAGAAACTTCAAGGTTAGGATTGGGTTTAAGCCTTTGACCAAAACCTTTTACTGGTGAATTGGATACAGTTACTTCAGAAATAAGCCATAGGTTGTAAACAAAAATTGGCTGTAAAAAAATATATTGGCTGCATTGCCCAAATGGCCTCAACAAAATAAAGCAAAACCAAAAAAAAAAAGCCTCAAATATAATCTTGCAAATTAATGTAAAAGGAAAAGCCTGTTTGAAATTTCTTGAATTGTAAATTTTGTCGAGTGGCCGCAGCATATTTATTTAAGTCTGACTGTAAATTGCCTCGACTACGACTGAAACTAGTCGTAGTAAGGGCTCAAATCCACTTGCTCCAGCTGTAGCGTATGTAACACATTTAGTGTATTGCTATAAATGCGACAGCCGAACATAACCCAGCCCCGTGCACAGAAAGGGCCCATGATGTAAGATAATCTTACAAGAAGCAGCAAGATGCAGTATCAATCCTTAAAATAATTACAAAACATTCGACGTGCCAGATGCCATCTGATGTACAGTAGGTGAAACAGGGCGCCAGCTCAATACTCGATTCAGTGAGCACCTGCCTGACGTTGGCAACTTATGTCGCTCCATTTCAACCAACCTTTTTTTTTATTTTGCCAACTTCCGTCTTACATCTAACCCTACTGGGACTCATCGCTTATCGGTCTCCATTTAAACGTGCCCTTTATGATAGCATTACACATCTATATCTTCAAATTTTATTTCAATAATATAAGTAAAATTGATACATTTTACATTCCTTCTCCTAAACTCCTGATAGAATTGACCGGCGATCAATTGTTGTTTACTCAGTTTGGGAAAAAGTAAATTTGCAAATGAATGTGAAATCTATCTTTCCCTCTCCAAAACTTTGAAATGTCAGTGAATTGTGGCATTTAATTTCCTGTGATGTTTAAAATGTTAACGAAGTTTTATAAATTCACACACACACACACGCGCGCGCGCGCACACACACACACACCAGAAAAAATAACGATTTGACTTTGTCACTGAAGGGGTCCCGAAACACACCTGACCAACAGTCTTGTCAGGGTGTGATCGTCCAAGGGAATTCACGTCCGGCATGGCCAACATTCTCGTCGTAGTGTGGCCGTTCAAGAGAGTAAATCTCTGGATCAGTACACGCTCGACCTTCACCGTTGCAGCGTGAAGGATGCCAAAATTGAGTTTAAACAGTTCCTCTCCACTGGTGAGTTACAATAAATGTGTAATTACTTGTCAGTTCCACTCTCTCCCGCCCTCATTGTTTCTCATATTAAAGATCGTGTGGCCATTTCTGAATTACTGTGAGAGATACATTTCTTCATTTGAGAAATTCAAAGCAGAACTCACGTCAGTCTTGCATATTGTCGCTCCGGTGATAAAACCTACGAATCTGGTCTGAGCAAATTTTATATGAGAGGGAAAAACTGTTTTAAAAAAACCACGCGAGGTGAAAATACACAATTGTTGAGTTTTCCTGCTTAAAACATAACCCTTCATTGGTAACTATATATTTTTTTCTCTGAAACTAACATTTAATGACATATTTCTGAGTTAACTCGTTATGCCACGAGGATTCTCGATGATAAAATCCACTAACACGGGTTAGCTATAGCAGATTTTATCACCGGTCATGTACTGAGCAGTTGGCAGCGATCAGCTTGGAGCCGATCTTCTGCCTGTAAACATCTTTATCGATAGTAATTTACAATATCGTGAACAACAACTAATAATCAGGAAAAATATACACCTGGAATAGACGTATCTAAGCACTTCTATCTTTCTGTCCCTTCTCTCTCTCTTTCTCTCTCTCTTGATGTCGCTGTTTTTTTCTCCCCTGTCTAGTGTCTTCCATTGTCTCTGCTAAGATATCTTTTTTCCTGATGTTTGTTATGATATCTCTATTCCTTTCTCTTATTGTCTCTATTGATGGTATCTTCACCTCTGTCATTGTTTGTCTCTGTGGCTGATATCTTCATCTCTGTCTTCTGTTGTATCTGCTTGAAAAATTCATCCTTGTCTTCTGCTATTTCTGGTGATGTTATCTTTACCACTGTCTCCTGTTCTCTACTACTGAAGTCCTCATTGCTGCCTCCTGTTGTCTCTGCTAATGTCGACCTGACCATGTCTTCTCTTTTCTCTTCTAATGATATCTTCTCCCCTACCTCATTTTGTTTGTACTATTCATATCTTCATAGCAGTCCCTAGTTGTCTGTGCTAACAATATCTTCACCCCGTCTCTTCTACGATATCTTCACCTCTATCTCCTGTAGCCTCTACTGGTTTCTTCAATTATGTCTCGCGGGTGGTCACCCCTGTCCCCTGTTGTCTCTACTAATGGTATCTTCACCCATGTCTCCTGTTGTCTCTACTAATGGTATTTTCATCCCTGTTCCTGTTGTCTCTACTAATGGTATTTTCATCCCTGTCCCCTGTTGACTCTACGAATGGCATCTTCATCCCTGTCCCCTGTTGTCTCTACTAATGGTATTTTTATCCCTGTCCAATGTTGTCTCTACTAATGGTATTTTTATCCCTGTCCAATGTTGTCTCTACTAATGGTATTTTTATCCCTGTCCAATGTTGTATCTACTAATGGTATTTTTATCCCTGTCCAATGTTATCTCTACTACTGGTATTTTTATCCCCGTCCAATGTTGTCTCTACTAATGGTATTTTTTATCCCTGTCCAATGTTGTCTCTACTAATGGTATTTTTATCCCTGTCCAATGTTGTCTCTACTAATGGTATTTTTATCCCTGTCCAATGTTATCTCTACTAATGGTATTTTTATCCCTGTCCAATGTTGTCTCTACGAATGGCATCTTCATCCCTGTCCCCTGTTGTCTCTACTAATGGTATTTTCATCTGTGTCCCCTGTTGTCTCTACTAATGGTATTTTTATCCCTGTCCAATGTTGTCTCTACTAATGGTATTTTTATCCCTGTCCAATGTTGTCTCTACTAATGGTATTTTTATCCCTGTCCAATGTTGTCTCTACTAATGGTATTTTTATCCCTGTCCAATGTTGTCTCTACTAATGGCATTTTTATCCCTGTCCAATGTTGTCTCTACTAATGGTATTTTTATCCCTGTCCAATGTTGTCTCTACTAACGGTATTTTTATCCCTGTCCAATGTTGTCTCTACTAATGGTATTTTTATCCCTGTCCAATGTTGTCTCTACTAATGGTATTTTCATCCCTGTCCCCTGTTGTCTCTACTAATGATATTTTTATCCCTGTCCAATGTTGTCTCTACTAATGGTATTTTTATCCCTGTCCAATGTTGTCTCTACTAATGGCATTTTTGTCCCTGTCCAATGTTGTCTCTACTAATGGTATTTTTATCCCTGTCCAATGTTGTCTCTACTAATGGTATTTTTATCCCTGTCCAATGTTGTCTCTACTAATGGTATTTTTGTCCCTGTCCAATGTTGTCTCTACTAATGGTATTTTTATCCCTGTCCAATGTTGTCTCTACTAATGGCATTTTTATCCCTGTCCAATGTTGTCTCTACTAGGGTATTTTTATCCCTGTCCAGTGTTGTCTCTACTAATGGTATTTTTATCCCTGTCCAATGTTGTCTCTACTAATGGTATTTTTATTCCTGTCCCCTGTTGTCTCTACTAACAGAATCTTTATTCCTGTTCCCTGTTATCTCTACTAACAGCATCTTTATTCCTGTCCCCTGTTGTCTCTACTGACAGCATCTTTATTCCTGTCCCCTGTTGTCTCTACTAACAGCATCTTTATTCCTGTCCCCTGTTGTCTCTACTAACAGCATCTTTATTCCTGTCCCCTGTTATCTCTACTAACAGCATCTTTATTCCTGTCCCCTGTTGTCTCTACTAACAGCATCTTTATTCCTGTCCCCTGTTGTCTCTACTAACAGCATCTTTATTCCTGTCCCCCGTTGTCTCTACTAACAGCATCTTTATTCCTGTCCCCTGTTGTCTCTACTAACAGCATCTTTATTCCTGTCCCCTGTTGTCTCTACTAACAGCATCTTTATTCCTGACCCCTGTTGTCTCTAGTAACAGCATCTTTATTCCTGTCCCCTGTTGTCTCTACTGACAGCATTTTTATTCCTGGCCCCTGTTGTCTCTACTAACAGCATCTTTATTCCTGGCCCCTGTTGTCTCTACTAACAGCATCTTTATTCCTGTCCTCTGTTGTCTGTACTGTCTCCCCCCCCCCCCCCGGCCTCCTGTTGTCTTTAATGACACGATATCTTTATCCATCTGCCCAGTTGCCTTTAATAATATTATCTTCACCCCCGTCTCTGCTCTGACATTTCATCCCAATCCCCTGTTGTCTTTAATAATAATGTCTTTACCACTGTCACCTGTACCAGTGGAGAAAAGTTCTTGTGCCCGATGACTCTTGACCAGCACAGTCGACATTAAAGTTTCATGAATTCAGGACTGAGACATTTTTAAAAAATGAGTCAAATACTAACATGAGAATAAGTAACCCATGAATAATACTGCGTGAAACAGATTTGAATGTCAGCAAGTCTGTAAAACTCAAATGTGTTGTACAGCATTATTTAAGTGCTATAACTTGCTTCCTATGAATCCATGCAGGATAACACAGATGAGAAAGTATCTCCTCGAGTGTGTGAAATATTTGAAGAGTGGCTTTACAAAACTGGATAAGTCAAATTTTGCATCAGTTGTGTCCCCTTTCAGATGGTCATTTAAAATGGGGGTAAGACACGGTATAAGTGTTCAATTAACCCTATGCTATGTCTCTTCTCTATCCCGAGGTATAGATGAGACATAGCAAATGTTAACTGAACACTCACACAGCGTCATACACTAATTTTGAATGACTACCTGGAAAGGGCCATAACTGATGCAAAATTTGATATATCTAGTTTTGGAAAACCACTCTTCATTTAAATTCATCGACCAACAAGAGAGAGAGAAGGAGCGAGAGAGAGAGAAAAGGAGGGCGAGAGAGAGAAGGAGCGTGTTTGTGTATGTGTGTGTGGAGGGGAGAGAGAGAGACTGGGAGGTGTTACCATTTCATTGTAAAACCCTTGGGCTCCACTCTGTGAAGACGTGCACTACAGGAATATTCTCCACTATTAGAATTATTACGTGTTTCTTTCGTGAGTCCTTGTTTACGACAAAAAGAACAACAACAGCAACAACAAACCTTTACAGCTGTTCATTTCACTTTTCCTGGCCTCTGTTAATAGCACTTTGTATAACATCCAACTTATTTTGGTATGTTTCTTATTGATGGTAGACTTCAGGATTTTGCCGCCCTGATCTTAAGGTATTAGAAATTGTATTAGATTCAGTTAAATTCAACATACAGACACACACACAAATCATACCTTTACGACATTTATTGTTTGACCAAATTATCGGCCATTTGCTATCGGGTGTCATTAATTGTTCAGAATGTAAACGACTACTGACTGTAAAATCTTACAGAAAGTATCTTATCATAATGTTCATTCTATCTCTTTCAATGGAAAACGTCACAGAACACCCCTGTTCCCATTCCTTTACGTTCCATGCCCTGTGGGTGGGGGCCCTAATTCAATTTGTTCAGAACAAGTACGAATACTACCATAGAGTCGTGCTGGAAGTATCATTCAGTAGGTTTAATCTCAAAACAAATGAAAAAAATTAAAATACAAAAAGTAATGCGGACTTGTTTGCCCGGGCAAAATTGAAATTGATAGATTAAAATTTATCCACATCATCCCCCCACCAGCAACAACAAAATTTATTATTCATTATTAGATATATATTATTATAATAAATATTCAAATATTATTTGTATTGTGAGTTGTGAACTGTTATGAGTTGTGTACTGCGCCAATCAGGCTGCGTCACAATTTGCTCTGAGATAGAGAGAGATAAAGAGAGAGAGAGTGAGCGAGATAGTGAGAGAGAAAGAAGCAGTGTAGTGTGTTGAGCGCTTCGCCGGCGCTCCATTCTGCTCTGTGGTTGACAGGTTTCTTCTGTAAAGCGCATAGAGCATTTTAAAAATGGATATGCGCTATATAAAATAATAATGATAATAATGCACGAAAACGTACGATCTGGTAACATTGTGGTAGGAATCAACACATACATGTAATTATTGTCCCTATTGTTGGAGAGTTTGATCTTGCCGTTTTGGAAATGCATTCGTTGATCCATCCAATAGTTTTCGGGCGAATGACCATACAAAGAGATAAGCCAATTTCTGTAGAAATAAATATATAAGTAAATAAATGAGTAAATAAAAAATAAATAAGAAAGGATGGGAACGGCAGCAAACAAACAAATCGTTCATCTTCTACAAATATCCATCACTGGAAATGTTCTCATACCTTCTTTAACACATAAACTAGTCATTCACTAATACCCCCCTCCCCTCCCTCTCTTCAATCACAAAAGACCTCCCCCACCTAGAATTGCTCCCCATTGCCATGATGCACAAGCGCCATCACCAGAAAGAGATTTTGCGGATGGAATTGTTTCGTACAAAGATGGCAATGTTTCGAAAAAGGAAAATGAAAAACATACACAGAGGAAAAAAAAAAAAGAAAAACAAAAAACAATAATTTCACCTTTGACGAGATTCGACGGCAAATGTTCTATTTCGGAACTCAACCTTGGCACTTGGGCACAATTAATTTCAAACATCAAAGGGATCTCTACTGTACTTCACAACCCCCCCTCCCCCCCCTGTCCTTTTTAAAATTGCCTTGATGTAAAGCAACGTTGACGTGACATGTTTTGATATCTGAAGTAAATATCTAGATTAAAATGTTCCCTTGACACACACCTAGATCCAAAACAAGTCAACAAGTCACCTTTAAAACCTTTTGTTTTCCAGTTTTATTTGATTCAACAACCTGGGCGTGCCCGTTCCCCATTCTCCTTCGTTCTTCTTCCGTTCAAAAAACATAGCCCACAATCCCCTATTTTTTAAATCAACAAAAACATGCCAGTTGGCCTTTGCAAACAATGCCAAATTCTAATTACCGGTTATGCCAAATTCTCAACAATATCTATTTTATCTTTTACTCTTCTCACAGCTCGTTCTGATGGATATTGGAGAGTTTTTGTAAATACTGGATGGGGCCGCCATAGCAACGGAAAATCAAAAATTAAACTTATGGTTCAAGACTATTTGGACAGGAATTACAGGTGAGACATATGCAATTTCATCAAGTTGTGAAAACAGCAAAACAACAACAAAGATGAATAATTTGGATGAAATACTGATAACACTCTCTAAATAGATGGATATACTTATTATTCTTCTAATGTTCTCACAAGTTCATCTGTGCATATATTCATCCACCCATTTCGTCACTCATACTGTTAATGAGCACCTTTGTCCATTCTTCACTCCGTCCATCTACCCGTGGTTCATTATTTCATCCAACCAGCTGCCTATCAATTTAGATTCTCTATAGTTTATTGCCATTCTTTCACTCCTTTCTTCACGGTGGCTTAGCATCAACCAAGTGCTGAATGTTGTGACTATCTATATCATTAACAACTTGGCATGTATAGAATGATACGACAAGCATCATCCATCCATCCATCCATCCATCCATCCATCCGTCCATCCGTCCATCCATCCATTCATCCATCCATATCCTAACAGTAACAGCCACCGATGGGAGAACAAAGGTCGAGTCATTATCTATTTGAAAACCAGACGTTGACGTCAGCCCCTCCAATACGGCGATTAGTCGGTTCCACTTGATTATCCAGGACGTTGGACATTTAAATGACATTTTATATTTAATAATCAAATTGACAAAATCGAACCAAATATTCGAAATTCATTGCCGCCATACAGAAACGGCAACAAAAGATAAAAAACGAAAATAAAACAAAAAGGAAGAAGAACAACAAAAACAACATGTTTTTATAAAGATCCCTGAAATTTTGCTCTGCTGCGGGACTAGTCTTGATGACGTCAGGCTCCCTGGCGGCACCAGGAACTAAAGATCAAAATTCAAAAACCCTAGAGCCCTGCTAGGCCTTAATATCTTATTAATTGTTTTAACTGGGGCTTTAGAGGAAAACAGTCAATTTATTAGTGACATGTTTTATTGGCAATAAAGGGATCAAACTCCTGAAAGGGACAGTGTCCCAGAACTGCTGTCCACTTATCTCCCTTCACCTGTTACTTGTCTTGCCCTTACCTTGGCACTCACCAGAAAATGAATAAAATTAAATACCACGACCAGAAGAGACGGAGAGACGAAGAACGACGACAACAAAGCAAACAAGAAGCATTACAGAATCAAGAACAGGGGGCCAACAGCATTATGCTGAGGCCCCCCGAGAAACAAAAGAACTCATCACAACAAAAACAACAACAGAAAACATTAATATGAAACATAAAAACCTCTGGTTTTCTGGGGATTAAAGGACAGAATTCACGTACATTTTTTTTCAAGCAATTGATTTGAACAGACACGCTATCACATCTGTATTATTTCAAAATCTCCCAGAAATAGAAGAGCTTCTTTACTTTGTTATTGTTGTGTATTTTTTGCCTGAGAGCTGACAATGTTGTGCCTTCCAAATTATTTTCATATTATTACATGTAATTAATTTATTTAAAAAAAAAACAACCACTAAACACTGCCAGTTATGGCATGAAAATTTTAGGAATCTTTACATACTCATTTACTACGTTTCGATCTATACATGTAGTTTACAATAAATACGGGTGTTAATCATTTGGAATTCATTGATTTTATGAACATAATCACTGATTTTTCTCAAAAGTCCAATGGATTTCTTGAATCGTCTTGGAAATAAATTGATTTTTGAATAAGTTTATTAGTTTTCTCAGTTGATTCAAGATTTCGAGTAAATTTGATTGTTTGTCTGAGATGTCCTGAATTTGTTACCTTCCTGTGATAAGAGCTTTATTTTGATGTTTCCCTGTGTGCATTCTTTTAAATCTATATAGAAAATCTTTCTATATCTATATCACTGGCCTTCACTTCTTCTCTGTACACTCTGTATACTGTAGTCAACAAAACGGATCTCTCACTCTGCTTCATCTACTTATCTTTTATGTCCATAGAGCTGATCACTTTTTCTTTAGCATCTATATAATATTTAAATCTATAAAGCTGGTTTTTGTTTGGACTGTGCATGTCTATCTTCGCTCTATACTAACTTGTAAAGTTGGCCTCTTTTTTCTTCTACATGTATCTGTTTATATAAGTCTGACTTCTATGTACGCTGCTGGTTTGTTCTTCTTCGTCTGTGATGTTTTCTCCACACCCATAGAGCTAGTCTCTCTTTCTCCTTTATGTGTCTATCTTCTATATCTATAAAGCTCCCTTTACATCTATTGACTCTGTAATGAGCTGGAGTACCGCATAATGTGACATCTGCATTCCTTCGCCTACATTTTAAAAGATCTGACGCGACCCGACACGACACGACACGACAGCAAACACGCTAAAGTCGCACGTTTGCGATAAGGGTAAGAATTAATAGTTCATGCTGTCCAGAAAATCGTATCATTTGCTGTGAGGAACTTTTTACTAATATTTCCTTATTGCCATTCAAGAAACATTGAATTATTCTAACAAAACGTTTACTATTCTTATTTTATTTTTTTTGGCCACATTTTTACTTTCTAAAAAAATATCTAGCGTGCTTGATTGCCTTGCTGCGTGATGAAACCTCTCAAACTGTCCAGTTTTATCATCTGAATATTCGTTCTACTAAAAATGTATTCTTTTATCATTAAGAAAAAACAACAAAAAAAAAAAAAAACCGAAAAAAAAAAGATTAAACAAATTCATAAGTTTTCTATCTCCAACACCGCGTAGTTCTATGATTGCATAACCAACAGAAACGTTCGTCCATCATTGAAAACTGAAAGTATGAAAACTGAGAAAATTTCATGTCTCGTCCTACCTTCCAAATGCTTTAGTTTTATGATAACACAATCACTTTCGTACATCAATGAAAACTGAGACAATTTCATGTCTCGTCCTACCTTCCAAATGCTTTAGTTTTATGATAATACAACCACTTTCGTACATCAATGAAAACTGAGACAATTTCATGTCTCGTCCTACCTTCCAAATGCTTTAGTTTTATGATAACACAACCACTTTCGTACATCAATGAAAACTGAGACAATTTCATGTCTCGTCCTACCTTCCAAATGCTTTAGTTTTATGATAACACAACCACTTTCGTACATCAATGAAAACTGAGACAATTTCATGTCTCGTCCTACCTTCCAAATGCTTTAGTTTTATGATAATACAACCACTTTCGTACATCAATGAAAACTGAGACAATTTCATGTCTCGTCCTACCTTCCAAATGCTTTAGTTTTATGATAACACAACCACTTTCGTACATCAATGAAAACTGAGACAATTTCATGTCTCGTCCTACCTTCCAAATGCTTTAGTTTTATGATAACACAACCACTTTCGTACATCAATGAAAACTGAGACAATTTCATGTCTCGTCCTACCTTCCAAATGCTTTAGTTTTATGATAATACAACCACTTTCGTACATCAATGAAAACTGAGACAATTTCATGTCTCGTCCTACCTTCCAAATGCTTTAGTTTTATGATAACACAACCACTTTCGTACATCAATGAAAACTGAGACAATTTCATGTCTCGTCCTACCTTCCAAATGCTTTAGTTTTATGATAACACAACCACTTTCGTACATCAATGAAAACTGAGACAATTTCATGTCTCGTCCTACCTTCCAAATGCTTTAGTTTTATGATAATACAACCACTTTCGTACATCAATGAAAACTGAGACAATTTCATGTCTCGTCCTACCTTCCAAATGCTTTAGTTTTATGATAATACAACCACTTTCGTACATCAATGAAAACTGAGACAATTTCATGTCTCGTCCTACCTTCCAAATGCTTTAGTTTTATGATAATACAACCACTTTCGTACATCAATGAAAACTGAGACAATTTCATGTCTCGTCCTACCTTCCAAATGCTTTAGTTTTATGATAACACAACCACTTTCGTACATCAATGAAAACTGAGACAATTTCATGTCTCGTCCTACCTTCCAAATGCTTTAGTTTTATGATAACACAACCACTTTCGTACATCAATGAAAACTGAGACAATTTCATGTCTCGTCCTACCTTCCAAATGCTTTAGTTTTATGATAATACAACCACTTTCGTACATCAATGAAAACTGAGACAATTTCATGTCTCGTCCTACTTTCCAAATGCTTTAGTTTTATGATAACACAACCACTTTCGTACATCAATGAAAACTGAGACAATTTCATGTCTCGTCCTACCTTCCAAATGCTTTAGTTTTATGATAACACAGCCACTTTCGTACATCAATGAAAACTGAGACAATTTCATGTCTCGTCCTACCTTCCAAATGCTTTAGTTTTATGATAATACAACCACTTTCGTACATCAATGAAAACTGAGACAATTTCATGTCTCGTCCTACCTTCCAAATGCTTTAGTTTTATGATAATACAACCACTTTCGTACATCAATGAAAACTGAGACAATTTCATGTCTCGTCCTACCTTCCAAATGCTTTAGTTTTATGATAATACAACCACTTTCGTACATCAATGAAAACTGAGACAATTTCATGTCTCGTCCTACCTTCCAAATGCTTTAGTTTTATGATAACACAACCACTTTCGTACATCAATGAAAACTGAGACAATTTCATGTCTCGTCCTACCTTCCAAATGCTTTAGTTTTATGATAACACAACCACTTTCGTACATCAATGAAAACTAAAACAAAAAACAAAGAAAAATTAGACCGTTTCATTGTATAGGTTTTTTTTCTTTCCCGTTGTTCATCTTTTATAATCATACATTCAGCAAAAGGAATGTTTATACATCAATATACAAAAAGTAAGGAAAACAAAACAATTTTATAACTAGACTCCTATCTTCCCTATCATTATACAATTAACAAAACGTACGTTTGTACATCAATACAAACAAAAAGTAAGGCCCTATCATTATACAATTAGCAAAACCTATGTTTGTACATCAATACAAACAAAAAGTAAGGAAAAATAAAACCAGTTTATAAGACTTTTCAAATTCTTCAATTGTCTTTACATTTGTACAACCAAAACGAACGCTCGAACATCTTTGTAATCAAATAGTAAGAAAACTAGACAATTTTATTGTCAGAGTTTTCTGTCTTTCAAACTTTGTCTTGATCATTGTATAATATGTACGTTTGTACATCAATATAAACAAAAACTAAGAAACGGGAGACAAAAGTTAAACTGCGGGACTTCAAACCATTCCATTCAACAGTCTGACACAAACACTGGGACGATCAGACCACACTTTAGAGTAATCCTTAGAACACATCTTTCAACCTATACAATGACAGGAAGATCGCGAATGAAAGAAATTTTCCGAGAAAATAGCAAATCTAAAATTTTACAGAATAATCGTTAACAGCAAAACTTTCAACCTAAACAATGGCAGGCCCTTTCAGAAATTTTCCGAGAAAATAGCAAATCTAAAATTTTACAGAATAATCGTTAACAGCAAAACTTTCAACCTAAACAATGGCAGGCCCTTTCAGAAATTTTCCGAGAAAATAGCAAATCTAAAATTTTACAGAATAATCGTTAACAGCAAAACTTTCAACCTAAACAATGGCAGGCCCTTTCAGAAATTTTCCGAGAAAATAGCAAATCTAAAATTTTACAGAATAATCGTTAACAGCAAAACTTTCAACCTAAACAATGGCAGGCCCTTTCAGAAATTTTCCGAGAAAATAGCAAATCTAAAATTTTACAGAATAATCGTCAACAGCAAAACTTTCAACCTAAACAATGGCAGGCCCTTTCAGAAATTTTCCGAGAAAATAGCAAATCTAAAATTTTACAGAATAATCGTTAACAGCACAACTTTCAACCTAAACAATGGCAGGCCCTTTCAGAAATTTTCCGAGAAAATAGCAAATCTAAAATTTTACAGAATAATCGTTAACAGCAAAACTTTCAACCTAAACAATGGCAGGCCCTTTCAGAAATTTTCCGAGAAAATAGCAAATCTAAAATTTTACAGAATAATCGTTAACAGCAAAACTTTCAACCTAAACAATGGCAGGCCCTTTCAGAAATGTTCCAAGAAAGTAGCAATTCTAAAATTTTTACAGAATAATCGTTAAGAACACAACTTTCAGCCTCAACAATGACAGGCCCTTTCTGAATGAAAGATATTTTCTAAGAAAATAGCAAATCTAAAGTTTTACAGAATAATCAAACAAAAAAGACATGAAAAATCCTGAGCACTAATATTATAATAATAAACCAGTGTATATAATTGTGAGACAGTAATATGAAAGCAATGCAGTACTATGGAAAAAGACCGTATGAGCGAAAAAAAAGTGTTTACCAGAAACGCAAAAACAATTCCAGTTTGCCCTTTGCTTCATTCTTTTGTTACTGTTCATTTTATGCGGACGGAAGAAAACTGTTCGACCTGCAAAATTATAAACCAGATAGAAAGAGCATATTCTACAAACGTTGTGGCTGTAGTTAGGGGAACGGAGGTTAATTACAACTGCAAATAGAGAGAGTAGGCCTACTGAGTTGTATGCAGTGTTCAGCTAGAGCTTCCAATGTACACTATTGCGGTCCCCTAACATCTGCCACTTGGGAACAATTGATGTTATAAAGTGTATGTGATATAAATCGGTTTATACTGCCTTCTTCCGTAGCGCGGCACAGCAAGGGTCACCATCGTGGAAGCAGTCAATATCTACCTGGGGAGCGGGTGAGCGGGGGGGGGGGGGGCGGGGGGGGGGCGGATTGGTTGGTAAGGGAGTGTCCAAGAGCATCAATGTAATAATAAAACTGTGTATGAGACAGTGGTATTGGGTATCCTTTGTGGAAATATTCGATTCGGGCTTGCTCAGCTAGCTTGTTTTATTAATTTATATTCTATATATATCTCTATATTCACTTTACTGACCACAAGATCTTCTTGTGTTTTCTTTTACCATCCTCAGTTAGAGTTGATTTTGAACAGTTTGTGTGTGTGTCTCTGTGTGTGTAATAATTAAAAACAATGGCATATTTCGGAAATAATGTATAACATTGTAGTATAACATTGCAAACAAGTCAAGCAGTATTAATAACATATCATGTCAGATGGCAACTTCCGGCGTTTGCTGTCACTGAAAAATCTGGCCTCCAAATTCTGCATAGTTTTTCCGGTGTCTGAGGACAGTCGGTTGCCATAGTTACCGGCGTTTGTGTTGGGTATGGCGTCACTGAACATGTTAGAGCGCTCGGGAAGCTCTTCCTTCTCCTTGATGTTGCCCTAAGAGTATCCAATAAAAAAGAAAAAAAATAAGGCCAGGAAAGCAATGGGACACTCAAGGTGGGGTTTGGGGGTCGGGTTGGGGGTGAGGGATTGAGATGGGGGAGGGGGGAGGCTGTTACAAATATATAGTGTGTCCCCCTTCCCAAAACAGCAGCATAAGAAACAACAACAACGATAACACCAACAACCAAACATAACTTGAGGTTCATCATTAATACCATTAATCGATTAAGAGAGAGAGAGAGAGAGAGAGACAGAGAGAGAGAGAGAGAGAGAGAAGGGGGGTGGGGGAAGGGGGTGTGGCAATAAAGAAACGACTGTAACTTAGTGTAAGTTGTGTTGCACTCACAAGTAGACAGGGGGAGCAATCACCAAAACTTACCTTCTCGTCGTAATCGGCTATGAAACCCCAGTTGTCCTCCCTGTTTGGACAGAAAATACAGTGCAAACTGGTGAGAGATCGGTTCCAACTGAGGAGGGGGACGGGACAGACAGACAGACAGACAGACAGACAGACAGACAGACAGACAGACAGACAGACAGACAGACAGACAGACAGAGATAGATAGATAGATAGATAGATAGATAGATAGATAGATAGATAGATAGATAGATAGATAGATAGATAAGTGGATGGATGAATGGATGGATATAATAGAGAGATACATAGATGACACGCAGACAAAATGCACAAACGAATACGTGTATTGCAAAAGAAGGAAGCACAGAATTCTTATTCTTTGTATTGTAGAATCCCGATAGGCTTAAATACAGGTAATTCTGTATTCCAGTCCACTCTAGGATCGGAGGTGCAACCTTAATACTATAAGTACGTGTTATTTATTCATGTTTTCTCTCACATCAAGTAGTAGATAAATAATTTATATCCAACTTTAGAAGAATCATTCTAGTGCTACTTCTCTTGAGAATTACTCATTTATGATGAATTTTGTTTTCAAAATTTGCTGGTCGTGGAACAGAAAGAAACACTTCTGAAATAATTATTGATAGAAAGCACAGTTTGGCCGTTGAACAGTTTCGCTTTTTGTTGTTGTTGTTTTTTTTTCACCGAAAAGAGAAAAAATACACGGCCACTTTGCCGCTTTGAATTACAGTGAGCGGAATGCACTGAGAATAGTATGTGAAAACATAATAATATATCCAGTTTTGTTGTCTATATATCTGACAATTAGCGAAAAACCACATTCGATATTGCTGCAGGATATCATAGAATTAGAAATGAAAACTAACTGAAGGTGTTAGATACCTAAGACCATTCGGACTTCGAAACAAACAATACAGTCATGGATAAAGGTCATCGGGAATACAGACTTCTATGGGAAACACACCGTCGGGAATTTTTCCATATTATGGTTGTATGTTCTTTTTTGTCTTTTCGAGAAAGTTAGAATCGAAACTTTGAAGAGTTGTGTGATCTCAGAGGACAACATTACGTCACAAGCACATACATCGAAAAGTGTTTAACCGCTTGGAATGACACTTATACATAAAGAAATCAGGAGTGAGAGGACCATTTTCATGGGAAAACTTCAAAACCCACAAAATGTTGCATCCAATAATATGGCAAATGACCCACGATACTAGCCCATAAATGTTACTGATCATTGCAGTGGTTACCTTTTAGAGTCATGCCTTGCATAGAAAACACATTTTATTCAATATCTGAATTTTACATTTTTGTCTTGTGACCTAGGGATGGCATTCCATGTAGAGTATATTTTACGTACATTTTGTTTTAAAGAGTTGTATCTTGTAGAAGTCATGCATGTGATTTTCATTTCCACGGTGCGGTTTCTTCATTTCCCATGGGAATGCTCACAAGGAATGGTACTAAGCCGCATATGTCTTTCAACAAACTTGTAAACGGCTGTAACTTTTGAACAGCTGGAGATAATTGAATGAAATGAAAAGCCTTGTCATCTTTATATCAGTTTCTATTGATTTCATAACCTCAACTAGATCGAAATGAGCTTTTCAGGTAAGGTAGAAACGGTCAAAACACTTGACCTGACAGGCTAAAACCTCATATAAATCTGAACCATTTTGTTTAGTTGTCCTAGACAGGACATCAAGTCATTAAGAAAATAAAAGATTTTTATTTCACCAGATCAATCTTATTTCATTTTCAAAAATGTTGAATTTACCTGACTGGTTCAAATGTTCAAGCCGTTTAAAGTTTGTTGCAAGACTTACTGGGGCTTAATATAATAAGATGTGTATTTTAAAACTATGGACGTCTTCTGCATTTGCCATTTCAGTTCGCCAATATTTTTGTACCTAAAAGGCATTAAAACTATGGACCGTGGAAAGAAGCATTTAAGCACGAAATAGCACTCAGGCCCTCAACTCTTGCTCACCAGTTTTTGAGACATCTCTTCTCTGTGCCGATACTCTGTTTCCAGATGACGTCCTGTGTCACTGCATCACACTTGTTGTAGTCTCCGTCTTTGTAAACTTTCCCAGGGCCTGTCGGTTCAGGAGGAGGCGCCCCTGTTGACTTGGGCACGCAAGAGTCGTGGTACTGACTGGAGGATACAAAGGAAAGAAATAGAAGGGGTTAACCCTCTGGGTCCGGATAGTAGTAAGGAAGCAAAGTTTGTGATACCCCGGTACATTTGAAGTACATTTTAATGAAATTGCTCGGATCCTCTCGGTGGTCACAGGACGGGTGTCTATAATGGTATGATACTTCGAGAAACTGTTGAAGAAAGTCATGAGGCCAGTAGTTTTCATCTGTTCATACGGGCCGTTTATGTCAGGAAATAGTGGGTTGCCGTGTGGGAATTAGAACCTTATCATTCTAAGGTAACGAAGTGTTTCGACTCTTCACTTTCTTATACTCTATAAGAGCCAGGGTGCGCCCAGATCTTGCGTTTAAATTTTGTGTTCTCTGCAGTGTTTTCGATGTATTGGAAATTGTAGATTCAAAGGGAAAAACTCGATGTTGTTTGTTTGATTTGAACATCGGAATTTGCCAGTTTTTATACTTTATTTTGTTTTTTGGTCTCCAATCTGTAAACTTTTCGGGGGTCGGGTTGGAGTGGAGGCATGGCACAATGGGAGAGAGAGATTATAGGTGTACATTTATAAACGCATAATTTTATCTTTTTACTGAATTTTTGGCGTCGCTACGGAGAATGGAATCTTCGGCTGGGGTGGACAGCGATTTTACAGGTATTATTATACTGTTTCTTTTTTTTTTTCTTTTTTCGAGCCTCCCACAAAAGCCTTTGACATACATATCAACCTCGACCCACCCCGTTTGCCAAAATTACACCGCTAAATTTATTTTATTGCCAAGAGAATTTAGGACTAACATTAATGAATAATATCATAACAAAAGTAAGATTCTAAAGAACATTAAAAAATAATAGAAATAAAACATAAATATTTAGAACCAGAAAATAAAAGTCAGCGACGCACAATGTGCAGAACACTGTATTGGTGCGTGACAAGGGGTGCTAAGGAGACAATGATCCGGCAGGCCTAAACATGAAGCCCCTCAAGTGTGAAGTATCTTCTTAAACAGGAGAGATCGAAAGTTTTGTCCACCCCAGTCTTCATTTTAGGAGGTTCCCTGCCACTGGCATTCACACCTCACTTCTCTTGTTTTTATTTTGTTTTTTCGATCCTAGTTACTGTGTGTTTTTGTGGTAGGGATTAGTTTTGGTTCTTGTTGTGTTTTTTTTTTTAGAATTTTGTCCGGGTAGCGACCTTGTTTGGCCTACTCTTCTCGAGTTTTAACTGCCAAGATATCTTTAACGTGCGTAACGTGCACACGGGCCCTCCAAGTTTTTTCGGCCTTATTCGAGAAGACTAGGTGCTCGATCCTACCTACAAAAGGATCAGGGGCGTGAATTTTTTCTCCCCGAAAACAAAATCCAACAAGCCTACACTGACCAGTGATCGGTACCTTCGTCATGAGAGAAGAGCACAGTGTCTAGACCACCGTCTCCCTCATCAAAAGTATTTTGAAATGTGTTTTCATTGTATAAACATAATTATTTGGTTATGAACATTTGAAATATAGTACATGCATTGTACTCCCTGTTATTCTACAGAAAAAAAAAATCCTTTATAGTTTAAGGGATTCATAGAATAATGTTTTGTACAAAAAAGTTGTAATCTGCAGTTGTGCAAATGCATTTGTGCGGTTTCATGTAAGGACTGAGATATGTAACATTTCCAGTCAGCAGCGAGAGCTCAGATCGATCCGCAACCAGGTCCTAATCGATACAGAATCAATAAAGCGGTTCCGGGGTCTTTAGATCGATTGACGGGTTCTATTTGCTAGTTGTAACGGTGCCACAGCATGATTGATTGATGGACTGGCCAACAAGGCCACATTTTCATGACGATTGAGACCTGGTGAACAAATCTCATAGTGGCAGAAGGCACATGTAAAAAGACAGAATGTTTACCTTAAAGTAGACTGAGTAGACCTAGATGAAAGGATGTAGGCTATGTTTTATAATAATTTATATTAATTGAGGTTTGTGGTTCCGTATAGTTTGTATTCAGCTTTCTGTGTTGTTGCTTTTTAAACTGAAATAGATCTAACTTTCAGAGGTATGTGGGCGGTCAACAAATGATGTTTTAAAGATATTTAACAATGGAAAAGTTAAATTGATGGATGGATGGGTGGATGGATGGATGAGTGGGTGAATGGATGGATGGATGGGTGGGGAGGGAGGAATGGATGGATGGATGGATGGATGGATGGGTGGACGGAAGGATGGATTGATGGATGAGTGCATAGATGGATGGATGGATGGGTGGATGGACCGACGGATGGATGGATGGGTGGATAGATAGATGGATAGATGGGTGGGTGGGGAGGGAGGAATGGATGGATGGATGGATGGATGAGTGGACGGACGGATGGATGGATGGATGGAGGGGTGGATAGATCGATGGAAAGATGGATGGATGTTTGGATGGATGGACGGTGGAATAGATGGATGGTTCCGTGGATGGACGGATAGACGGATGGATAGATTATGAATGGATGTATGGACGGAAAGACGGACGGACGGATGGATGGACGGATGGATGGAAGGATGGATGGATGAATGGATGGAGAAATGGGCAACAAATTCCCAGGTCCCCATTACCCAATGGTTCAGGGTTTGGAAAGCACTGTCATGTCTACAAAAACTACAAAATTTCACCCGAATAACTACGGCCTGTCCAGAGATTTACTCACCTTTTGCTGACATAGGAAAATAACATCCCACTGGTTTGACGATGCATGCTGACCAGAAACTGGCTATCAAACTAGATCTATACACTTATTTGAATCACGCACTTCAATATATTAACCAGTCCCTAAAGTAATCCTGATCTATCACCTATTCTTATAACACAGTTTTTATTTCTTCCTTCTCACAGCCCAAAAGTTTTGCTAGTTTGTAAGTCTATATTCAACTCAATGAATTGGGTAAGAAACAGTCTCTAGAAACCAAGAACAGTAAAATGAAATAAAATCAATTTGAAGACAGTATCACACAGAAACTCATGTCTCAAAGAACAAAATTCTACTGCTGATTTAGACTAGCACTTGTAGACGGAGTAATCGTTGTGGTAAACAGTCGAGGTTTATCATTGCATAAATCGAAAGATTGGTTAAGGCGATACACTGGAATCGCAACAAACGGCACTATAAGGCAAAATTTCAAAGGGAAATAAATTGATCTTTTATACCAGAACAGTATCGATAGAAACTGATGCAGGCAGACAGCTCTGTTGCTCTGAGTTTAACGAAACTAAAATAATTATGAACATTGTCATGTAGTGTACAGCCATCAGAATGAACTCAGATTAAGAGGTATTCCTTCATTTGACACATTCAAAACAGAGATGTATCAAAACCATCTATTGACTGCCTGATAATGTCTCCTCTGAGCCTTGTGTCTTTTATACAGTAGTATATTTGTACGTTGGAAAGACAGAGAGAGATAGATAGAGAGAGAGAGACAGAGACAGCGAGAGAGATGGGGGGGGGGAAGGAGAAAGAGAGGGAGGGGGAGAGAGAGGAAGAGAGTGATGCGAGAGAAAGGGGGGAGTATGGAGGGAGAGAGGGGAGGGAGGGAAAGAGAGAGAAAGAGAAAGAGAGGGGGACAGAAGGAGAGAGAGAAAGAGAGAGAGGGGCAGAATGCGAGTGGAGAGAGAGAGAAAGAGAGAGAGAAAGAGAACGAGAAAGAGAGAGAGAGAGAAAGAGAGAGAGTGAGAGAAAGAGACACAGGGAGAGAGAGAGAGAGAGAGAGAGAGAGAGAGAGAGAAAGAGAGAGACGTTGCTATTTCGTTGTGAAGCATCTTTTCATTTGTAGAGACAGCCGCTATAAACATACTCCATTATTATTATTATCATATCATATTTATCATATATATTATTATTGTTATTATTTATATAAGGAAATACCCATAATATTGCAAAACTGATCTTGCTTACAACTGTAAATGCCTACAATTGGGGCCCCGTTAAATTTATAATTATCGGCTCAGTAACTCCCCATGCGCAGTGTGTCAACTCACAAAGGCAGAGCAGTAAGACTTATTTAAAAACAAACGAACAAAAATAAAAATAATAAACAAATAGGAACATGCAAGATGAAGCAGGTCCATAATAATCACCCAGAACTGAAACCAATATTCAAACCGATTTATCCCGGGCAGGGCCGGGGACCTCAGCTGGTCTATTATATATTTCAGTAACTCGCAACCTTTGGCATGACTAACTGACCAAACTATACACTCTTCAGGCCTTAAATTTGGCAGGAAGGTGGCAATTGAGATAAGGAAGATGATGGCTATAATTAAAAGTTGTTTACTTCAAGCATGTATTTAAAAAAAACAACAACAATGTTTATTGCTATGTAATATCTGTATATTTATTTGCATGTTTGTTTCGTAATATATAGTACCGTGCATGTCATAAAAAGTAACCTTATCAAGCGTTCAGTTTGGTGCGTAATGTTCTGATGCGCATGAGTTCTGAAGCAAGACTGTAGTTTATTACTTTTACTAGCTGAGGTCCCCGGCCCTCGTGGCCGTGCGGTTAAGCGATCTGTTTTCTTCTTGGCAAGGCGACGGGTGCCGTAGCAGAGGTCGCGGGTTCTAGTCCCATCTTGATCATTTTTCTTTCTTCCTTCTTTCACTCTCGCTTTCCTTTCCTGAGCACTAACTAGGCACTACAACCTCGGTTCGCCTAATCCTTATTTTCTCTTGAACAGCATGATTTGCGCACGGGTTAGAGTGTTTGATAGTGAACACATCGCAGGAAGTGATAACGAAACCTTAAAATGGCGAACCATGACTCGAAATAGATCTAAATCATGGCGAAACAATAAATTTCCAATAAAAACAACAACACTGATTTGAGACTTCTATTAAAAACTGTGCATCCTTGCATCCATTCTGATGCACCATATAACATTTGAAGTCTGAGTGTTGAGTGGTTCAGAAGCCTTTTGTAACGAAAAATCTCAAGTCCACAAATAATATATAGAATAGATTATGTTGAAAATGGTGTTTTAAAAAGATGATTGGAACTGGTAACAAAACAAATGACTTCATAAATTCAGTTTGTACATTTCCACACATTATATCTTCAAAATGAATGTGTAAAAACCTAGTAGATTTTTTAACTAATGAGCACAGAAATTTTGAACTTTCTACCTTTAGCCGTTTTTCTATGCATAGGGAAGGACCGCTCCAAGTTGTCCAAATATATATAGAGATTATACTAGAGAGGAGGGAGGGAGGATCACATGATTGTTTATCCTGGGCAATGCTCGCAGGTCATCTAGTTGGTAATATTTTGGAGAGGGGGGAAGGGCCAAGACCAACTATACCAAGACGGTGCAATCGATCGTTAAATACAAAGGCGAAGAGTTCCGCCGCGTGGGTTGTCTGCTAGACTGACCCAGCGTGTATGGTGTGCCCAGTCATGGCTCGGTTAGCAAAGATTTAATGGTGGCATGAAGTAAACAGTGATATTAATTTTTCTTTATGTCCCATTGGATGAGATGAGATTAATAGACTACCAAGACTACCAAGAACTTTACAATAGAGCATTTATTCAAAGAATTAATTTAATGATTAAAGCAAATAAATGAGTATGAACTGCAAACTTTGAATGGAGTTCCTACATACACAAAACCAAAGGGGAACTGTACAGGTACATCTTCTAATCTTACGAAAAAGTGTAGGGATAACCAGGGTAGCAGAACAAGAGGAATGAAATAGGAAAAGAGACCAGATGGGCCATTATTTAAATGATTAAAGTAAATAAATGGGTATAAAACCCAAACTTTGAATGAAGTTCTCACATACATCAGATCAGAGAAGAAATTCACATCTTCTAATTTTATGAAAAAGTGTAGAGATAACCAGGGAGGCAGAAAAAGGGTAATGAAGTAGGAAAAGTGACCAGATGGGCGATTTAAAAAATCAACAAAAATCTCAACAAAATCCAGCCGCAGTATTCTGATGATAATGAACGTTGAAAAAGTGTTACTCATGTTGCAGCTTCTTCAGTTTTCTAACTTTCTTCCCTGAAATGTTCTGTTTTGGGGCACTTTTCTGATTGAATTTCTATTGCTTGAAGATTAATAAGGAAAAAGGAAAGAAAGAAAGAAACAAACAAACAACAACAAACCACTTCCTTTAAAAGAAATTCGGGGTGAACAAGTGGAAAAGTTCATTCACATAATTATTGATTGTACGTGTGGGATTCCTTAGCTTTGAGAAAGTTTATCAGTATTTGATCGATGGCGTCTTACGGCTTCCTCAAACAAACAAAAAGACGATGCCGTTATACCGAAAGTTGAATTAGCAATTAGAGTTTTACGCCCCTCCCTCTCCACAAACACAAACACACACACAAACACAAACACACAGCTGGTGATCTCCATAGCACACACGCACTAGTCCAAACACAAAAATATTGGGACTGTATGAGGAGTGCAAAGGTGTATGTCTGAAGTCCAATTTACTATAATAGACATAAACTTCAAGTCGGCAAACAGCCTTGCAAAGTGTTAATTTTGATTCTTCAAAAAGGAGCACCTGGTCTCCTCGATTAACACATACGCTACACGACGAACCGCGTGCCTGTGTTTACGATTGTACGCGCCGGACTATTTTTAGAAACTCTGGCTCGGCGGACGGAAGTGCTTGAATTGCACCGTCTTGGTATAGTGGGTCTTGGGGAAGGGGGAGCCATGTCTATCAGTGAAAACGGAAATTCTACTCTTTTTTCATTCCTTGCATCTCCGTTTAAAAAATAAATAAATAAGAAATCAGTCATATTCTTTACTAACGAAAACGTGCGTGAAATTAATCAGAGAGAGGTGCTGTGGGAGAGGCAAACAGGGAAGAATCGAGAGGAAATAGAGGGAGAGAGGTGAGAGACAGGGAAGATAGAGAAAGAGAGAAGGGGTGAGGGGGGGGGAGAAAGAGGGAGGGAAGGGGAGGGAAAGTGGGAGGGAGGGCAACTCAGAGAGAGACAGACAGAGAGAGACAGACAGAGAAAGGCACACAGATAGAGAAAGAGAGAGAAAGAGAGAGGGGAAATACAGAGAGAGAGAGAGACATAGAGAGAGAGAGAGAGAGACAGAGGGAAGGTTTGGTAATTACTGTTGACAATGTATGAATATAAGTTCCCACTATTTTTGGCCTGTACAAAATTACCCGTGGGGTAAAGCTCCGATTCTGAAATACTGAGAGAAAAACAAAACTTTGCAAAGCAGAGCATATAAACTATTCTGGACTATTTACTTAGGCGTGGGACAGCCGAGTTTGATGGGCGGACTGATTGGATGGTGACCTCACGATATTGAGTTTGAATTATGAGACCTCGGGCACCAGCTAGCTAATTGGATCTCACTGAAAATCAACGTCGCAGCGTCACATTCCAGCAGCGGGTCTTTGCAGCATACAACTTTTTTTTCGTTCTTTTCATTTTGGTCATATTTCATCTTTGTTCCCTGTCTTGTTGCAACTCCATACATTTTCTATTTTGTAAAAATATTTGTTTCTTTCTCAGTTTTTTCATGTCCCTTTTCTTCCATCACCATCATAAAATCAGTTTCTGTCGCCTCGTCAGCGCCTATTTTATACAAAATCAGTACAGTAGTCATGCACTTCAATTTAGGCACCTACAGAAATCGTAGGTAGCGCTATAAACACTTTTTCCGCCGGCGCTCTTCAATTTGTGTACACACAGAAAACGTAGGTGCCGGTATAAACAGATCCTAAGAACTCCGAGTGAGAAGGACAATACACAGGGACATGTTATCCAGTAGACCGTCTCGTCTAAACTGTCAAAAGCGCTGGCTCTAAAATATTCAATACAGCTGTCTTTACCCTTGTCCATGGACGATGACAAGTATGGGCAAGTGAAATGCTGGTAGAAAGAAGGACAATGGTTTATGGCATAAGTTATGAGCTTCATTGAGTCCAGAGAGTCAAGTGAAACCTGGAACAGTGGACGTCAATGAACACTCAGGAATGGAACTGATAGCTGGACGTTTGTGATCGATAGGGCTGATCGATTGGCAATGGAAGATTTTTACGTGAGAGAATAGCAAGAGTTTTCAATGTGTCAACTGGCGGCGCTGTGACTTTAAAAGAACGTCTGGAATAAAACAGTAAAGGTGATTTTAATGTAGGGTTGGGCGGTGGGGAGTATCGTAGCGATAGATAACAGAGTATTTAATGCTGGTGTCACACTGAGTCAAGACAATTTTGTCTCGGTAACAGTGTGAGATAATGGACTCTGGAGTTAAAAGGTACCTGGCGCATTGGCGAGACTAAAACAAGTCTATCTCACCATTTTGGGTCTTATCAAAACTGTCTCGAGTCAGCTACCAGATAGGGAGACCTCGCTCACTGGTGTCCCACCAGATTCATCTACGTCGTATGATGGACTTGCTAGAGAAAAAAGAAAGATGCGCGCTGATGAAACGAAGCCGACGGCAAATAAACGAGAGATGGAGACAAGAGATTGAATAAGATACTGATGGGGAGAAAAACACTACAAGACAATAAAACTTTCCATAAGAATCATTTTGTGTTGCTAAAAGTTGGCTAAAGTTTCCAGACACTAAGAATCTGAACTGGTTTTTCATATGTCCGCGACACAGACAATATCATGGCCGTTATTGGGCATTTCTTAAACGTTTGTGGTCATTCCTGAAAACGTTATTGTGGCCATGTCTTCAGAGAAAAGATTGTTGTGGTCAGTTACGTAGATCTCAGTCCTGACTCTGGCTTTAACCTCATAGCTCTAAAACCTTGACCCTATAAAGCCATAGTGTTAACCCTATAACTCTACCGAAAAAAAATCTCTTTGATAATCTATCTAGTAACAACTCTCTTTGCCTCTCTTTGTGCCTCTCTTGCTGTGTCGCGCGCTCTCTCTCTCTCTCTCTCTCTCTCTCTCTCTCTCTCTCTCTCTCTCTCTCTCTCTCTCTCTCTCTCTCTCTCTCTCTCTCTGATGAACTATGTCTTTCATACTTTAAGGGAGACGGTATTTATCAGTCAGTAGATACGTCCACAACAGCTCGAAACAGTCGACCAGTTCAAGTACCTTGGTGCTATCATCGGCCAAGAAGGATCCAAGCCAGAAGTCCATGCAAGAATTGCGCAAACAACAGGGGTGCTTACAAAATTAAGACCAATATGGAAAGATAGAAACATCTCAGTCAAATTTAAAAAAACCCAAAAAAACTCAGACTACTCTATGCCCTTGTTATCCCCATCCTTCTGTATACTTGTGAATCATGGACCTT